>CM077167.1:38267617-38613756 GCA_039583875.1 Platanthera guangdongensis | reverse complement strand
CTCTCTGCCAAATTTCAGCTAATTTGGGCTAGGGTGAGAGTGGGCATCCATTTTAATCTCAAGGTTAGCCCCTAGGTATAGTGCCCACCAAAATGGGCGCTGTGGGGTCTAACCACTTACCCAAACGAGTTGAAATAAATTTTAAAATAATCTAGACTCGAAGGGCTACGACTTTTGTGACTGGCGCATTTTTCCTAAAACAGCTTCTAAGTGCCTCGTTTAAATGACATCAAAATGCGCAAGTTAAAGGGTGCAATAAATAATAATATTATACATATAAATATAATAATTAAATATATGGGTACTGTTCATCTTCTCTAAGACCCGAACCAGCAAACCTCAAAAAAAAACATAAAACCTGTAGCTTTCTCCTGCCTATTACCGCCACCCAGCCACTTCCCTGGCCAGCCACCACCCCCACAACCTCCGTTGAGGTGAGGGCTACCGCCGGCGGCGGCACGGCCGCCGGAGGGGCGGTTTCCGGCGAACCCGATAGGTAGAAAATCCATGGAAAAAGCTGAAATTTTGCTCTCCCAATCGGGCTCAATTGAGCCCGATTTCTCTCCTAAACGATCTAAGGATCTAGCCCCGAATAAGAGGAGTAGAGGAGGACCTTATTTGTGGTTCGATGCGGCGGCGGCGGTGTCGGCCAATGGCGTTTTTCCTCTCCGGCGAGCTTGCCCGAATCCTCGATCCTCCACCAAAACCTTTGATCCAATATGTTATTTTGACTGCCAAGGACGTTCTGAAGGTGATGGGAAGATCAGAAATTGAAATGGGGGGCTGCATAGGGGGATTTATATTTTTTTCATGGGAGGGGAGGTGAAGGGTTGGTTGCCATCTTGGGGGTCACATGTCCCTTGGTAAGGGCACTTTGACCATTTTAGGGCTAGAGTTGACTTGGTTCAACATGACCAATTGGGTTGACCACTATGGGGTCCTGGGTGACCCATTGGCTTCCCCTAGGGTCTAGGTAGGGTTATGTGGGGTCACACTGCACTTTGGAGGTCACATACCCTTAGTAAGGGTACTTTGACCAGATTAGGGCTTGAGTTGACTTGGGTCAACCTGGCCTCTAGGGCTGGCCCCAATGTGTCCTTAGTGACCCATTGACCTCACTTTAGGGTTAGGAGGGCATAGGTGGGGTCCTCTAGACTAGGAGTTGGTCTATTGGCCCTAAGTGGGCTAGGTTGACCTATTCAGGGCTAGGGTTGACCTTGGTCAACTGGGCCCCTTGGGTTGACCCTAATGGGTCCTTTTGGCTCTAATGGGTCTCCCAAAATGTTTGGGAGTGTTGTGGTAGGGTCTTGGGGTCATGGTGAAGCCCCATTGTCATCCTAAACTATTGTTCAGAATTCTACTATCTGCAGACCATGGTGATCCCTACCTTGGCCTCCTATCTCTTGGCCCATTTCTGGCATTCCCAGGGTTTTGTCATGACCTAGTCATGGCCAAAACCACTCTTAGGAGTCTAGTTGGAATGGGATGTTACAATTGTCAACCAGGATCAAACTCGCCAGCGCTGAAATCAAAGAGTGGGTTTATACTTCTTCCACCGTCGATGAGAACACCATGACTTGGACAGTATCGGGTAATTCTATATCTCTTACTCCCGTCGTCCTAATAGAAATTTTTGGGTTAAGTAATGGTGAAGAAGAATTGGAAATTGATATTGAGGAATATGATGTGATGCTGGGTATGATGGGTTATTCTGGAGAAACCCCAAATAAGTTGCTGAAGAAACACATGCCTACTGAATTTAAATTGCAAGCAGACATTGTGGGCAAAGTGTTGCTGGGCAAGAACACTGCACATGACTACATAACCAGGCACCAATTCCTGGTTATGTGTGCTGTGGTTAATAAGAAGAAGGTCAACTGGGCCCAGATCATGTTTGATCTGATAAAGAAAAAGAATACCAAGAAAGAAGTTTGCTTTGGAAGAATATTAGGGATCTTCCTGAAGGAAAAGGCTGATGAATCCCTGGTCTCCCAGACCATATTCATCAATACCTCTAAGAGTCTCACTTGTGCTCTCTTTGGCAGGTGGGAGAGGACCATCACAAAGCCCTCCAATGCTTCCCTCCTCTGCCACCAGGGCTTCTGAGTGTACTAGGGCTGCTCCAGCCACTTCCCACCCTACTGAAGAAATCCCTCTTCCACCTCCACCTCCTCCAGCTACTCAAAGCCACTCTCAGCTACTACACCACTCCCCTCCACAATCCCCACAATAGTACCAACTACAACACCTCCATTCTCTCCAATACACCCACCACAACTCATATTCACTTTCATACTCCCACACCTCCATCATCCCCAATCCATAACTCTCCAATTCATGTTCCCCATGATATACAGGTTCCATCCCCCACTCATACTCCCTCTCCACATGGTACACCAACACCATCCCCACATGGTACACCCCCCTCATCTCCCTTACCTCCCCATCTAGACAACATTCCCTCATTCAATCTACTTTCATCCCCCCTCCATACTTCTTCTCCACAGAATGAAACAATGCAAGATGCTCTCCCACCTACTCCACCAACTACTACCATCCCCACTTCTGCTACCATTCTAACATCTTCTACCACACCTTCTGTAACTTTGCCATTGGACCCCTCCATCATTCCATCTCTCATTTCACTTCTTACTCCAGTCCTCCAAACCATTATAGGAGAGGCTATTTCACCTCTTGCTTCATCCATCTCCTCTCTTGCTGCCCAAATATCTGCCCTCTCCGCCACTTCTTCTTCAGATAGGGGCCTGGCTCCAGTGTACACTGAAACCAGGCAGGGGGAGATACTCCATGAAGAAGCAGCAGCAGTACCAGTAATAGTAACAGTAGTAGCAGTAGAAATAACAGTAGCAGCAGCAGTAATAACAGAAATAGCAGCAGCAGAAGCAGAATAAACAGAAGATGCAGATGCAGATAAAGAATTATTTGATTTAATTAATTTTATTGAGTTTGATATGGATTTGGATGAGCAGGTTTCAAAGGAAATAAACACTGTTGGTGATTTTATTATAAATCCCACATTTGATATCTTAAGCTTGTTAACTAATTTTGACAAAGTTTATTTTACTAATCTTCTAGAGTGCAACACTAAGCCATCTTTGGCTATAATTCCATATACCTCACCTATAAGCCCCAAAGTTTCCAAGCAACTAGAGACTAGTTTTGCAACAACAGAGGTTCCAGCCATTTCATCTCCACCAAAAGATGTTCCCCTCATTACTTCATCTCCTCCCAGAGCTGTTTTCCCATTATTTCATCCCCTCTTGCTCTAGTTTTCATTATGGATGATTCACCCATGCCAGATATTGATGCATTGATCATGGCTGACATTGAAGAAGAGAATAGAACAGTTGCTGAAAGCACTGTTGTACGTAATCTTTAGTTCAAACGCAATGGAATCCCCTATCCCTCAAGGGTCCCTAAACTATGATTCTATAGAGGCTCTCAAAGTATTGATGCTCTGTATGATACGCCCCAGGATTCTTCTCTAATGATGATGATGATGATGAGAGGATTCAGATGGAACCTAAGAAAAAAAAGTATAAAGAAGAGAAAAAAGCTCCCCACCAAAGCTAAAAAAGCAACCAAACACACCACTTTTTTTTTACTTCTGCCACACCCGAATGCCAAAGAGCCAACAAAAAAGATGAAAGAGAATAAGAAGATATTCCCCACCTTCAGAGAGGATCCTCCTCCTCCTCCACCAGCTTCAGGTGCTTCAAGCTCTTCAACTCAGAGGACTACCCAGTTTCAAACCTACTAGAGGCATCAGGGTAGATCCTCAACTTCAGGAAGTAGCCAGCAAAGACAGTATTCATCTGGCAAGCAGCACCAACGAAAACAATAACAACATCAACAACAACAGCAGTATCAACAATAACAACATCAACAATTCCCTGAACATAAAAAGGCTGAGAGCCCCAAAAGACCTGCTTCCTCACCTGTACCATTTGAAGATCCAAGGACAGCTACAACAGCTAGGATGGCGAAGTTCCAGGAACTGGTTAGCCTATCCATAATTAACAAAGTTAAAGCTGAAGGGAAGGATACCTCTCAATACTCTATAATGTCCAAGTACAGAAAGGAGGAACTGAACAGGTTTGCTAAGGCTAACAAGTTTTTTAATGTTGATGATTATATGAAACTGCATCTAGAAGCAGTAGTGCCCAGGGCTACATCTCTTAATATCATTAGGGCTGCTGACAAGACAATGACTAGGATCAAGCTACAAATCCCAACAGGAAATTAAGTTTACTCAACCTGGAGACAAAGCCAAGGAGGATAAGTCAAAGGAGCCAAGAAGAAGAAATGAAGTTTGAACTGATTAGTTTCTGTGTTATTTTAAAAATTCATGCTTATTTCCTGAGACAAAGTTTTTTGTATATATATATATATATATATATATATAATATATATATATATATATATATATATATATATATATATATATATCTGCTGCACTTTCTAAAATTCCTGCCAGATATATATTTTTCTTGCTTTGATTTTGTTATGAGACTCTAATTAGTGGCCTCACCCAAATAGGGGGAGATTGTTGGATCCCTAGTTAGATTTGGGCTAGGTTCACTAAGTTAGGATGTTTGACCCAACATGTATAGCCAAGTTCATGGTTATGTTTTAGATTATAGGCCAAGTCCTTAGAGTCAACACTGCATGGACTAACCATCAACAGACTGCAAAAGACTCAAGAGTTAGAAGAATTTCAAAGACTTATAAAATAAGTTCGACGTTCGTCGAACTCAGGTCGACGATAGGCGTGCTCAGCTCAACGAACTCAGAGAAAATTCTTTGAGCTGAGCTCGACGAACTTGGTTCTCAGTTCGACGATCTATGGACACTACACTTCAACATTCCAAGTCCAGAATTCTTCTCACTAAACTCCAGTCAACGAACTTAGTTCTCTGGTCGACGAACTTAGTTCTCAGGTCCACGATTGCTGGGTATTCTACTTCAACATCTTATTACAGAAACATCCAAGTATTCTAAGTCCAGAATCACACTCCAGTCGACGAATTCATCTTCTCAGCTCGACGAACTTGGACGACAGTCTTAACAAATTTATTAAGTAGCAGTTAGAACTTCTCATCTCAATGAAACTACTTCTCAGGTCGACGAACCTAGTGCTCAGGACGTTGATTTCTGGATACTCCACTTCAGCATTTCATTCCAGAGACATCTAACATATTCTAAGTCCAGAAACATTTTACTGAACTCCAGTAGATGAAGCCAAAATCTCAGCTCGATGATCTTGATGTAGAGTTGGCAAGTTCTAGAGAAAGCAGTTGTCTGCTCTCAGGTTGACGATCTTGGATCTCAGCTCGACGAACAACTATTATCTTGTCGACGAACTTGGCTTCTCAGCTCGACGAACTCTGGACCAGGTAGATGCATTCTGTTCTTTAATCCATGATTTCTATGAAGTTCCAGATTTAGATATTTTCCTCCCTCTATCCTTAACTTATTGCAATAATTCATGAGTAATCAAAGCTTAAATATTCTCTAAATATTCTTGATTACGGTCTTCATCAGGGTTATTACTTGTCGATTTTATATGGGACAGTTGGGGAAATCAATCAATGCAAATATTCTCCAGGCTGTCAGCATTAAATGAAGAAAGGAATTCAAATTTCAAAGGGAAATATATGAAAAATATATAAAAAAGGGATTTTCTTCATCTCTCTCTCGATAGAAAATATAGCAATATAGGAGAATAGAAAAACTGACATAGAGAAAGAACACAAAGCTCACAGGGCAACAACAATGTCAAGAGACAAGAAGCCCTAGCCCTTGACCAGAGAAAATAACAGCAAGCTGAAGAAGAAGAAGAACATACATTCAAGATCAAGAGTCTTCTTCCTTCTACATCCCAGGATTCTTCAAAGGACAACAAACACTCTATCTGTCAAGAAGTTCCTGGAGTTCTTCTGGTCAAAGCAAAAGTTTGAAGACCCATCACATTGTAGCAAGGTTTCAACTTCCTGAACCATTCTATATCTCAGGGGGAGCCTTTGCTAAAATCATTTTCCACTAGAGTCTTCTCAGTTGTATCTGAGAAAGAGAAGACAAAATCACTCTCTCATCCCCCACTGTATAAAGTGTTCTTAACTCCCTTCAAAAGTTATTTCTGGTTGCAAGTCACCTGACCAAAAGACTTGAGGATTGGTTTTTGAGCACCTGATTAAAAGCTCATTGGTGACAGTAACCTGATTAAAAACCAGAGTGGATTCCTACCAGGGTGGTAGAAGAGTAGATGTACCCAGGTTGGGTAACCACTGTAAAATTCTTGTATTGTCTGGGTTGCTCTTTTCTTTTGTTCTTGCTGTGGCTGTGCTTGCAAGGTTGCTGTGTTTGTGTTTTTAATTTAATTTCTGCTGCACTAGTAATAGATTGAATTAATTAGCAAAATTTTTTATAAAACCTAAATACTCTATTCACCACCACTATAGAGTATTTCAGATCTAACACACACTTTCATAAGGAATTAATGTTTGTGTAATAAACAAAATATCACATTCCTTAGCCCTGTAAGCAGAACTTGAAACTTCTCAAGTTTCAGGTTCCCTTATCACACTTCCACTGGCCTTGGATTTCTTAGCAGGTTTGTCTTCTGGCCCAGCTATCTTCTTTCCCTTTTTGTCTACTTCATCAGTAGCCTTAGCCTTAGTTGCTTTTTCTTTTTCAGCTTCAGCTTCAGTTCTTTTTCTGCCTCTGAAAGTAGCCATGAGGCTTGGGAAAGTTCTTAAAGGGTTCAACAACATCAGGAGTTAGAAGGTTGGCATTTCTATTCTTCTAGTAGATTCTTCTTTTTGTGTCCCTCTTCTCCATCTTGTCCCATTCCATTTTATTATACCATTTTCTCTGCCTGATCTCTTATTTTTGACCTGATCCCAAGCAAGCAAGATGATAGATCTGTACTCTGGGCTCCATTGCTCGAAATCTGGCCTTTTCTCCATTTCTTCTCAGTATTTCCTTTTCCTTATCCTGATTTCTTCTTCAATGTCAGCAGTTGTGATAAATTCTTTATTCTGTAATGCTTGGTCAATAGTGGGGCTGAAAGAAGGAATTTCAACAGCAATGGACTGCACTCCCCACTGATATGCAACACTATTACCTTCTTCTATATATAATCCATACTCCTGATTATCTTCAGCAGGTTCTCTGTTCAAGGCCTCTAGCACATGAGCAGGCATCATTGGTATGTTATCATATTACACTGGCTCTAATCCCAATGAGCCTCTCACTACATTTGTTTCCCAGACCACATTTTCTGTGTTAGTCCTTATGGCTTCTCTTTCCCCCTTTTTGACTTCTTCAATAACTTCAATGGTCTGGGAGCTGCAGACCTTGATTCTTTTTTTTCCAGGTATTTTAATCCAGCAGTGACATGATTTTTGACTTCCAACATGTGGTCATCAAGTAGCTTGGTGCCGGCATCCATCTTTGTGAAGATTTTAGTATTCTGTTCACTCCTCAGAACTCTATCATTTTCATGGATGGTCACTGATTTTTTAGCTTGAATCTGTTGATTTTCTATGATGATGGCTATATTCTGTCTTGAAACATCCAACTTTTCCATAGTATAGTCTACAAAGGAGAAACTATTGTAAAGACTTTGACTGTTTCTCCTTTCAGCAGATTTACTTCAAATATTATAAATTTGATCTCTATTGCCAGATCATTTCTACCCTCCATGAGGGCTTCATCCACATAATTTTGTAATGTCCTCCTCTGCTCATCCATCAAACCCTTTAGTTGGGCTAGGAATGTTTGTGGCAGCTGATCAACTCTGGCAGATGTGCCCTCATCTAGAGCTTCCTGTACAGGTTTGTCCCCTTTTCCTTGAGCAGAGACATTCTTAAATTGGCTATTCTCAGGATGTGAGAGGAGTGTGTTTTTTATGACTATATCTCTCTCTCTTAGTTTCTGAAGAAACTAAATCATGTACTTCATGAGCTGGGAGATCAAATGGTATCTCCCCCTCAACCTCTACATGACTTTATTTGCATGCAGGTCAGCAGCAGCAGCGGTCTGTACTACTATTGGAGGGACCTATAGTGGCTCCCCCATAAATAATGCTTCTTGCATTATCTCTTTTGTCAGTTTCTCCCCCTCAACTGGAGCATTCCTTTCCTCTACACTTGGAATTTCCATGACTTTGTCTAGTGGATGCTCATCTTCAGACATAACGGTCTCTTTATCTGAAGCTAGTTTGATCTCTCGCGCATTCTGAGGCCTAGGAGCATCATCATCATCAGACATAGGCAGATGCCTATCTGCATCATCCAATCTGGATGAATCTTCATCCATCCTTGCAGATATCCTGTCAACAGCTTCTTTGCCACTATTTCAGCCAACTCAGCAGGAGGCTCATCATCTTCATGGACAATATCTGACTCTGGTATGCTTACATAAATTAGAGGGGTAAGTTCAGGAGAGGTTGATACCTAAATATTCATGTCCCTCCTGGACTCTTCAGTTGAGGATGATAGTTCTGGATTTTGAGGTTCTTCCTCCTCAAATGAGCTGCTGGAGGAGCTGGGCTCAACAACAACAATCATCTTTCCTTTCCTTTCTACAGCTGATGATCCATGGGGTTTAAGTATCCTCTCCCACCTTTCCAGCATCTTAATGTCCATTCTTCTCATATGATGTATTCTTTCTTCAAGCTTCAAGTTTAGGATTTCTAGGACAGTCTGTCGTAGAAATAAGGAAAGAATTCTCCCTAGGTTTGGTTCAGCAAGGCATTCCACTATCCTATAAAATACTACTTTGCCCCAGTCAGTTCTTTTGGTCAGAATGAATCTAGCTATAACCTTAAACATTTTGTTTAAAATTTTGTCATGGGACCCTATTTTGCATAACAAAGCCTTCCCAATGACATCAGCCAAGAAATTTCCATTTAGATTCAACTTCTTTCTCAAAATGGAGCCGGAGGTGTGCTTCGACAATCCGCACTATTTCACTACAGACTTTATGTCTTCCTGCGACAATTCATCTTCGTCATCAGTTGTAGAGAACTTTGTCAGCTTTAGGGCTTTTGCCAGCCTCCTTGACATTACCTTGACTGTTGTTCCACTTACAGTGGTCTTGATTTTCTCTATTATATCATCTCCCCTGACATTGAAAATTTATTCCAGAACCTCCCAGATCCAGAGTAAATAGGGTTCCGATAGTATGAATTCTAGGTCAGAAGTGCGTAGAAGATGAAGAACATACTGTAACTCTTTAGGAGCATCCTTGAATCCATTTCTCACCAATTTCGAACCTTCGAATAGGAAATCTTGTCCTTTGGGTGACATTTTGCTGGAGAATTTGAGAAGGCTAGTGAGAACGACTTTCTGTTGATTCAGCAACTATGGGCGGGAGAGGGTATGGAATAGTGCTTTTGCTTTATGCACAAGCGTTTCTATTTATAGTTGTTTCTTAAGAGAAGGCAGAAAGTCAGAATCCTATTTGATCAATTTTGATCAATGACCTGGATTGAGTCCCAGATTTTATCTGCAGGTTGATTAATCAATTGATTTAGTTTAGTAGGCTTATTTTCCTCAACCTTTGACTTCTTGGTCTTAATTGATTGACCATTTCTTTAGTAATTGAATTGCCATTGACTCTTTTAGTAATATAAATTTGTTTAGTCAGTAGGGGTTAAGATGAGCAGCAATTCTCATTATAGTATGTGTTCTTGTTGTGTGCAATTTGAACAATCTTAAACATGTCCATGTTAATTTTGAGGATTTTAAATCTAATTACATCTTGTGGCATAGTGAATGTGAGCCACTAACATCTTTATTGAGAAGAGTTGTTTAGACAAATGTTTCACATCTTCTCAGACATCTATTTCAATTATGTTATCTCTAACATGCATAATTAATTTAGTAATTAATTAGTAGAATTTAAAGCTAGGTGAATTCTACTTATATCTACCCTGTAGACTTGAAGCACATAGTAGATTCACAGTCTCTGAGCATACCAGCAACCTTGCTCTAGATCTTTAACCTTTGATGTGCATCTGGCTTTCCTTTGCTAGCTCCCCCTCAACAATTGCACTTGTCTTTGACATCTTGTTCAGGATGATTAGTTGAATCAATTCTTGCACCACGACTTAGGTTTGGTACATCTCTGTCCAAGGACCATAATTGGGTATGGCAACTTGGATTATCTTGCAAAACAAAAATTACCTTTCCTTAGAAACCCAAGCTGACTTGGGTCCTAGGTTCCTGTTAGCATAAAATGAATACGTCTACCTACAGGAATGCTGTCAGGAAGACATTTCCTTGCCTTTTGCACACAACGGTTGTGCCAACAATCTATGTCAAAGTGGCCCACTTTGCCACAACACCAAAATTCATCGATGTTGTATCTCCTTTTCTGAACACACTTTGAACTGTGCAAGCCATTTCTGGTTGCCTATTCATTGGGGAGAACTGTGGCCTTCTTCTTGTTTCTTTCAGCAAGAGCTTGACCAAATGTGAATCTGCCAGTGGGAGAACTTGGCTTGCTCTGAACTTCATTAGTAACAGCCTTCTTTGCAGCTAACACGTTTTTAATGGCTTCAAAGACAGCCAAGTCAGCCTTACTAACTGAAGCACTTTTGTGTTGTGTTCTTGCTTGCACTACTAGAAAATTCACTTTTAGTGACAAAAAATTTGGTCGCTAAATGTTGAATTGCGATCACTAAAGACATTTAGTGACAAAATTCAGTATGTCACAAAGTGGTCACAAAAACCCCGCCACTAAATGTCATTAGTGACCAAATAGAGTTTTGTCACTAAATGTGCGTATTTAGTGACCAAATCATTTCGATCACTAAAAGAACTTCTACTGGCTAAAATACAATGGTCACTAAAAGAACTTTTAATGATAACGAATGTCCCGTCACTAAAGATCTTCAGTGACAAATCAATTTTATCACTAAATGTACATACTTAGTGGCTGCATTAATTCGGTCAGTAAAAGAGATTTTAGTGATTAGATAAATTTAGTTACTAAAAGCAATTTTAGTGAGCAAATTAATTCATACACTAAAACTAAATAATTTTAGTGACCAAATTAATTCAGTCACTATATGTATTTTTAGTGACATAATATTTGATCACTAAAAAATAACACAATAGTGATAATTTGTCACTAAAATGTGTTTAATTTCTCACAAAATATCATAAAATTATTTCATTTACTATTCACTAAAATTCATATCTAGACATTCGAACATAATAAATAAATACTCAATTGCAACAAGAAGATTGTTCAACATAGATTATTTGATTAATAGAGAAAAATAGAGTGCGAGATAGTCCAAACCCCTCAATACAGAGTAATAGTATTTTCATCTCTAATTAAACTGAAATACATCAACAAATAATTATAATAAAGAAAAATTTATAAATATGCTTTTCTTTGACGCATTTGTGATAGCCAACATATGTCTTCTCCACTCTTCTTTAGCGAGTGTTCTAAGAATTGCTGCAATGGATAGAGTTGTAATATAACCTTTCAGAGGAAAAAAACTTGAAAGATAAGATTTATCTTCTTCCAAAATGCAATCTGCAATATAATTATAAACAATTTATCAATATTAAGGTTTCAATGAAATCAATAAACTTGCAACTATAAGATTGTGACAAAAACTTCCGAAGGTTCAACTTGCTGCGATATTTTAAAAAAAATATTGAAGGTATGGAATGAAATAATACTGATTTCAAATCCGGAGTAAACTAAAATCTCACTTCATCAAATTATCTCTGAGATTTCATCATATTCTCCATCAAAAGTTAACCAGATTTGTATAAAAAGCAATAATCTAAGCTCGTCCTAGGCAAATTAATTTTTTCTTATTAACTCGATCTAGCTCTAGATTTGTATCAATATGAAATTTTTCTTTGAGAGGAGGCAATAGACTAACAGTGCAATTTAAAATATTGTATGTCAGTTTATCATTCCATTTTACAAAAATCAATTACCATAATCATTTTCAATAAAAAAAACATAACATATATTCCTTACATTTTTTTCCTACTAGTGAAAGAAATTAAATAATTATAGGTATTCATACTTTCAATGAACGCCTTCTATGAAAAAAATTTCAGAGGAGATGGAGAATATAATACTTTTTAAGCTATTTCCTTTTTAAACTTGTGCTAACCTTTGGTTGATGCGATGGAAGCCATGTCATCTTCTCCAATGGACAATATATTCTCTACGTGTGAGGTGTCTGAAGCCACATCATCAAAGAGTAGGTTTAAAATGCTATCAGTGGCAACGCTACTCGCTTCTTCGCTGTTCGATGGGGCTTTGAAAGAGCTTGAATCATCGGTGGATATTTCCAAGGTTTCAAACTCTTTGGAAGCTTGCTGCAAGCTCCATCACATGCTGCTGGCGGTACACATGATGATCATCTATGGGTTTACCTACAAAGAAAATGAGCATTCGAAGTTGAGAGCTTTGGGACGAACGTCGAAGTAACAAAATAATAAACAATCTAAGAGAGCGGTCATGGAATGGAAAAGAGCAGAATGAGATGTTAAACAAATATATTAAAAAATAAATCTTTTGAAGGCGGGAAACAAAAATTCCCTAGATTTTTATGGGGGAAACTTGCCGCGGCATTTTTCGATTGAAATGCCGCAAATAGTTTTTGTTTATGCGGCATTTTTAATAAAAGCATCGACAATACTTTTATAATATATTGGCAGCATTTTCTAATAAAAGCGCAGCCAAAGCAAAAAAGTTATTGCGGCACTTTGCAGAACGTCCCAAGAAAAACACAACTATATTCTCATTTTCTTGCAGTGTTGACTGCTTCAGTTTTCTCCTAAAAACAGAAAAATATGGGAATGCAATACCTTGCTGATTTATAACCACTTCCCAATATGAGGGGTGCCTTTTGTCTTCCTTTGCCATCAGTGGTTGCAGTTATATCACTATGCTTCCATTAAACCTTTCAGCATGGTATTTTATCTAGCTTCAATTCCAAAGGGATTGAAAAAGATCACGAAATCAAAATCCTGAATCTAAAGCTACATATACTAAAAAAGTCTGAAATAACTAAATGTTATAAAAGGGCATGATCGAACCCATAAATATAATAATGAAAAAAAGAGTAGGAAACAATTGATTGATCTATATGTTCATTTTTCATACTTTTCACTCAAGTTATGATTCTTGGACTCAGACTAAGAGACTTTTTACACGAGATATTACATACGAACCTATGAGGCTATTGGAACCATTTTAGTTGAATTAGTCTTTAGGCTATTAGAACCATTTCAGTTGAATTAGTCTTTCAGGCAGTTGACAAATTTCAGGCTCTCACTTCTAAGTCTTATTGCTTCTAATAATAGGTGCTTCAACATTTTAATGTCTACAAGAACAATGCCATGACACTGGATGGTATCATGCTCTACTCTCAGAGGCAATAAATCTTGAAAAACATTGGCACTGATGATGAGAAGTTGAAGGATTGGGAAAGCAAAGAAGCGGAGTTCTTTGGCAAATATATGTCATCTTTAGTTAATGCAAAAATAAATGCTCAAAAAATGTACACTACATGGATTGATGTCTCTATGGGTGACATTACATGAGAGCTATCAACTACATAAAAGGATGGATAAGGGATCATTATTACAAAAGATACATTCAAAATGTATTCTTTAGAGAAATAATTCAAGTAGAAAAAGTAGAATTTTAAAAAATGAAAAAGGTAGTGAACAAAAGAGGTTCAAATCATAAAACTTTATGCTTGTATTACAAATTAAAATCGTATAAATATAACAAAATATTTGAGTGTAACGAATATAAGCTATCCCCTAGCTATGCCCTAGCTTGTTGGCATCCATGTGCACAACAACAACACTCAAGCCTTTAACCCACTATAGTGGGGTCGGCTATATGGATCCTTTGTCGCCATTGTGCCCTATCACCTACAATTAATTGATTTAAATTTTATGCATATGTTTTAACAATATACCAACGGTCTTCCTTTTTAACAATCAAAGCCATACATAATTAGCCCCACTGAGATTAAAAAAAACTACACAATAGCTTCAATTTTTAATTGGAGTGGAACATTAAGCATATTGCTTTCCCTACATGATATTGTCCACTACAAAAAAATACCTGAACCTTTCATTTCTATAAGCTGACATACATAGAACATTCAAGGAAAAACATAGAACAGACATGTCAATAATGGGTCCACCAAAATTCTTCTACCAAATGACAAAAGTAAAGTTAAGAGCTTAAATTAAAAAAAAGTCATAAGAGAGTTAAGTAACTAGAGATTCGAAGTTGTAGAAGAGTGGCATGCATACGCACAACTTGAAGAAAAATAATTAACAAGAGTTGTGAGATCTCTAAGAATTTCTGGAGACGAATAATTAACAAGAGTGCTCATTATTTCTATTTGTTTGAGGTAAAATGGGTTCAGGAATTAAGGTTCCTATTAGTTCTATTTGTCCTTGAGTTTGTTCTACAAGTGCTAAACAACATAAGTTTTTTTTACTGCATTTTTGTTTCAATATTTCAGTACTCTTCCTGAGCATGGAGAGAAGGACTAAATTCAAAATGTACCTTAATTCCTGACAATGTGTTATTCCTGCGAGATTAGTGGAGATATGGTGTATCTCAAGGACAAACTAAGCAAGCTGGTCTAGTTCATTAACATCATAACATGAAGAAAAAAATAACTAAAGAATCTGTTATGGACCGGCTCATTCACGGGCCAAATCGCGCCGGTCGAGAACACAACATGGGCCGCGGCCCTGCACACCCAACTCTTCTCTGCACGTGTTCTCGGTGCACGACAGTACCCAACCCGCGGCGATGGGCTTCGCCCGCCCCACGTGATTTTAAAATTAAAAAGTAATATATTTATATTTTTTATCATTAATTTTTTTAATTTAATCTACAATCTATAAATTAAAAATAATAATCATAATGATGTGGCCCACATGGGTTGCCTCCGCCGCCGTCGGCGGCGGCCTACCTGACCCCCACCCGCGGGCCAAATCCCGGTGAAATCGTTTAGGGTTGTCCGACGGCCAGCGGGCAAGACCACCTCGAGCGGTGGCCATGCCCTTGAGACCCGAATCTGAGTCTCACGGGCAAGGCCACTGCCAGTGGTAGTCCAGCCTAGTCAACACGGGACAACCCCTGGCTGGTTCGTCAGGGTCCGTCAAACCTGCTAGTGGACACCGAGCAGGTCGTCGAAGGCAGAGGCCTCAATCGCGAAGGGTTCTCCGCCGTCGGCCTGCCCGACCCCCATCGACGGTTTTGCCAAACCCCGAAGAACCCGTCGGGGGTTGTCCGATGTCTCACGGTAGGGCCACCGCCGGCGGTGGCCCTGCCCGTGAGATCCGCCGGCGGTGGCCCTGCCCGTGAGATCCAGATTCGAGTCTCACGGGCAGGGCCACCGCCAGTGATGTCACTGTCTGCTCGCCGCCGGGCAACCCCCAGCAAGTTCGTCGGGGTCCAGCGAACCGGATGGTGGGGGTCGGGCAGGCCACCGACGGTGACATCTTAAATTGCGTGAGTTTTGTTTTGTTTTACTGGTGCAATGTCAGCGACGGGATTTGCGGATGAGCAAACAACATGGATTTTCTGGTGGGGATGTTGCATTACATGGTATTCGCAGGACTTTTTTTGTATGTCGGATAACTTTTTCACTGACTAAGATTTATTTCAACACAATAAAGTGATTTAGTGATGAAGTTTTTTAAGTATTTATTATATTAGTAACCAATCTCCGAATAATTAAAATTTTTCATATGTTTAATGATTCTATTATAAAAATATTTTTATTTAAGAGAAAAAGTACTAATACTAATGACTAGTGACTAAATTAGTTTTCATCACTAAAAATTAGTTATAGTGTCCAAACTTATATTGTATCACTAACAACATGTTTTTTGTGACTAGACTTATATTCAGTCACTAAATACGTGTTTTTAGTGAACGAGGTTATATTTTATCAATAAAAGACATGCCTTTAGTGACGCAATAAATTTCGTCACAAAAAACACACTCTTAGTGATGAAAAACATTTTGTCATAATTTTTTGTCACTAAAGACATGTTTTTTGGCGACCAGACTTATTTTTTATCACTAAAAGCATGTCTTTAGTGATCGAGTTTATATTTCGTCACTAAAGACATGTCTTTAGTGACCGAGTTTATATTTTGTCACTAATGACATGTCTTTAATGACCAAACATATATTTCATCACTAAAGATATTTCTTTAGTGTCAAAATGTATTTCGTCACAAAAGACACACCGTTAGTGACTAAATATATTTCATCACAACTTTTTGTCACTAAAGATCAGTTTTCTTGTAGTGTTGAAGAATCTTAGAATAGGACACTGCCTTATCCTTGAATGAGGGGGCTGATGCACTAAATACAAAAGGTCAAGGATGGGCTTTTTCAATTTTTACATGGGAAGCCTTCTGAGCACTCAAGCCCATGACCTCTCTTATTCCATTGTAAGGTACTTTTGTGATCTTACAAGAAATATTCACACACCTCCAGTAACCACACTTACAGTCTTGGTCATACCTGTTGGATGGGAGAATTACCTTGTGAAAGCTTGACTGAGGCCTAACAGATGCTTGGCCTCTTCTCTGAGAATGAAGAACTTTAGAAATCCACTTAGATTCAGATTTTCTCTTTATAGCATCTATCGTAGAGAAATTGGACACAATCCTTTTCTCCTTTTCAAGTTTATTTTCAAGATCCTTGATAATAGATTCCTTATATTTGATGGACTCAACATGGATATCTACCATGGTCTTCAGATGAGCTACTTCCCCCTCTTTTAGATTTAGCAAAGATGAAGTTTCATCTTGTTGAGAAGCAGCCAGCTGTAGTGAGGCAATTTCCCCTGCTTGTTTCTTAACAAGCAACTTACTTTTCTTGAAGGCTTTCAGGAGTTCACCATGATTTTCAATCAATTAATTGATATCATCTTCTGAGGGAGGACTGTCATCATCACTTGATGAGGATGCATCAGAGCATGAGCAGGATTCATATCCAGACTCTGAGGATGAGCAAGATAGGGAATATACCTGACTTTGTCCAGGCTTCTCCTGGCAGAATTCTTTTTCTGGTGTAGCTGTCAGTTCATAACCTCTGCATTCACCTTCATTAGCCTCATCCACCTCTGAGTCACTATCTGAATGTGATAGAGGGGCCCTGATCTTTGTTCTTGTGTTGGATAGACCTTGTCTTCTGCAAGAGTAGCCAAAAATCTAATGGTCTACTTATCATTTTTACTGATTTTAAGCTCTATTGATCTCCACACCTTATGGTTCTCTTTTGAACACAAGTTAAAACCCATTTATCTAACCTTGGAGGTCTGCGTTTGAGCAACCTCCCTCTGATATCACTTGAAAGTCTTTATTTCAAGGATAGCTAAATCACCTAGAGGGGGTGGGGGTGAATAGGTTTCTTAGTCCTTAGTGACTATCTTTTCTTTTATGTTAGTTAGATGCTTTGTTGGTTGATTATGTTTTTATTTCAAGACATGCTACCTGCACAAAGAAAAGCAACACAATAAATTACACACAGATTTGTAGTGGTTCCCCAATCTTTGGGTACATCCACTCTCCTCCCACCTTGCCAACTTCCTGTTAGTCAAGGCACTTCTCAAAAACAATGCTCCAAAGAGCTTACACCACAGATCTTTCAGGATCTCTCAGTCTCCTCCAAGACCTACATCTCAGCCACAAAGGGCCTACAACTCAGTGGTCTGCAAACCACCTACCTCAGGCCAAAGGCCCTACACTCAGGCTGGGAGGGCAGATGTACCTTAGATCCACTAGGGATCCTACACTCAGAGATAATGACTCTCCTACAGCTCATACCCAAAGGTCCCGCCTCAGATCTAATGGATCCTACAGCTCAGGCTAAACATTCCTACAACTTAAATCCACTTCTAGATCCTACCTCAGAGCAAACTTGCTCCTACCACACAGATCCAAAAGGATCCTACAGGATGGAAGTAAGTTGGTGAGGTTCTTGATTGAACACAAGAGAAATTTCTCTATGACAATCTACCTTGACTGAGATTGAATCAGCCCAACTTTGACTCCAGGAGTATATTTCTTGAGTCTGCTTTTCTGGACTAAGAACCCCTTAGCCCTAACTACTGCACAACAATAAGTATATCTACTTAAGCTGGAAGTGACTTGTAGAACTATGTTCTGCCCCTTTCTGAACTGAACCTAAAGCTCAGCCCTCTCTTCTTCATAACAACAATGATGTAGATACTTTGGCTTATGCTGGAAGCAACTGCCAGAAAGATTTCTGCTTCTTCTTTATTTCCTGGGCTGAGAAAGTTCAGCCCTAACTACTTCCCCATAGACTCCAGTAGAAGTTCTTCAGTGTTATGCCTCTGGATCTGTGTAGAATCTGCTGGTGTAGATGGAAAATGGCACCAGCTAACTTTCTTCCGAGATTTTCCATAATCTTGATGTAGTCATGGATGAAGACCAACAGCTAACGTTTTGAGCCTTTTGACCTCCAGTCTTTTTACTCTATGTTTTTTCTTCCCACCAACAATGATGATGAAAAAGAACTTTTTTAACCACACTACTTCCAAAAGGTGTCTTCTTTTGTAAAAGGCTTTTCCCTTTATCATTCATGTCCCAACGACTCTTTGAGCTGTGGGACCCACACATTTAATGCTGGATGCATCCTTGCTTTAACGCCTATGTTGGATACCTAGTTGGATTTGGGCAAGGTTCACTAAGTTAGGATCATATGAACCATCATGTATAGCCAGGGTCATGGTTGTGTCCTAGAGTCTAGGCCAACTCCTTAGAATCAACATCACATGGACCAACCTTCAACAGATTGCCAGAGACTCAAGCAATTGTGTCGACACTTCGGAAAGGCTGTATCGACACCAGAAGCCATATTGTGTCGACACATAGAACATCTGTCGACATCAACTGTGTCGACAACAGAAGCCAGATTGTGTCGACACCCAAGACTTGTGTAGACACACAGAACATCTGTCGACATCAACTGTGTCGACACTAGAAGCCACATTGTGTCGACACATAGGGATTGTGTCGACACACAGAATATCTGCGTACATCAACTGTATCGACACCAGAAACTAGACTGTGTCGACACACAGGACTTGTGTCGACGCATAGAACATCTGTCGACATCAACTGTGTCGACACCAGAAGCCAGATTTTGTCGACACACAGGACTTGTGTCGACACACTCCAGATTTCTATCAAAACAACAACTATGTCAAGACAAGAAGCCATTGTGTCGACACATAGGACTTGTTTCGACACATTCCATAGAAGTGGTGTCAAGAAGTCAAATTCTCAGCTCGACGAACTTGATGTGCAGAAAAGGCAAGGTTTTAGATAATGTAGTTATCTGTTCTCAGCTAGACGATCTTGGAACTCAGCTCGACGAACAGAAGCCATCTGGTCGACGAACACAACTCCTCAGCTCGACGAACTGTGGACTCAGCTCGATAATTTATGTTCTCTGTTCGATGAATCCAGACTTGATTATTTCCATCATTCTGTCCCTTACCTACTGTAATAATTCCTGAGTAATTAATGCTAAAATATTCTCTGAATATTACCGTTAGACGGAGCATTAATTATGGTCTTCTATAGGATTATTGCTTGCCATTTTTCCATGGGACAGTTGGGGAAACTCAATCAATGCAAAACATTCTCCAGACCGTCAGCATTGAATGCAGAAGAATTCAAATTTCAAAAGGAAAATTCATATGGAAAATATAAAAGGTATTTTTTTTCTCTTCCATGATAGAGCTCCCTAACAGAAGTCCGAAAGATACAGAAAAGGATCTTCTTCTCTCTCGACAGCATACTGAAAAATAACTGAGAGATACTCACAGGGCAATAATAAAGAAAAGAAATATTAGCCCTAGACTAGAAAAGTTGCAGCAAAAAGAAGAAGAAGATCAAACAATCAAAATCAAGAGTCTTCTTCCCTCTACACTCCAGGACACTTCAAAGGACAACAAATCCTCTATCTGTCAAGAAGTTCCTGTACTTTGTTTGGTCAAAGCTGAAAGACTGAAGGCCTATCACCCTGAAGCAAAGCTCCATCTTCCCGAACCATTCAACATCTCAGGGGGAGCCTTTTGCTAACATCGTATCCACTTAAGTCTTCTAAGTTGTAACTTGAGAAAGAGAATACAAAATCATCTCTCATCTCCCCACTATAAAAAGGGTTCTTAACTCCCTTCAAAAGTTATTCTTGGTTACAAGTCACCTGACCAAAAGACTTGAGGATTGGTTTTTGAGCACCTGATCAAAAGCTCATTGGTGTCAGGAACCTGATCAAAAATCTAAGTGGATTCCTACCAGGGTGTTTGAAGAGTGGATGTACCCAGGTTGGGGAACCACTATAAAATTCTTGTGTTGTCTGGTTGCTCTTTTCTTTTGTTTCTTGCTGTGGATGTGCTAATTAGGACTGCTATATATGTGTTTAATTAGTTTATATTCTGCAGTATTTTATTTACTACACAAGTTGTAAAGTTTTTAAAGATACTCTATTCACCCCCCCCCCTGTAGAGTATTCCTGATCTAACCCCTCACTTTCAATTGGTATCAGAGCTATCCACTAACTTTCAATTGGTATTAGAGCCTGGATTCCTTGGTTGTACAAGCTAACCGTTGAACCAAAGATCCTGTGTTAGATCATATTTCTTCTTTTACTTCTATTTAGGATTATATACAAAGCATGACACAGAACAAAGACTATGTAAGCACCAGACCTCCAGTTTGCAACCTAAATAGGTTTGCCATCTGGAAGGCAAGAATCAAGTTCTATATGAACTCTATCGATGAGGATATTTTGAATTCCATTTTGACTGGTCCTCCTCAAGCATCTACCTCTGCAACAACTTCAAGCACAAATGCAGTTCCACCACCTGAGTGGACTGATGCCCAGAAGAATGCAAAAATTGCTGATGGCAAGGCCATGAATATTCTGGCCCAAACAATGTCAGATGACATTTTTCAAAAAGTGGCTGAATGCACATCAGCCAAAGCCATTTGGGATTCCCTTAATGAAATGGTGGCTCGATCTGCTGATGAAAGAAAGGACAGGAGATCCAATTTCATATCCCAATATGAGAACTTCAAGAAGGAGGAAGCAGAATCAGTAGCTGACATGTACAATAGGTTGAGCTCAATCATCAATGAGCTAACGACCTTGGATAAGGACATCACCCTCACAGAGGTGAATGATAAAATCCTAATGTGCTTCACAAGTTCATGGGATTCAATGATCTGGCCTATCAAGGAGGCCAGGAGCCTAAATGAGATTTCCACAGAATTATTTTTAGGAAAACTAAAGTCCTATGAGTAGCTCATCAAATCTAGAGAAGCAGCTGAGCAAATAACACCTCCACCAGCAAGGAAGGAGCATAGCATTGCATTCAAAGCTGTTGAGGAGACAGAGACTCCAACAATGAATAAGGAACTGATGTCTCTATTTGTCAAGAGATTCTACAAGATTGCAAGGAAAGACTTCAGAAGAAAGTCATCCAGACAGGATGACAAGCCAAGATATGACAAAACCCCCACTAAAGAAGTGGTTTGCTTTGGCTGTAGGAAACCTGGACACTTCCTCTCAGAATGTCCAGAAAATCAGAATAAGGAGAAGAGAAGAGAGAAGGATATAAGAAAACAGAATAGCAGCAGGCCTTCCTCCAGCAAATATAAAAAGAAGGAGAAAGGCTTTGTAGCTGAAAGCTGGAGTGACATAGAAGATGAATCCTCATCCTCCAGCTCCAGTGAAGAAGAAGAAGAAGCAAGGGCCAAGGAAGTTTGCCTTATGGCCATAGATGCTTTCAGGAGGTAATCAGATAAAGAAGAGTCTGATAATGAGGAAGCTTCAGAATCTGAAGCTGACCAGGTATTTTCTTCATTTGATTATAATTCTGAATCATTTAAATCTAAATTTAAAATCATGTGCATAGATCTAATAAATTCAGAAAAAGAAATTAAGATACTTAGGGAAAAACTAAGAAACAAAGAAAATGTTATTTCTGAAAATAATAGGTTAAACGATGAATTGAATTTAGCTAATGAACAAATTATCATGATAAAGACTGAGTTATGTGAGGCTAAACAATTTAAGGAAACTCTCAATGGGAGAAGCCTCAAGCTGATATACATTACAAGCACTGTCAATGCCAGACTTAATGACAAGCTGGGCTTGGGTGCTTCATCAAGTTTGCCCCCCATTTTCAAAAAGAATATTTTGAAAACCCCCATCACATTTGTTTCAGCTAAAGGGAAATAAACAATAAACCGTAAACAAACCATAGAAGAAATTCCCAAATCAAAAGGTCAAAATAACAAAAATCAGAAAACCTTAGGTAAAAACAAAGTTCAACAGATTTCGTCGAACTCAGATCGACGAAACATGAATAGTTCGTCGAACTCTAGTCGACGAACTCTGAATGCAAACTTTAACTATAATTATTCGTCTTACTGCGATCGACGAACTTGGTATGGTTCGTCGAGCAGAGATCAACCAACGTGGGGCACAGAAAATTACTATGTTCATTCTCTGGGCAGAGATCGATGATCTCATCCCAATTCATCGAACTCTGGTCGACGAACTCACAATATTTCCTCAAACCCAGAAAGACTTAACAAAAATTATAAATACAACACTAACTCTAATCAAACTAAGAAACCATTTAATCCATTAGCTGATTTGATAATTCCACCAAGAAGATATCATCCATTAGGATATAAATCACAACCAGAATACTCTGTGATATCTAGATTTTCTTACCAGCAATACAAAGGACCCAAGGTAACCTGGGTCAAGAACAATTAATTATTTTCATTGCAGGCAAAGGGCTGTCCAGTAATTAATCAAACATGGTATCTGGACAGTGGTTTCTCCAAACACATGACTGGCAGCAAGGACAACCTAATCAACTATAAGTCCAAGCTGGGGCCAAAGGTAATATTTGGTGATTCAAAGTGTGGCCAGTCAGAATGTTTTGGAGAAGTGAAAATTGGAGCTGTCACCTTCAAGAAAGTGACATATGTCAGAGGACTCAAACATAACCTCATCTCAATAAGTCAGTTATGTTATGAAGGTTATAAGGTACACTTTAACTCAACCTCCTGCACTATCTCTAATAAAGAAAAACAAACTGTTTTAATTGGAAATAGACAAGGCAACATCTATTTAGTTAATTTTTATTCTGCCAAGTCAGATATCTGCCTACTAAATATACTTACTACACAGAATGAACTATGGCATAAAATGCTAGGTCATGTTAATATGAAAAATATTGCTAGGCTATCAAAAGACAACCTTGTGAGAGGTTTACCTTCTAGTCCCTATAAGAAGAAAGGCCTCTACAGGGCTTGTCAACTAGGCAAGCAAACTAAATATAGCTTTAAGTCAATAAATAAAAGTGATCCACCTAGGATTTTGTATTTGCTACACATGGATCTCTTTGGACCCATTGCAGTACAAAGCCTAGGAGGGAAATCCTACACTATAGTTATTGTAGATGAATTCTCAAGGTTCACTTGGGTGTTCTTTCTGAGATCTAAGCCAGATACTTTTAAAGTTCTTACAGATTTTCTCAGGACCATATAGATTGAGTACTCTACTCATGTTGCATTGATCAGAAGTGATTATGGTACAGAGTGTTGGAACACCGTATTACTGATTTGGGTCAGGATCACTATGTCTCTTAGGAAACCTGTTTTGACCTCATTGTATAGATCTAAAGGTCAATTAGAATTGAGTCTAAGGGTTAGTACCTATGTTTGAAAGCTGCCCTCAAGACCAGAGATTTTTTTTTTAGAAGACTAAGTCATTTCGTCGAGCTCAGTACGACGAGTCGTCGAACTCCATTCGACGATCTCTGAGCTCAACTTCATCAAGACGTCGAACTCCACTCGACGATCTCTGAGCTCAACTTCATCAAGTCGTCGAACTCCATTCGACGATCTTTGAGCTCAGATCGACGATCTTGACTTCAGTTTGATTCACTATCTCTGAGCTCAGTTCGACGATAGTTGAGCTCAGATCGACGATCTCTATTTCTGTCTAAGTCCAAATCTCTGAGCTCAGTTCAACAATAGTGGAGCTCAGTTCGATGATTTTCTGAAGAGTTCAACGATTTTAAAGATTTAAATTTGGACAGCTGTGGAATTATTGTCAGCATTGAATTCCGAGATCTTGTAGCCATTTTTCAATTAATCTGGAGCAAGTTTCAAGGAATTTTCAAGGAATGTGTTTATTGGACTTTCCTCTAGAAGACAAATACAGTTAAGGAAGTAATTAATGACAGGCTAACGACTATATTGGAAAAAGGATCATTTCTATTCAGAGAAAAGGAATAAAAGACAAGTTTTTTTTCATTCCTGCAAAAAGAAGAACAAGAAGTTAGAAAAATTCTCTGCAACAACAATGTTACACAATAATTACACAAGAGAAAGAAAAAGAGTTACAGACATTCTCAGTCTCAAAGATTCATACAAGAACACCAACACCAAAAGGAGATCAACAAATTGAAATCTTCAGATGTCTTTTGATTCAAGTGTTCAAAGTCATCATCATTCAAGACTCCAGACAACTCACATTTCAGCTGTTGCTGAAATCATCATTTGCTGGAGATCAATTTTCTGAAGGCCTATCACCCTACTGCAAAGCCTCACGATCTGAACAACTACAGATCTCAGGGGGAGCTTTGACAACATCAACTATCTTCTCTCTGATTGTTGACAGAGAAGATCATCTCATCCCACTCTCACTCTCTACTGTAAAGGGTTTTTCAAACTCCCTTCAAAAGTTTGTGTTTGGTTTTTGAGCACCTTATCAAAAGCTCATTGGTGGCAAGACACCTGATCAAAAAATCTTGTTTGGTTTTTGAGCACCTTATCAAAAGCTCATTGGTGCCCAGGACACCTGATCAACTCATCCTGCAGTGGATTCCTACCTAGGGTGGTAGAAGAGTGGATGTACCCAGGTTGATTGGGGAACCACTATAGCTCCTTGTGTCATCTGGTTGCATATTTTTCTTTTGTTTCTGCCAGTGGTTTGTGATTGCTTTGTGATTATTCTTGTTTAGATTACTTTATATTATTTGCTTTCCTATTCACTTAGGATTACAACAATTGTTGTAAAAGGTTTTTAGCAAGCAGCATACTCTATTCACCCCCCCTCTAGAGTATATCAGATCTAACTTGCACTTTCAATTGGTATTAGAGGGAGGTTGGTTAAAAATACCACATCTTGGTGGTTGCATAGGCTAACACCTGAACCCAAAGATTCCTATAGTTAGATCTTCTTGTTGTAGATTTTGTTATTAGAATTATTTATTCACAAAACATGGCCCAAAATAAAGATTATGCTAGCACCAGACCTGCAGTGTGCAATCTATCCAAGTTTGCACTTTGGAAGGCAAGGATTAGACTCTACATGAATTCTATTGATAAGGACATCTTTAATTCTGTTTTGACAGTGTGTCCAAGACCTCCAGAGAACACAAGTACAAATGTTGTTCCACCTCCCTCAGGAACAGATGCTGACATCAAGAAATGGAAAGTTGTAGATGCAAAGGCTATGAACATTCTAGCCCATACCATGTCTGATGAGATATTCCAAAAGGTGGCTGAATGCAACTCAGCAAAGGAAATCTTGGATAAGCTATCTAAAATAGTCTCAGTATCTGCTGATAAGAGAAAAGACAGAAGATCTCACCTCATAACCCAATATGAGAACTTCAAGAAAGGAGAAGCTGAGTTAGTAGCTGAAATGTATAATAGACTCAATCTGATAGTCAATGAACTGAAAACTTTGGATAAAGAAATCTCATTGACTAAGCTAAATGATAAAATCCTAATGTGCTTCCCAAGCACTTGGGACTCAAGGATCTGGCCAATCAAGGATGCCAGAAGTTTGAATGAGATTACAACAGAAGCTCTCTTGGGCAAGCTCAAGTCTTATGAGCTGCTCATTAAGAACAGAGAAGAAG
Organism: Platanthera guangdongensis; assembly: GCA_039583875.1. NCBI lineage: Eukaryota > Viridiplantae > Streptophyta > Magnoliopsida > Asparagales > Orchidaceae > Platanthera > Platanthera guangdongensis. The sequence goes on along the minus strand of CM077167.1, from coordinate 38,587,700 downwards.
AGCAGAAGGCTGCCTCACCAGCCTCAAGAAAGAAAAAGTCAATATCTTTCAAAGCCACTGAAGATCAGCCTGAAGACAAAATCTCAGGCAATGATGAGCTGCTTAGCTTACTGGCCAAACGATTTTACAAAATGGCCAGAAAGGACTTCAGGAAGAGATCATACAAAGAGCATGACAAGCCAAGGTATGACAAATCTAATAATAAAGAAATTATTTGCTTTGGTTGCAGGAAACCAGGCCACATTGTACCTGACTGTCCAGAGAACAAAAATAAGGATAGAAAGGACAAGAGAGAAAGAAGAAAAGACAAGGACTTCAAGAAGAATAGTAATGGCAAACCCTCCTCAAGCAAGAACAAACACACAAGGAAGAGATTTGTTGCTGAATCTTGGAGTGAGACAGAAGAAGAATCAGAAACTTCTTCCAGCTCAAGTGATGATGAGGATGATGCTGAAGAGAAGGAATTCTGCATGATGACTATCAATGCCTCACAACACAATTCTGATGAAGAAGAGTCTGAATCTGAATCAGAGACTCAACCTGAAGAAGACCAGGTAATAGACTCATTTGATTTCAATTCTGAGTACATTAAGTATGAATTTAAAGCACTATGTTTAGACCTATTAAAATCTGAGAAGGAAATCATTTCTCTCAGAAATCAATTGTCTGAACACAGTACCTTAAAATCAGAAAACCTCAAACTCTCTGAGGAGTTGGAGTGCTGTAGGAAGCAGATAGCTTCACTGAAAAGTGAGCTATCAGAGGTCAAAAAGTATGAAGAATCCCTTAATGGGAGAAAGATCAAGCTAATGGACATCACAAGCACATTGAACTCTAGATTCAACAGTACACTGGGCTTGGGTGCTTCATCCAGCCAACCTATAGTACTAACAACCCCAATTAAGTCTATTTCTGATAAAGGGAAGGGAGTTGTAGAGGTAGCTAGGACAAATTCTGACTTACCCAAGAAATCAAGTGTTCAACAGAAATCGTCGAACGGATCTAGACGATCGTCGAAAGCAGATCGATGATCTCAGGCAAAATCGTCGAACTCAGGTCGACGATCTCTAAACCCTGAACTCTGACACAGTCGATCGTCGAACGGAGCTCGAAGATCTGACCCAAGATCGTCGAACGCAGCTCAACGATCGTCGAGCAGAGATCAGAGATTTGAAAACTTCTTCAAGGGTAAATCAAATTCAAATCCTAGGGGTTCTTAATCCAGACTTAACCCTTATACTGAATGGATAATACCTCCAAGGAGATATCATCCTGAAGGTTATTAGAGTCAACTAGGGATGTCATTTATTTCTGAATTTAAAGGTTAACAACCTAGGCCCAAGGTAAACTGGGTTAAAAACAAGTAAATTATTTTATGTGCAAGTGAAGACCTATCCAACATCTGACCAACAATGGTATCTGGATAGTGGGTGCTCAAAACACATGACAGGAAGCAAGGACAACCTCACATCCTTTAAAGCCAAGCTTGGACCCAAAGTCATATTTGGTGATTCAAACTTTGGACTAACAAAAGGATATGGTGCAGTCCAAATTGGGACAGTCACATTCAAGAAGGTAGCCTATGTGGAAGGACTGAAACACAACTTGATCAGCATCAGTCAGCTATATGATGAAGGCTACCAGGTGACTTTCAGCAAATCCTTATGCAAGATCAAATCAGAGGACAACACAACTGTGTTGACTGTTAAAAGGAAAGGTAATATCTATTTAGTAGACTTTCTTTCAACAGAAGTAGATATTTGTCTATTTAATTCTATATGTAGAACTAATGTATTATGACATAAGAGATTAGGACATATAAACCTTAGAACCATTGCTAGGCTATCCAAGGACAATCTTGTTAGAGGACTACCTTCTGGCCCCTACAAGAAGGAAGGACTCTGCAGGGCTTGTCAATTAGCCAAGCAAACTAAAAATAGTTTCAAGTCACTTAATAAGAGTGATTCACCTAGGATTTTGTATCTGTTATACATGGATCTTTTTGGACCCATTACAGTACAAGGCCTAGGAGGGAAATCTTACACTTTAGTAGTTGTAGATGACTTCTCTAGATTCACATGGGTGTTCTTTCTGAGGAAGAATTTTGATAACTTTAAGTGTTTGACAGAGTTTCTCAAATGCATACATACTGAGTTCAATACTCACATTGCCCTGATCAGAAGTGATCATGGGACAGAGTTTGATTCTTTTCTAATGCAAGAGTTCTGTTAGAGTGAAGGGATCAGGCACACTTTCTCAGCTCCTAGAACTCCTCAACAAAATGGGGTAGCGGAAAGGAAAAATAGAACCCTTATTGAATCTGCCACAACATTGTTGTCAGATGCTCACCTTCCTCTATCTTTTTGGGCAGAGGCTGTGAACACCTCCAACTATGTGTTGAATAGAAGTTTAATACATAAACTGAAGGGCAAGACTCCCTATGAATTACTCAAAGTGAAGAAACCTAAAGTAGATTACTTTATAATTTTTTGTTGTATCTGTTACATACACAATAATGACAAAAAGTACTTAGCAAAATTTCAAGTTAAAGCTGATGAAGGAGTGTTTCTGGGATACTCCATGATCAGTAAGACTTATAGGGTATATAATAAATCAACTCTTAAAATTGAAGAATCTGTTCACATATCTTTTGATGAAACTAACATGTCTTTCAAGGAGAAGAATACTTCTACCATAGAACCTTTGCAGGTATATTCTCTTGTTGAATACTTAGACAAATTATAAATCATTCAAAAAGAGGAAAGCAGTGAAGTTGAAAAAGACATTCAACATACTAAAGAGAAACCTCTTGAAGAGCCAGTTGTTGTACCACAAGAGGAAACAACAACACAGGTTCGTGAACAATCAACACCTCCTGTTGATTTAGTAACATCAAGAGACCATCCAATTTCCCAAGTAATTGGAAACATCTCAGCTGGTGTGCAAACCAAAAATCAGGTCAACCAAAACCGGTTGCATACTTGCTTCCTTTCTCAAATTGAACCTCAATCCATTCAAGATGCTGAGCAAGATCCATACTGGATCATTGCAATGTGAGAAGAGTGGCATCAATTTGAAAGGAACAAAGTTTGGAAACTTGTGCCAAGGCCTAAGGATCACTCCATTGTTGGAACAAATTGGGTGTTCAGAAACAAATTGGATGTTCAAGGAGTAATTGTAAGGAACAAGGCAAGGCTAGTTGCTCAAGGGTACTCTCAAGAAGAAGGCATAGATTATGACCAGACTTTTGCACCAGTTGCAAGGTTGGAGGCTATTAGAATCTTCTTACCATATGCAGCACACAAAGGCTTCAAAGTATACCAGATGGATGTAAAGAGTGCCTTTCTCAATGGAGACATCAAAGAAGAAGTCTATGTTAGACAACCTCCCGGTTTTATCTCTGCATCTCATCCTGATTATGCTTTTAAATTGAATAAAGCATTATATGGTCTCAAGCAAGCTCCTAGAGCATGGTATGAGACTCTAGCATACTTTCTCCTGAAAAATGAGTTTATAAGGGGTAGAGTAGACCAAACTCTTTTTATTAGAACTCATAAGTCTTATACCCTACTAGTACAAATCTATGTAGATGATATTATCTTTGGTTCTACTGATTCAAATTTGTGTAGAATGTTTTCCAATCTAATGCATTCTAAATTTGAAATGAGTAGTATGGGTGAGCTATCCTTCTTTCTAAGATTGCAAATCAAGTAACATGCTGAAGGCATATTTATTTCTCAAACCAAGTTTGCAAAATAATTGGTTAAGAAATTTGGTATGTCTGAAGCATCATGCATGAAAACACCTATGCCTACTAATGTTGTATTAGATGCTGATGAACATGGGAAACCTGTTGATCAGACAACTTATAGAGCAATGATTGGCTCTTTATTGTACCTTACAACTAGTAGACCAGACATAATGTTTGCTACATGCATATGTGCTAGATTCCAAGTGAACCCTAGAGAGTCACACCTAACCTTAGTAAAAAGGATTCTCAGGTATGTAAAAAGTTGTCCAAATCTAGATCTCTGGTATCCAAAAGATTCAGCATTTGACTTAACTGGATTTTTTGATGCTGATTATGTTGGATGCAGAATTGACAGGAAAAGCACCAGTGGAACTTGTCAGTTTCTTGGTGACAGACTTGTCTCTTGGTTTTGCAAGAAACAAACATCTGTGTCAACTTCAACTGCTGAAGCTGAATATATGGCTGCAGGTAGTTGTTGTTCACAAATATTATGGATTCAAAACCAACTCCTAGACTATGGCTACAACTTAGAGAAGTCTAAAATATTTTGTGATAATACAAGTGCTATTTCTATAGCTCAAACTTCAGTCCTCCATAGTAGGACAAAACATATAGAAATTAGGCATCACTTTTTAAGGGATAATGTTGAGAAAAATAAAATTGAACTTTAATATATCCCAACTGATTTGCAAAGGGGAGATATTTTCACCAAACCCTTGGATGAAAAGAAACACACCTTCTTCCTAAATCAGTTTGGAATGTTAGATGAAGGATGTTTAAAATAATATCTAAGATTTTAAAACTCTAAAAATGACCAAGACTAGGCAAACATTTTAATTTTTCTAGTGTATAGTGTTTCTGATCTTTGAACTGCGCTCGACGATTTTCCCCCCGATCGTCGAATGGAGATCGACGCTTTCCGAAATCGTCGACCAGAGTTCAGCACTTCTCAGATAGTGCTCAACTATCTCTCCAGGTCAGCGATCGTCGAACGAAGCTCGACGATTTTGTTTTCTGAACTATCGTCGAACGGAGCTCGACGCTCTCCAATATCGTCGAACGGAGATCGACGGTGTTGATGACCTTTCAGTTTCCTTTAGAAGCCCCGATCGTCAAAATGAGTTCGACGATCTTTCCTTTTCTGCGCCGAACCCTAATATAAAACTCTTTTTTCGGCCGTCGTTCTCCCATGCGCTTTCATACTTTCTGCAAAAATTCTCTTTCCCTCCAAACTTCTCTACACTTGGTCGTTTGTTTGTTGATTTTTGCAGGAAACAATGGCTGTCTCAGTTGCAGTACTGGCCGCAATGAAATTTGATGCAGGATTTGATATTGATATGGATTCGTTTAACAATAGTGATCAGATTTTCAGAGACATTCTAGAACTTTTCAAGGAGCAAAAGCTAGTTACTATAATGTCCACCAGAATCAAATTGGCTGCTGATGAAATCAAGGAGTGGGTCTATACTGCCCACAACCAGGACCAGAATACAGTGATTGGCACAGTATCAAAAACTCAGGTACCTCTAACACCTGCTGCCCTGACAGAGATTTTTGGATTGAATTCTGGAGGAGACTCTGCTGAACTATTTGGAGAAGAATTTTCTGATTTACTTGCTATAATGGGTCACTCAGATGCAAACCCTAGCAAGCTGCTGAAGAAACATTTGGCTGTTTAGTACAGGTTCTTAGCTGATGTGGTTGGAAAAGTATTGTTGGCCAAACACTCAGCCCATGATAACATCTTCAGGTATCAGCTGTGTTTGATGGGTGCTCTTGTAGATAAGAAATAGTTGAACTGGGGAGAAGTCTTCTTTGATCTGATCAAGAAGAAGATCAACAAGAATTTTGTCAACTTTGGAAGGATACTAGGGCTATTTCTTCAAAACAGATGCCCTGCACTACTAGTCTCAAATGGGATGTACATCAATGCCTCTAAGTGGCTCTCCTGTGCCCTGTTTGGAAAGTGGGACAGGAAAATTGTGAAGCCCAGCAGGCTCTCTACAAGTGCAACTTCAGGCACAAGGACTGTTGCAGTCTCTTCCCCTCATGTCTCTGCCCCTGCAGAAGACTTACCTGCTTCTTCCTCTCCTCCTCCACCTCTTATTTTATCTCCACCGGTCACCTCCACCATTACAGTTTCCTCCACCATCAAAATTTCAACCCCATCTCCAACTTCTATCCATTCTCCAACCCTTCCAATAACAGAAGAAATCTTCCATCCTTTACATCACTACCCACAATAAGAAATTGAATCATCATCTCCTCTTCCATCTTTCAATCTGACAGATGAGTCCTTTATGGATGATTCCCCTTCATCCCCTCCTGATCTACCCTCTTCTTCCACATCATATCAACAATTGATTCAAGATATCATTGCACAACCCTCCTTCACACCTTCTATTTCCATTCCACTATCTTCAATTTCCATTCCACTATCTTCAATTTCAACAATCCCCATATCTCAACCTTCATTTCCACCATCGACTAGCTCTCCACCTACATCTCCAGCTGCTCCATCTTCAGTCCCTACCTCTGCTGAAATCCCTCTTGAGCATGTAAATCTTCCAGCTTTAGCAGACAGACTGTATGAGCTGATAGCTCCCAGGCTATCACTCCTGTTGGAGACCTCCTTGGCTCCACTTCTACAGTCAGTTGCAGACTTGTTTGTCAGTCTCTCCTCCCTCATTCCTCCTCAGGCAATCCCTTCAACAGGGTGCCTTGATCCATTCCTGACTGAATCTAAGCAGGGGGAGATGCCTCATGAAGTGGATAGATTGCATGTTGCTGTTGTTACCTCAGTTCAAGCTCAAGCCTCAACACCACAAGTTGCAGTTTTCTCAATGGACCTCAGGTCATTATTATCAGATTTTGATTCAGTTTATTTCAGCTGTCTTCCAGAGAGCACTGCAGTCCAACCATCTGAAGATCTATCTAAGGCCATTGTGCCCATTTCAAGCTGTGACACCGGCTTAATTTATTCTTTTGTAAAGTCCCTTTCTACTGCTGACCCTGCTGTTTCTGTTGTTGCTGCTTCTACTGATATTGTTGATATTGCTGTTAATTCTGATGTTTCAGTATCTGAGGACATACATATGACAGAGGCATTTGAATTTGAGCCTGCTGTTACTACTGATGTTATTTTTGTTACTGAACCTGTTGTATCTGAAATAATTTTATCTGTATCTACTGCTGCTGTACCTTCCATTTCTGAGAGTGTTACTTCTGAAAGTTTTGTATCTGCTGATGTAATCTCCTCTGCTAGTGTTTCTTTTATTCCTCCTTCTATTATTGCTGCTACTGTTGCTGTCACTACTGTTTCTCCTGCTCAATCACAACAACAAAAAGACTATCTCAAAAGGATTGATGCACTGTATGATGAACAAAGCTCAGAAAGTGATTAATATAGGACTGATTCAGATGACTCCTCTGCAACTATTGAATTGAAAAGAAAGGCCAGAAGCAAGATTATGAAAAGGGTTCCTCCAGCAAAAGTTAAGGATACTAATGATATTCCTTACTACATATTGCATGACTGCCCCATCACAGAACACTGGATGTAATATTCCAAAAATCAACTGAAGGCCATGAAGAAAAAGAGAAAGTATGAGAAAGGATCTTCACAGTTCAATCCTCCTCCTCCTCCTCCCTCACCTGATGAAGGTGCAGGTGGTAGCTCTGCTGTTCAACCCTATGCTAGAATCCAAACCTCTTATCAACCTTAAGGTAGATCCCAATACAGAGGAAGCCAATCCAGAGGCTATCAATCAAGGAGAGGAAACTATAGAGGAAACCAAAGAGAATTTCAAGTTTATTCCAAAGGCCATTCCAGGTAACACCCTTATTCAAGGGAAGGACAAGCTTCATCTGATATAACTTCAGGTCCATTTCATTACAAGCTTAAAGAGTTAGTCTCCTCCAGAGCTCCTGCAGTCAACTCTTCAAACAGATATGAGCCTCCAGTTCCTTTTGAGGATCCAGAGAACAATCCAACCTCATAGACAGCCAGGATGAAAGAGTTAGCTGCTCTGGACCAGATTAAGAAAGCTAAAGAACAAGGAAAAGACACTTCTAATATAACTACTTTATCAGATCAAAGGAGACAGGAACTTGAAAGATATTCTTCCAGCAAGTTCTTTGATTCTGAAAGCTACATGAAGCTACACCCTGAAGCTGTAGTGCCCAGGCCTAAGCAACAAACTTCTTTAGGTGCAGTTGATCACAGAAGATCTAAAAAGGAAGCTCTAAATCCAAACAGAGAAATGGTCCTTATAAAGAGCAAAGAAAAGGAGTAATTCTGTAAGGTGACAATATATGCTGTTTTATGATCTGTATGAGATATATGTGTGATTCTGCAATGTCTTGTTTGTTATATTGCTTTGTATACTGTTTTTAATTTTCCAATATCTGTAAATAGTAATCCTAACCCAAATAGGGGGAGATTGTTGGAACACCCTATTACTGATTTGGGTCAGGATCATTATGTCTCTTAGGAAACCTGTTTTGACCTCATTGTAAAGATCTAAAGGTCAATTAGAATTGAGTCTAAGGGTTAGTACTTAGGTTTGAAAGCTGCCCTCAAGACCAGAGATTTTAGTTTCAGAAGACTATGTCATTTCATCGAGCCTAGTACGACGAGTCGTCGAACTCCATTCGATGATCTCTGAGCTCAACTTCATCAAGTCGTCGAACTCCATTCGACGATCTATGAGCTCAACTTCATCAGGTCGTCGAACTCCATTCGACGATCTTCGAGCTCAGATCGACGATCTTGACTTCAGTTTGATTCACTATCTCTGAGCTCAGTTCGATGATAGTTAAGCTCAGATCGACGATCTCTGTTTCTGACTAAGTCCAAATCTCTGAGTTCAGTTCAACGATAGTGGAGCTCAGTTCGATGATTTTCTGAAGAGTTCAACGATTTTCAAGATTCAAATTTGGACAGCTGTGGAATTATTGTCAGCATTGAATTCAGAGATCTTGTAGCCGTTTTTCAATTAATCTGGAGCAAGTTTCAAGGAATTTTCAAGGAATGTTTTTATTGGACTTTCCTCCAGAAGATAAATACAGTTAAGGAAGTAATTAATGACAGGCTAACGGCTATATTGGAAAAAGGATCATTTCTATTCAGAGAAAAGGAATAAAAGACAAGTTTTTTTCATTCCTGCAAAAAGAAGAACAAGAAGTTAGAAAAATTCTCTGCAACAACAACTCTTACACAACAATTACACAAGAGAAAGAAAAAGAGTTGCAGACATTCTCAGTCTCAAAGATTCATACAAGAACACCAACACCAAAAGGTGATCAACAAACTGAAATCTTCAGATCTCTTTTGATTCAAGTGTTCAAAGGCCATCATCATTCAAGACTCTAGACACCTCACATTTCAGCTGTTGCTGAAATCATCATTTGCTGGAGATCAATTTTCTGAAGGCCTATCACCCTACTGCAAAGCCTCACTTCCTGAACAACTACAGATCTCAGGGGGAGCTTTGACAACATCCACTATCTTCTCTCTGATTGTTGACAGAGAAGATCATCTCATCCCTCTCTTACTCTCTGCTGTATAGGGTTTTTCAAACTCCCTTCAAAAGTTTGTGTTTTGTTTTTGAGCACCTTATCAAAAGCTCATTGGTGGCAAGACACCTGATCAAAAAATCTGGTTTGGTTTTTGAGCACCTTATCAAAAGCTCATTGGTTCCAAGGACACCTGATCAACTCAACGTGCAGTGGATTCCTACCTAGGGTGGTAGAAGAGTGGATGTACCCAGGTTGATTGGGGGAACCACTATAGCTCCTTGTGTCATCTGGTTGCATATTTTTCTTTTGTTTCTGGCTGTGGTTTGTGATTGCTTTGTGATTATTCTTGTTTAGATTACTTTATATTATTTGCTTCCCTGTTCACTTAGGATTACAACAACTGTTGTAAAAGTTTTTAGAAAACACCATACTCTGTTCACCCCCCATATAGAGTATATCAGATCTAACTTGTACTTTCATAGAGTTTGAATCTCTTCTTATGCATGAGTTCTGTGAGAAGAAAGGTATCAGGCACTGTTTCTTAGCTCCTAGAACTCCCCAGCAAAATGGGGTCGCTGAAAGGAAAAAATAGGACCCTAATTGAAGCTGCATGTACATTACTTGCAGATACTTATATGCCCCTATCATTTTGGGCAGAGGCTGTAAGCATAGCAAACTATGTCCTGAATAGGAGCTTGATACAAAAACTGAAGCATAGGACTCCCTATGAATTACTTAAAGGGAAGAAACCTAAAATCAACTATTTTAAAGTATTTGGATATATATGTTATATACATAACAACAACAAGAAATACATTAGAAAGTTTGAAGCCAAGGCTGAAGAGGGAATTTTTCTAGGATATTCCCAAGTAGGCAAGGATTATAGGGTATTTAATAAATCATCCTTAAAAATTGAAGAATCTATTCATGTTACTTTTGATGAGGCTAACATGACTTGCAAGGAGAAAGAAGTTTCTACCAGTAACCCATTGCAGGTACCTCACTTGTGTGAGAATTTGGATGGACTAAGTCTCACCCAAGAGGCTCCAACACATCCTTCTCTCCAGGTTGATGAAGAAAGTGAAGAAGAAAGCACTGAAGAAGCTGAACCTCATCCAACAGCAAACTCAATTCCACAAGAGAAATTAATTCAAAATGCTGTTGCTGAACCAACTCCACCAACTGATCTTGTCACACTAAGTGATCACCCAAGATCTCAAGTGACTGGAGACATATCAGTAGGTGTACATACAAGGCATCAACTCAACTAGGACTTGATGCATGCCTGTTTTCTCTCTCAGGTTGAACCTCAATCCATTCATGATCCTGAGCAGGATCCCCACTGGATCATTGTTATGCAAGAGGAATTAAATCAATTTGAGAGATGTATAGTCTGAGATTTGGTTCCAAGACCCCAAGACTACCCAGTCATTGGAACCAAATGGGTGTTTAGAAACAAACTAGATGCCCAAGGTGTGATTATGAGAAACAAGGCTAAACTTGTTGCTCAAGGTTATAGAAAAGAAGAAGGGATTGACTATGACTAAATATTTGCAGCAGTTGCAAGGTTAGAGGCCATCAGAATTTTTTTGGCCTATGCTGCTTACAAGAAGTTTAAAGTATATCAAATGGATGTGAAGAGTGCCTTCCTGAATGGAATACTGAAAGAAGAGGTGTATGTTGAACAACCTCCCAGTTTTGTCTCTCCAACTTATCCCTCTTATGTATTTAAGTTGCATAAAGCTCTTTATGGTTTAAAGCAAGCTCCAAGAGCTTGGTATGAGACCCTAGCTAGCTTTCTGATAGAGCATAAGTTTATTAGAGGCATTGTAGATAAAACACTTTTCACTAGACATCATAAGGACCAAACTTTGTTAGTACAAATATATGTGGATGACATCATATTTGGGTCTACTGATTCCAAACTGTGCAAGAGGTTCTCTAATATCATGCATTCAAAATTTGAAATGAGTAGCATGGGTGAGCTCTCCTACTTCCTTGGTCTCCAAGTGAAGCAGCTCCCTGATGCCATCTTCATCTCCCAGGCTAAATATGCTAAAAATCTTCTTAAAAAGTTTGGGATGGCTGATGCCTCAGTAAAGAAGACACCTACGGCTACTAATGCTGTAATAGATTTTGATCTACATGGTAAACCTATTGACCAGAAGCTATATAGGGGAATTGTTGGATCCCTATTTTATCTTACAGCTAGCAGACCTGGTATCATGTTTGCCACAAGCCTTTGTGCAAGGTTCCAAGTGAAACCCGAAGAATCTCACCTAATTTTCTTAAAAAGAATTTTGAGATATATAAAGAGTTGTCCTAGTCTAGGCCTATGTTATCCTGCTGAGTCAGAATTTGATTTAACTCGATTTTCAGATGTTGACTTTGCTGGATACATGGTTGACAGAAAAAGTACTTCAGGAACTTGCCAGTTTCTAGGTATGATATTAGTGTCTTGGTTCTGTAAGAAACAATCATCTGTGTCCACTTCAACTGCTGAAGAAGAATACATTGCAGCTGGCAGTTGCTGTTTATAGATGTTGTGGATTCAGAATCAACTACTAGACTATGGTCTCAACTTAAATAATTCAACTCTATTCTGTGACAACATAAGTGTTATAGGCATAGCACAAAATCCAGTCCATCACAGTAGGACTAAACATATAGACATTAGGCATCTTTTCATTAGAGAGTGTGTAGACAAAAACAAAATTAAACTTGTTGATATCTACACTGATTTACAAAGAGCTGACATTTTCACCAAACCTCTGGATGAAAGAAAACACTTGTTCTTTATAAATCAGCTGTGAATGATCAATGGAGAAAACTTAGTTTAATTTCTGTCTGCAGTCGACAAACTCTTCAAAGTTCGTCGAACGGAGTTCGACGAACAGAGAAAAGTTCCTGAGATATTCGTCGAACGGAGGTCAACGAACTCTGTGTGAGTGAAGCTGTTTTCGTGGAACGGAGATCGACGAATCTGCTTTAGAAAACTTTCGTCGAACGGAGCTCGACGAAATGTCTTCAAATATGCATACTGAGCTTGACGAATTATTTACCTATAAATTATTTCATCGATCTCAGATCGAAGAATTTCTTAATTTTCGTGGAACGAAGTTTGTCAATTCATATTCTGGAAAACCTTATATCTAGGTTTTATTCGACCTCCGTCCCACGCCTTCAGTTCCTTTGCACTTGATCGTCGTTTTTCTCTTGCAGGTACTCAAATGACTATTCCAGCGGGAACCCTTGCAGCGATGAAATTTGATATTGGATTTGATGTGGACTTCGATTCATTTCAACATTCTGACCCAATCTTCCTGGACGTCCTGCAACTTCTTGAAGATCAGAAATTGAAAACTCTACTCTCCACCTGGATAAAGATCTCTGGCATAGAAATCAGAGAGTGGGTATACACCTCTGCCACAACAGATGACAATACCATGACCGACACTATATCCGGTAATGCTGTTTCCCTAACTCCCGTCGTTCTCACTGAAATATTTGGATTAAATAATGGTGAAGAGGATTTAGACATGGATACTAATGTGTATGATGAGATGCTTAGTCAAATGGGTTATTCTGGACAAACCCCAAATAAGTGGTTGAAGAAACATCTATCTGTAGAGTTTAAATTCTTAGCAGATATAGTAGGGAAAGTCGTGGTGGGCAAGCACACTGCACATGACTATATAACCAGACACCAATTTCTGGTTATGTGTGCAGTGGTGAACAAGAAAAAGTTGAACTTGGCCGAGATCATGTTTGATCTTATTAAGAAAAGGAACAATAAAAAGGAAGTCAGTTTTGGAAGGATCCTGAGGATCTTCTTGAAAGAAAAAGCTGTTGAATCCCTAGTATCCCCGACCATATTCATTAATGCCAGCAAGAGGCTCACTTGTGCCTTGTTTGGCAGGTGGGAGAGGACCATCACAAAGCCCTCTAAGGCTTCCTCCTCTGGCACCACAGATTCTGAAAGTACGAGGGCTGCTCCAGCCACTCCCGACCCTTCTGAAGAAATCCATCCTACATCTACATCACTTCCAGTAACTCAACCTCAACCACCCTCCACAGCCACACAACAGTTCATATTCACTCTACTCAACAACCACAACAACAATACCCTCAACAATCAGTCCATATTCCCACACCACCATCATCTCCCATTCATCAATCTCCAATTCTTGTTCCATCTCCCCATGATACCCCAGTCCCATCTCCTACTCATACTCCCTCTCCCCATGATGAACCAGATCCTTCACCACCTTCATCTCCCTTACCTCCACATCTAGACAACATCCCCACATTCACTTTATTCTCCTCCCCTCTTCACACTTTCTCTCCCCCACATAATCATATGCAAGAAGCTATCCCTCCTTCTCCACCATCAACTTCCATCCCTACATCTGCTTCCATACCCACACATTCTGCCACCCCATCTACAACTCTACCCTCGGAGCCCTCCACTATTTCTTATCTTCTTGCCCTACTTAATCCCCTCAAAAATCTTATAGCAGAGGCTATTTCACCTCTTGCTACTTCTATATCCTCCCTTTCTGCTCAAATAAATGCCCTCTCTGCTGCCCCTCTTCAGTTAGAGGTCTGGCTCCAGTTAGCACTGAAACCAGGCAGGGGGAGATACTTGATGAAGAAGCTGCAGCAGCTCTAGCAATAGTAACAGTTCTAGAAGATGCAATAGCAGCAGCAGCAGCAGATGATGCAGATTTATTTCCTGCCGATGATGAAGATTTATTTGATTATATTCATTTTATTGAAACTGACATGGACATAAATGAGTCAGTAACAGAAGAAATAATTATTGTTGGTGATTTTATTATTAATCTACAGTAGATTTGGTAAATCTTTTGAGAATTTTTGATATAGCTTATTTGAGCTTTCCTCCAGCTGACAGTACTAAGCCATCTTTGGCTACTATTCCTTATTCCTCTCCAATAAGTCCTAAAGTTGCCAAGCAACTCAAAGACATTTTTGCTGCTCCAAAGACTACAGCCATTCCATCTCCACCTAAGACTGATTCAGTCTGTGTTTCATGCCCTCCAGAAACCATTTCTGCTCCAAGTTTTGTAATGGATGATTCTCCCATGCCTGATCCTCCAGCTCCCTCCCAGCCTAAGAAACCTCTAATTTCTGCAGAGGCTCTCAAAGCACTGGATTCGCTATATGATGGTCCACAAGAATCTTTTGATGATGATGAGGATGAAGATGAGGACTCAGACGAAGATCCCAAGAAAAAGAAAGTTTCTAATAAAAGGAAAGCACCTCCTCCTCCTGCTTCAAAGCCCAATCCAGCAAATGACACCCCTTACTATATCCTTCAGAAAATAACTCCTTATAAGGGAATTCCTGCTTGGATGTGGTTGTCCAAGAATGAACAGAAAGAGAGAAAGAAGAGCAGAAGGTATTCACCTCCTCCTACTCAAAGATATAGAAAGGATCCTCCTCCACCTCCTCCTCTAGCTGCTGGTGCTTCAGGCACAACATCTCAAAGGACTACTCAGTTTCAAACCTATAAAAGGCATCAGGGTAGGTCCTCATCCTCAGGAAGCAGCCAGCAGAGATACTACTCTTCAGGCAAGCAGCACCAACCTCGACAGCAGTAGCATCAACAACAGCTACAGCAACAACTCCCTAAACATCAAAAAGCTGAAAGCCCCAAGAGACCTGCTTCCCCACCTGTACCATATGAAGATCCTGAAACAACAACAACAGTTAGGATGTCCAGGTTCCAAGAATAGGTTGGCCTTTCTATGATCAACAAAGGCAGAGCTGAAGGGAAGGATCCATCAGAATATACTACGTTGTCAAAGTACAGGAAGGAAGAGCTCAACAGGTTTGAAAAAGCTAATAAATTTTTCAATGTTGATGACTATATGAAACTGTATCAAGGAACAGTAGTGCCCAGGTCTACATCTCTAAAGATCATAGTGGTTGCTGACATGACTATAAGAAAGGTGTAAGCTACAGATCCCAACAGGGAAATCATATTCACTAAGCCTGGAGAGAAAGGCAAAGTGGAGAAGCACAAGGAGAAAAGCAAAAGAAATGATACTTTGATTATCTTTAGTTTTTCTGAGTTTGCTTAAAACTGCTTTATAATTTCTGATAGAAAGCTTATTATATATATAAATATATCTGCTGCATGTGTTAATTTTCTCTGCCAGATATATGTTTTCTTGCTTTGTTTACTTTCAAGTTTAGTTTGAGTCTATAATTAGTGACCTCATCCAAATAGGGGGAGATTGTTGGATCCCTATTTGGATTTGGGCTAGGTTCACAAAGTTAGGATCATATGACCCATCATGTATAGCCAGGGTCATGGTTGTGTCCTAGAGTCTAGGCCAAGTCCTTAGAATAAACACCACATGGAGCAGCCTTCAACAGACTGCTAGATACTCAAGCAATTGTGTCGATACTTCGGAAAGGCTGTGTCGAAACCAGAAGCCAGAATGTGTCGCCAAACAGAACATCTATCAACATCAACTATGTCGACACCAGAGGCCAGATTTTGTCGACACCCAGGACTTGTGTCGACACACAGAAGATCTGTCGACATCAACTTTGTCGACACTAGAAGCCAGATTGTGTCGACACACAGGACTTGTGTCGACACATAGAACATCTGCCGACACAAGAAGCCAGACTATTTCGTCACACAGGACTTGTGTCGACACACAGAACATCTATCGACATCAACTGTGTTGACACCAGAAGCCAGATTGTGTCGACACACAGGACTTGTGTCGACACACAGGACTTGTGTCGACACACAGAAAATCTATCGACAGTAATTGTGTCGACACACAGGACTAGTGTCGACACACTCCAGATTTCTGTCAAAATAATAAATATTTCAAGAAATGAAGCAATTGTGTCGACACACAGGACTTGTGTTAACACATTCTACAGATGCTGTGTCAAGAAGTCAAGTTCTCAGCTCGACGAACTTGATGTGCAGAAAAGGCAAGATTATAGAGAATGTAGTTATCTGTTCTCAGCTCGACGATCTTGGAACTCAGCTCGACGAACTGAAGCCATCTTGTCGACGAACACAACTCATCAGCTCGATGAACTGTGGACTTAGCTCGAAGATTTCTGTTCTCTGTTTGACAAATCCAGACGTGGTTATTTCCATGCTTGTGTCCCTTTTCCTACTGTAATAATTCCTGAGTAATTAATGCTAAAATATTCTCTGAATATTACCGTTAGACGAAGCATTAATTATCGTCTTCTCCAGGATTATTGCTTGCGATTTTTCTATGGGACAGTTGGGGAAACTCAATCAATGCAAAACATTCTCCGGGCCGTCGGCATTGAATGCAGAAGAATTCAAATTTCAAATGGAAAATTCATATGGAAAATATATAAGGGATTTTTCTTTCTCTTCCATGATAGAGCTCTCTAACAGATGTCAGAAAAGATACAGAAAAGGATCTTCTTCTCTCTTGACAGCATACTGATAAATAACTGAGAGATACTCACAGGGCAATAACAAAGAAAAGAAATATTAGCCATAGACCAGAAAAGTTGCAACTACAAGAAGAAGAAGAACAAACAATCAAAATCAAGAGTCTTCTTCCTTCTACACTCCAGGACACTTCAAAGGACAACAAATCCTCTATCTGTCAAGAAGTTCCTATACTTTGTTTGGTCAAAGTTGAAAGACTGAAGGCATATCACCCTGAAGCAAAGCTCCATCATCCTGAACCATTCAACATCTCAGGGGGAGCCTTTTGCTAACATCATATCCACTTAAGTCTTCTCAGTTGTAACTTGAGAAAGAGAAGACAAAATCATCTCTCATCCCCCCACTGTAAAAAGGGTTCTTAACTCCCTTCAAAAGTTATTCCGGGTTGCAAGTCACCTGACCAAAAGATTTGAGGATTGGTTTTTGAGCACCTGATCAAAAGCTCATTGGTGTCAGAGACCTTATCAAAAATCTTATTGGATTCCTACCAGGGTGGTAGAAGAGTGGATGTACCCAGGCTGGAGAACCACTATAAAATTCTTGTGTTGTCTGGTTGCTCTTTTCTTCTATTTCTTGCTGTGGCTGTGCTAATTAGGACTATTGTGTTTGTGTTTAATTAGTTTATATTCTGCAGTATTTTATTTACTACACAAGTTGTAAAGTTTTTAATGATACTCTATACCCCTCTCCTCTATAGTATTCCTAATCTAAACCCTCACTTTCAATTGGTATCAGAGCTATCCACTAACTTTCAATTGGTATCGGAGCCTGGATTCCTTAGTTATACAAGCTAACCCTTAAACCAAAGATCCTGTGTTAGATCAGACTTCTTCTTTTACTTCTATTTAGGATTATATACACAGCATGACACAGAACAAAGACTATGCAAGTACCAGACCTCTAGTTTGCAACCTAAATAGGTTTGTCATCTGGAAGGCAAGAATCAAGTTATATATGAACTCTATTGATGAGGATATTTTCAATTCCATTGTGACAGGTCCTCCTCAAGCATGTACCTCTTCAGCAACCTCAAGCACAAATGCAGTTCTACCACCTGAGTGGACTGATGCCCAGAAGAAGGAAAAAATTGCTGATGTCAATGCCATGAATATTCTGGCCCAAATAATGTCAGATGACATTTTTCAAAAAGTGGCTGAATGCACATCAGCCAAAGCCATCTAGGATTCCCTCAATCAAATGGTGGCTGGATCTGTTGATGAAAGAAAGGACAGGAGATCCAATCTCATATCCCAATATGAGAACTTCAAGAAGGAGGAAGCAGAATCAGTAGCTGACATGTAGAATAGGTTGAGCTCAATCATCAATGAGCTAAAGACCTTGGATAATGACATCACCCTCACAGAGGTGAATGATAAAATCCTAATGTGCTTCCCAAGCTCATGAGATTCAAGGATCTGGCCAATCAAGGAGGCCAAGAACCTAAATGTGATTTCCATAGAATCTCTTTCAGGAAAACTAAAGTCCTATGCGCAACTCATCAAATCCAGAGAAGCAACTGAGGAAAGAACACCTCCACTAGCAAGGAAGGAGCACAACATTGCATTCAAAGCTGTTGAGGAGACAGAGTCTCCAACAATGAATGAAGAACCGATGTCTCTCTTTGCAAAGAGATTCTACAAGATGGCAAGAAAAGACTTCAGAAGAAAGTCATCCAGACAGGATGACAAGCCAAGGTATGACAAAACCCCCACTAAAGAAGTGGTTTGCTTTGGTTGCAGGAAACCTGGACACTTCCTCTCAGAATGTCAAGAAAATTAGAAGAAGGAGAAGAGAAGAGAGAAGGATACAAGAAAATAGCATAGCAGCAGACCTTCCTCCAACAAATATAAAAAGAAGGAGAAAAGCTTTGTAGATGAAAGCTGGAGTGACACAGAAGATGAATCCTCATCCTCCAGCTCCAGCGAAGAAGAAGAAGAAGCTAAGGCCAAGGAAGTTTGCCTTATGGTCATTTATGCTTACAAGAGCCAATTAGATGAAGAAGAGTCTGATAATGAAGAAGCTTTAGAATATGAAGCTGACCAGGTATTTTCTTCATTTGATTATAATTCTGAATCACTTAAATCTGAATTTAAAATCATGTGCATAGATCTAATAAATTCAGAAAAAGAAATTAAGATACTTAGGGAAAAACTAGGAAACCATGAAAATGTTATTTCTGAAAAGAATAGGTTAAAGGATGAATTAAATTTAGCTAATGAACCAAGGTCCCACCACCATTCCAGGTCCGAAACCCGACGATAAAATTGAGCATTTAGTCTTTCTGGCGCGCATGCCTAATGTAACGACCTAGGGAGGACCCCTAGCGCCGCCCGGCCCACCAACAGCCCATGGAGGACCCATAACACCATGGTGGTATAGCCAGAATCTACAAGGCCTGCAGGTCGTACACCTGAAAGCATCTCCGGCCTGTTTATCAGCGGGTTGTATTGTTTCCACGGGGTCTCGAACCCGCAACCTTGATAAGAAGCCTTCAATTCCACTCCTCATCACCAACTGAGCTGCAGCTCAGTTGGTGATGAGGAGTGGTATTAAAGGCTTCTTATCAAGGTTGCGGGTTGGAGACCCCGTGGCAACAATGCACCGTGCTGATAAAAAGGCAGGAGATGCTTTGGGGTGTACGGCCTACATGCCTTGTAGATTTCGGCTTTACCACCATGGTGCCATGGGTCCTCCATGGGCTGTAGGTGGGCCGAGCGGCGCTAGGGGTCCTCCCCAGGTCGTTACAAAAAGTGCACTTTTTTATGTAACGTCCCGGCCTAGAGCTCAGAGGCTACTGCACTCCATCATGGGTTGAATAGCTTGTCTCACCCGTAGGCCCTCTACAGGGATACAACCCAATACACCCCAAAGCCTCTCCCGCATATTTCTCAGCAAGGCGCGTTGTTGGCGCTAGGTATCGAACCCGTAACCCTTGATAACACACCATTCCAACAGTGGCTATCACCAACTAAGCTACAGCTCAGTTGGTGATAGCCACTGTTGGAAGGGTGTGTTATCAAGGGTTATGAGTTCGATACCTAGCGCCAACAACACGCCTTGCTGAGAAACAGGGGGGAGAGGCGTTGGGGTGTATTGGGCTGCAGCCCTGTAGTAGGCCTACGGGTGAGACAAGCTATTCGGCCCATGATGGGGTGCGGTAGCCTCTGAGCTCTAGGCCGGGCCGTTACAGAAAAGTGCACTTTTTATGTAACGGCCCCACCTAGAGCTCAGAGGCTACCGCACCCCATCATGGGCCGAATAGCTTATCTCACCCGTAAGCCTGCTACAGGGCTGCAGCCTAATACACTAAAACTCCTCTCCCGCCTGTTTTTCAGCAAGGCGCGTTGTTGGCGCTAGGTATCGAACCCGCAACCCTTGATAACACACTCTTCCACCAGTGGCTATCAC
This sequence comes from Platanthera guangdongensis, assembly GCA_039583875.1. Classification (NCBI taxonomy): domain Eukaryota; kingdom Viridiplantae; phylum Streptophyta; class Magnoliopsida; order Asparagales; family Orchidaceae; genus Platanthera; species Platanthera guangdongensis. The sequence continues at coordinate 38,567,532 of CM077167.1, read as the reverse complement.
CAACTGAGCTACAGCCCTGTAGCGGGCCTATGAGTGAGACAAGCTGTGCGGCCCACGTTGGGTGCGGCAGCCTCTGAGCTCTAGGCTGGGCTATTACAACGCGACTTGCTGAGAAACAGGCGGGAGAGGCATTGGGGTTTATTGGGCTACAGCCCTGTAGCGGGCCTACGGGTGAGACAAGCTATCCAGCCTATGATGGGTTGCGGTAGCCTCTAAGCTCTAGGCCGGGCAGTTACAAAAAAAGTGCACTTTTTTGTAATGACCTAGGGAGGACCCCTATCGCCGCCCGGACCACCAGCAGCCCATGGAGGACCCATGACACCACGGTGGTACAGCCGGAATCTACAAGGCCTGCAGGTCGTACACCCCAAAGCATCTACGGACTGCTTATCAGCACGGTGCATTGTTGCCAGTTGGTGATGAGGAGTGGTATTAAAGGCTTCTTATCAAGGTTGCGGGTTAGAGACCCCGTGGCAACAATGCACCGTGCTGATAAACAGGCCAGAGATGCTTTGGGGTGTATGGCCTGCAGGCCTTATAGAATCCGGCTATACCATAGTGGTGCCATGGGTCCTCCATGGGGTGTTGGTGGGTCGGGCGGCGCTAGGGGTCCTCCCTAGGTTGTTACAAAAAAGTGCACTTTTTTATGTAACGGCCCGGCCTAGAGCTCAGAGGATGCCGCACCCTACATGGGCCGCACAGCTTGTCTCACCCGTAGGCCCGCTACAGGGCTGCAACCCAATACACCCCAACGCCTCTCCCACCTGTCTCACCCATAGGCCCGCTATTCGGTCCATGATGGGGTGCGGTAGCCTCTGAGCTCTAGGCCGGGTCGTTACACCTAAGTCTCTTATTATGCACTCCAACTGACCGCACTTTCAGGACTTCAAGTCGGATGGACATAATGTAGGTAGAGATCAGCCAGCCCCCGTTGCTCAAGTCGCCTTGCCATCATCGAAAACCAACGTACTCGAGGCTAAATATAAGGCGCGGGTCGGTTTCACCTTTCCTGTTTGGCATGAGGCCTTTCAAGAGCTCATCAAGCTTACAATAGCCATACTGTCCACCTAGGACTGGCTTCACCATACAATAATGTCCACCAAGGGACTGGCTTCACAGTAGCCACAATGTCCACCAAGGGACTGACTTCACAACCAATAAGGGGAGTTCATGCTAGCGTCCTTCACGATCGCTTAGCGGGTTTCATAGAACTCACTTTCTACACCCAACTCCGCCCAAACCCTGCAATTTCCTGTAGTCCCAGAAACACTGGTCTTTTAAAGCATATAGCACACACACTTGCGGATATTTTCCTGGGCTTCCACACCAGTACTTCCTGCTACAATCCTTCACAGGCACAACCCATAAAGCATCACAAGCATCATAAGGGTCTTTTCCTGGACTATAACTCTAGTATTTCCTGCTACTGCCCTTCACAGGTCCAACCCATCGACTCCATAACCTACGCGTTTAACCATGGAGTCTTCTCCGGTGTACAAATGAAACATCACCAATCCAGACCAACCTATCCAGATGAGCTTCACACAACATGCCTATTCAGTACTACACACTTACGGATCTATATACAACACTAGTGGGGATTCCAAGAGTCAACCCAAGGAAATCCCTTCATAATCCACCCTCTGGTGGGGGAAATCCATGCACATGCCAAAAAGGAGGACTTCACATATCCAAGAAGGAACTTCATTATGCTTGACGACCTCTTTGGAGCCATGGAATTCTAGCCAGTTGGAAAGCACCGCAGCGGCCTTGCCTCCACCACGCTGGCCTCGGATCTTAAATCGGGACTCTGCAGCTCCACCGGTGGCCGGCTCCTTTCCTCCTCCTCCTCCTTGCTCTCTCTTCTCTCTAGCTTTCTTAGAAAGAGAATGGCCAAGTGAATAATGAGTGATATCTTCTCTTTTTCAGCCTAAAAGGAGCAGGGAGAAGCCTGGGCCATCAGATTCCAGATGAAGGAAATGGACGGCCAAGATCCGTCCCCAAAAGTCTATTTTTTGCCTGACATGGCCTGTGACACGCCCGTGTCACAGACCGTGTAACTTCAGCGGCACACAACTGACTCATCCGAAAGAGTACACGGTCATGTGACATGCCCGTGTCACCGGCTGTGTGATTTGACACGGCTTCAGACACACGCATGTCGAGCTCGTGTACCTCAGGTGGTATACAACCATATCAACCCGAACAAGACACGGCCATGTGACACACCCATGTCATAGGACGTGTTCCTAGAGACACACCCATGTCCTGCACGTGTTCACTAGGCCGCACTGCCCTGGCCAAGTCCAGAAAATGACACGGCCATGTGACACGCCCGTGTCACAGGCCGTGTGCCCTTACACGGTTGCTGACACGCCTCCAGCATGCGTTTCGTCGAGCGAAGTTCGCCGACCAGTGGGGGACACGGCCTACGACATGCCTATGTCGCAGGGCGTGTTCCCTTTCAAAAATTTCATCGATCGCATTTCGTCGACCACTCACAAGGCAGCTCAACCATTCCGAGTAGGATACGGCTTGGAACAGGCCCGTGTCCCAGGCCGTGTTGCCCAACCTGAACCCATACTTGGGATTTGGGGTGTTACAACCCTCCCCTCCTTACAAGAAATTTTGTCCCAAAATTTGCACACAGGAAGGAAACAAAACAAGATATTATCACGCTAAAATGACTATTACAACACAAGATGCACTGTACAACATTGTTACACAAACAGCTCGGGAAATTCAGCTCGCATGGTCTGCTCTCGCTCCCATGTTAGCTCCTCACGACCACAATTGTCCCACCGGACATTGACCATCCCGATTGTCTTATTCTGCAACTGCTTATTGGCTCGATCCTCGATCCAAATGGGCCTAACTTTCATCGTTAGCCCATACGCAACCAGCACACGATCATTCTCGATCACTTGAGCTGGATCTTTGACGGCTTTCTGAAGCAACGAGATGTGAAACACATCATGTAATCCACTCAATTCCGTTGAAAGAGCTAGCTGATAGGCAGCTTCCCCAATTCTCTCCACCACTTCAAACGAACCAAGATATCTTGGACTTAACTTTTTCAGAATCCGAATCTTGGACATGCCTTTGAAGGGTTTGATCTTCAGATATACCCAATCTCCCACCGCGAACTCCACGTTCTAGTGCTATGCATTGTAGTACTTTGCTTGTCGATCCTGGGCTATCAGTATCCTCTCCCGAATAGCGCGTATCGCCGAGTTAGCTTCCTCGACTTCTTTACGCTTATATAGTTTGGATTCACATGCTTCTGCCCAAGCTAACAGTGTACGACACTTCCGACCATACTGAGCTTCAAACGGTGCCATACCGATGCTCGATTGGTAGCTATTGTTGTATGCAAACTCCACCATATAGAGATGATCTTCCCATCTCTTAATGAAGTCCAGGGCGTACATTCAGAGCATATCCTCCATTGTTCTGTTGGTCCTGTCAGTTTGGCCATCCGTTTGGGGGTGAAAGGCCATACTGAACGTCAATTTCATGCCCAACAACTGATGGATTAGCCTCCAATTATTCGATGTGAATCGCCCATCACGGTCATTCATGATGCTACGAGGAACACCGTGTAGCCGTACAATCTGCTCAACATAGAGCTTTGGCAAACTTTCCACTACATCGTCTCGCTTATTTGGAAGGAAGTGAGCCACTTTCGTCAACCGGTCTACAATCACCCAGATTGAATCATTCCCGCACTGAAACCTCGGCGACCCGTGCATGAAATCCATTGAAATATCCTCGAACTTCCATTCCAGAATTCGTAACGACTTCAAGAAACCTCCAGACTTCTGGCATTCCGCTTTCACCAAAGCACGAGTTTGACACTTAGCCACATAGTGCGCGATATCTTTCTTTAGTCCTGGCCACCAGAACAACTTTTTCATGTCCTTGAACATCTTTGTGCTCCCAGGGTGAATTGAGTATTTTGTAATGTGTGCTTCATACATCAACTCTTCTCTCAACTTACCCATACTCGGGATGCACAAACGGCCCTCTTTCCGCAAAAGGCCATCATCCTAGGAGAATTGGCCATCTAGCACATCCTTTGCAAAGCGTTGGATACTTTCCTCCAGCTCCATTACTCGTCCAACTCTGTCCACAAGGTCATATTGTATCTCCGTCCAGTTTAAGCATACATCGGCTGTAGAATTCTTGTCAACACAAGAAATCTCTAACGCTTCCACCTCCTGGATCAGATGCTCATCATGCATCTGTAACCGATTTTCCCTTAATGGAGTCCTCCGACTCAAGGCATCAACGACCACATTTCACTTCCTGGGAGTATAATGAATCTCAAAGGTGTAGTCCCCAAGGAACTCCATCCACCTCTGTTGTCGCATATTCAGATCCTACTCCAACAAGTACTTTAGGCTCTTATGATCCGTAAAGATATCCACTTTTACGCCATAATGATAATGCCGCCATAACTTCAGTGCAATGATCATCGCCGCCAACTCCAAGTCGTGGACGGGATAATTTCACTCATGCACTTTGAACTGGTGTGAGCCATAAGCATTGAACTTTCCAAACTGCAGAAGAACGCAGCCTAAGTCGCTCCCTGAAGCATCACTATAGATCTCATATCCGTCGGTACCACATGGTGATGCCAAAATAGGCGTCGTGGTTAACCGACTCTTTATCTCTTCAAAAGCTCGCGTGCACTCCGGCGCCCAAATAAACTTCGGATCCTTTCGCATCAGTGTGGTCAGAGGCAAAGTGATCCGTGAGAAGTTTTCCACAAAACATCTATAGTAGCCTGCCAGTCCCAGGAAACTCCTAACCTCGGCCACAGAAGACAACACCGGCCACTCCTGTATGGCTCTTATCTTTGACGGATCCACTACTATGCTCTCTCCACTTACCACATGGCCTAGAAATGCCACCGACGACAGCCAAAACTCACACTTTGAGAACTTGGCATAGAGCTTATTCCTCCGCAAGGTGTGCAACACCAACCACAAGTGGTTTGCATGCTCAGCTTCTAATTGAGAGTACACCAAAATATCATCAATGAACACGATCAGAAACATGCCCAAGTACTCTCGGAACATTCGGTGCATTAGTTCTATGAACACCGATGGCGCATTGCATAGCCCAAACGGCATTACCGTGAACTCATAATAACCATAACGTGTTCCAAATGCAGTCTTGGGAATGTCACCTTCCCGAATCCTCAACTGGTAATACCCGGATTTCAAATCCAATTTGGAATAGACGGTTGATCCCACTAGCTGATCGAACAATTCCTCTATCTGTGGAATCAAATACTTGTTCTTATCTATCAGCTTATTCAATTCACGGTAGTCAATACATAACCTCAAACCACCGTCCTTCTTTTTCACAAACATAACAGGTGTGCTCTAAGGTGACATATTTGAGCGTATATATTCTTGCTCCAGCAACTCTTGCAATTGGACTTTCAACTCAGCATTTCCTTTGGCGCGACACGATATAGCGAGCGGGCCACAAGTTTCGCACCTGGCACCAACTCAATAGTTAAGTCGATCTCCCGCTAGGTTGGTAGCCCAGTAATATCCTAAGGAAACACATCCGCAAACTCCGATACAACTGGAACATCACTCACATTGGCCCTTAGCTCAATGGCCTGAATCAATGTGAAGAATAACTCCGCACCCTTCCGAACATCATTGATGACTTGGAGTGCAGACATCAAGGTCCCGCTCACTCCTCGTATACCAGCGAACTTAGTCTCATGCCCGGTATTCTGGCCCAGTGTGATCTCTTTTGATTTGCAATAAATCAAGGCGCGCTGCTCTGCGAGACAGTCCATCCCAAAGATCACATCGAACTCCGTGAAAGCGGTGATAAGGAGGATACCACCTAAGGGGTTAGAATGTTTTACTCTAGAGGGGGGGGGGTGAATAAAGTATTTTAAAATCACTTAGATTTGCATTTCAGAGTTGAAAATAGAGATACTAATAAGTGTATTCTGAGAGTGCATAAATAAAACTAAGCAAGACAGCAATCAGCACACAGAAAGAAAATAAAATAACATCACAAACGACACAAGAATTTTATAGTGGTTCCCCTAAAACTTGGGTACATCCACTTTTATACCACCCTGGTAATCCACTCAGGTTTTTGATCAGCTGCCATGTCACCAATCAGATTTTTGTTCAGGTGTCTGTCACCACAAGTTCTGCTTCAGGTAGATCAAGAAACCATTCAGGCTTTTGATCAGGTGCCTAAAAACCAAGTCAAGTCTTTTGATCAGGAGACTTGCAACCAAGTGATTAACTTTTGAAGGGAGCTAGAACCCTGTGTATAGTGGGGTGAAACAAATGAACAAATGTTATCTTCTCTTTCTCAAAGCAACATAGAAGATTTGTCGATCCTTGAAGGTGTCAAAGCTCCCCCCGAGATGAAGATTTGTTCAGGAAGAATAGAAGCTTTGCAAGGTGAGTAGGTCTTCTTGAAAAGATCTCTTGGAAGCTGTAGACTGATTGAAGTTGGTTGTCTCTTGGCAGCTTGCTAGAGGAAGAACACTTTGATGCAGACAGAGAGATTTCTTCTTGAATATTTTTCTGATATATGTTTAGTTCTCTGTGTGTGTTCTTCTTTCATGCTTTCTTCTTTCTTGTTGTTGTCATTCTCAACTGCCAAAAAAGAATTCTCTTCTTTACATTTCTCTGTATAATTCTCCTTTGAATTTGAATTGTCTGCATTGAATGCTGACTGCCTGGAGAAGGAAAATGCGGCTGGAGAGAATATATGCATTAATGGATTTCCCCAACTGTCTTATTGAAAATGAAAAGTAATAATCCTAATGAATACCATAATCATTGCTGCCACTAACAACTATAATGAGAGAATAAAAGCATTGATTATTCTGGAATTACTGCAATAAAATAAGGATAGAAGAAGCAAAAAATCCATGTCTGGATCTGCACAGAATTCGTCGAGCAAAGACCAGATTTAGTCGACCTGAGTGCAGAGTTTGTCGACCAGAGAAATCATGTTCGTCGACCAGAGAATCGCTGTTTGTCAACCGGAGCACCAAGTTTATCGACATGAGAACAACTATCATATAATGCATTAATTTCCTTTATAGCTTCTACAGATATCAAAAACTGTTCAGCTTGAGGAGGAGCTGGTGGTAGAACAACTGAATCTATAGCTTTTTCAGCAACTGATAGATTTTCTTGTTCTATATATGCCATCATGATTTCATCCAGATCTGGCATGGGGCTATCATCCATCTTGAATGTTGGAGGAGAGATGGCTTTAGGAGGGGATGAAACAATGAGAGAATCTGCTCTTGGAGGAGATGGAATAACTGGAGCCTCTAAACTTGCAAAACTAGCCTTAAGTTGCATGGCAACTTTGGGGCTTATTGGAGAGGTGTAAGGAACTATAGCCATAGAAGGCTTTATGCTATTTTCTGGAAGAGAGTTCAAATGAACTGTATCAAAAATATTTAACAAACTCAAAATATCTACTGTGGTATTGATAATGTAATCACCAACAGTGTTTATGTCATCTATAACTGTCTCATCCATATCCATATCAGATTCAATAAAATCAATCAAATCATCAGGAATAGCTGTGTCTGTTGCTGCTTCTACTACTGCTTCTGCTTCTGCTGGAGCTGCACAAACCACATCTGGAACTGCTGCTGCTGCCACTGCTTCTTCATCAAGCATCTCCCCCTGCATGTTTTCAGTAGGTACTGAAGCCAGGCTCCTTGTTGAAGAAGAAGGGGGAAAAGAGGAGGCAGACAGGAGGGCAGCAGTAGCCGGGACATCAGGTAGGATGTCCCTGGAGTGATGTGCTCCATGATGGCAGACAGAGAAGGGGAAACTGAATCCATAAACTCAATTGGAGTTTAAGTGGAAACAGAGAGGGAAGCAGGAGGGACATCAGGGAGGATGTCATCCTGAGGAGATGATGGTAAATGAGATGGTGAGTGGCTGGGAATGTCATGAACTGGAGAAGTGGTTGTAGATGGTAGAGAGGTGAGTAGATTAAATGTGGGGGAGGAGAAGAATGTTTCATTGTTGATGTGTTGGAGGAGGGATGGAAGAGGATATTGAGGAGGAGTTGTATGAAGTGGAGAGTGAGGAGGTGTGACATATAGTGGAGAGTGAGGAGTTGTTGTCACATGAGTTGGTGAAGGTGTGAAGATGGCTAGTTGTTACAGAGGAGGAATTGTAGATGGCTGGGGAGATGGACGAGTTATTGTTGGTAGGGATGAGTTTGAAGAAGGATGTGGAATAGGAGATTCTTCAGAACCAGGGTGGGGATTGGCTGTATCAGCCCTTGTGCCCTCACAAGGCCTGGAAGAGGAGGAAGCCCTGGATGGATTGGATATCCTCCTCTCCCATCTGCCGAAAAGGGCAGAGGTTAGCCCCTTAGAGGCATTGGTGAACACTACTGTTGACACCAGGTGTTCAGAAGTCTTTTCCTGCAGAAATAACACAGTACCCAGCCAAAACAAACTTATTTCTTGTTGTTCTTCTTCTTAATCAAATCAAACAGTAACTATCCCCAGTTAATTCCTTTCTTATCCACCAAAGCAGCCATTACCAAGAATTGATGCCTGGTTATATAATCACGTGCTGTATGCTTTCCTAACAGCACTTTTCTGACCACGTCAGCCAAGAACTTGTATTCAGCCGACAAGTTCTTCTTAAGCAGTTTGTTAGGGTTATCTCCACAATGACCCATTCTATTCAACATATTATTATACTCCCCAGAGTCCATTTCTATTTCTTCATTACCATTTAATAGACCAAAAATGTTGGTTAGTATAGTTGGAGAGAGGGAAATCTGGTTACCAGAGATAGTTCCAGTCATGCTATCTTCTGTTGGAGTTGTGGAAGTATACACCCATTCTTTAATTTCTGTCATAGCAATCTTGATTCTTTGAGTCATAAACTTCTTCAGATTCTGATCTTCAAATAACTTCAGTATTTCCACAAATATTACGTCAGAGTGTTGGAATGAATCAAAGTCTATAACGAAGCCCATATCAAACTTCATGGAGGAGAGAGTGCTTGCTGGAATCGCCATGATTGCACCTGGAAAAGAGAAACAAAGATTAAGTGCAAAGGTAACTGAAAGCGCGAGATGGAGGTCGAAGAAAACCTAGATATATGGTTTTCAGAATATGAACCGCCAATCTCCGTTCGACAAAAAAGGAAAAGATCTTTGATATGAGTTTGACGAAATATTTTAATAGAAAATTAGTTCGTAGACCTCAGTTTGAAGAGGATGAATAAATCATCGATCTCAGTTCGACGAAAAATTCACTGAAGCAGGAATCGTCGATCTCCGTTCGACGAAAGCTATTTCACTAAGAACTGATCATCGAACTCCATTCGACGAACTCTTCACAATGAGTTCATAGATCGTAGATCTCCATTCAATGAACTGTCAACAAATCGTCGACCACAGATAGAAATTAAATTAACTCGTCTCCATTGATCATTCCTAACTAATTTATGAAAAACAGATGCTTTTTCTCATCCAATGGCTTGGTGAAGATGTCTGCCCTTTGTAAATCAGTGGAAATGATGACAAGATTAATTTTCTTTTTGTCTATACAGTCTCTAATGAAATGATGCCTTATTTCTATATGTTTTGTCCTACTATGATGCACTGGATTTTGTGCTATGGATATATCACTGGTACTATCACAATATATAGTTGAATTATTTAGGTTGTATCCATAATCCAGTAGTTGGTTTTGTATCCACAAAACTTGTGAGCAACAGTTATCAGCAGCTATATACTCTGCATCTGTAGTTGATGTGGACACAGAGGTTTGCTTTTTACAAAACCAGGACACAAGCCTATCACCAAGGAATTGGTTTGTTCCGGTGGTGCTTTTTCTATCCACTCTACATCCAGCATAGTCAGCATCAGAAAATCCAGTTAAATCAAATTCTGACTCTGATGGATATATAAGTCCTAGATTTGGACAACCCTTTATATACCTCAAAATTCTTTTAAGCAAAATATAGTTAGATTCTTTAGGGTTCACTTGGAACCTAGCACAAATGCACGTAGCAAACATGATATCTGGCCTACTTGCTGTGAGATATAATAGGGACCCAAAAATGGTCATATACAACTTCTGATCAACAGGCTTTCCATGCTCATCAGAATCTATCACAGCATTTACATTCATAGGTGTCCTCATGGCTGAGGCATCACACATCCCAAATCTTTTAATAAGCTCTTTAGCATATTTGGATTGGGAGACGAAGATACCATCAGATGATTATTTCACTTGGAGACCAACGAAATATGAAAGTTCACCCATGCTACTCATCTCAAACTTTGAATGCATAAGGTTAGAGAACCTTTTGCATAGTTTGAGATCAGTTGTGCCAAATATGATATCATCTACATAAATTTGTACTAATAAATTTTATTTTTATGATGCTTAACAAAAAGAGTCCTATCTACAATGCCTCTTAAAAATTTATGCTCTAATAAGAAGCTAGCTAAGGTCTCATACCAAGCTCTAGGAGCTTGCTTTAAATCATAGAGAGCCTTATGCAATCTAAAGATATGAGAAGGATGGGTTGAAGAGATAAGACCTGGAGGTTGTTCAACATAAACCTCTTCTTTGAGATCTCCATTTAGAAATGCACTTTTGACATCCATTTGATAAACTATGAACTTCTTGAATGTTGCATATGCAAGGAAAATTCTTATAGCCTCAAGTCTTGCAATAAGAGTAAATGTTTGATCATAATTAATGCCTTCCTCCTGCCTAAAGCCTTGAGCTACTAGCCTTGCCTTATTCCTCATAATGTTGCCTTGTGCATCCAACATATTTCTGAATACCCATTTGGTTCCACTGACTGGGTAGTCTTTGGGTCTAAGAACCAATTCCCAAACTCTACATCACTCAAATTTATTGAGCTCCTCTTGCATTGCAATGATCCAGTGGTGATCTTATTCTACATCTGTAATGGATTGGGGCTCAAGTTGAGAGAGGAAACAAGCAAACATCAAGTCAGGGTTGAGTTGATGCCTTGTTTGCACAGCAGCTGAAATGTCTCCAGTCACTTGAGATCTAGGATGATCTCTAAGTATGATAAAATCAGTGGGAGGAGCTGGTTGGGTAACAGCTTGGGGAATAAATTCCTCTTGTAGAATTTCATTAGCTGTTGGAAAGGGTTCAGTAACTTCTGTGTTTTCTTCACTTCCTTCTTCAACTTGTGGAGAAGGATGCATTGGAACCTTTTGGGTGAGGCTTAGTTCGTCCATTCTCTCACACAAGTGAGGTACCTGTAAAGTGCTATTGGTAAAAATTTCTTTCTCCTTATAAGACATATTAGATTCATCGAAAGTCACATGTACTGATTCCTCAATTTTTAAAGTAGATTTATTGAATACCCTATAAGCTTTGCTGACTTGCGAATATCCTAGAAAAATTCCCTCTTCAGCCTTAACTTCAAACTTTCTAATATATTTCTTGTTATTATTATGAATATAACATATACAACCAAATATTTTAAAATATGTGATTTTAGGTTTCTTCCCTTTAAGTAATTCATATGGAGTCTTATTCTTAAGTTTATGTATTAAACTTCTGTTCAGTACATAGTTTGCTGTGCTCACAGCCTCTGCCCAAAAGGATAGGGGCATGTAAGCATCTGCAAGTAATGTGCATGTAGCTTTAATTAAGGTTCTATTCTTCCTTTCAGCTACCCCATTTTGTAGAGGAGTTCTAGGAGCTGAGAAGCAGTGACTGATACCTTCCTTCTCACAGAACTCATACATAAGAAGAGACTCAAACTCAGTACCATGATCACTTCTAATCAATGCAACTAGAGTAGAGTACTCAATTTGTATGGTGCTAAGAAAATCTGTAAGAACCTTGAATGTATCTGACTTAGATCTCATAAAGAACACCCAAGTGAATCTTGAGAAGTAATCTACAATAACTAGAGTATAAGATTTCCATCCTAGGCTTTGTACAGCAATAGGGCCAAAAAGGTCCATATGTAGCAAGTACAAGATCCTAGGTGAATCACTCTTATTAACTGATTTAAAACTAGATTTAGTTTGCTTGCCTAGTTGACAATCCCTGCAGAGGCCTTCCTTCTTGTAGGGACCAGAAGGCAATCCTCTCATAAGCTTGTCTTTAGATAGTCTAGCAATGTTTTTCATATTAACATGTCCTAGTCTTTTATGTCATAGAACATTTTGATTGCAAATAATATTAAGTAAACAGATATCTGAAGTTGCAGAGTGAAAATCAACTACATATATATTGCCTTGTCCATTTCTAATTAAAACAGTTTGGTGTTTTATAGTATAAATAATACAAAAGCTAGAGTTAAAATGTACTTGATAACCTTCATCACACAATTGACTTATGGAGATGAGATTTTGCTTGAGTCCACTTACATATGTCACCTTCTTGAAAGAGACTGCTCCAATCTTTACTTCTCCAAAGCCTTCAGACTGACCACAATTTGAATCACCAAAGATCACCTTTGGTCCCAGCCTGGACTTGTAGTTGTTTAAGTTGTCCTTGCATCCAGTCATATGCCTTGGAGCATCCACTGTCTAGATACCATTGTTGATAAATAGCTGGACAGCTCTTTACCTGCAAAGAAGACACTTAGTTGTTCTTGACCCAGATTATCTTGGGTCCTTTATTTTTCTGATAAGAAAAAATAGAAATAACTGAAAATTCAGGTTGAGATTTATAACCTAAGGGATGGTATCTCCTTGGTGGAACTTCCTAATCAGCATGTGGATTGAAAGGTTTTCTAGGTTGATTAAAGTTTTTGTCAAAATTATGATTTTTGTTATGTCTGACTGGGTCGAGGAAAGTTGTAAGTTCGTCGACCAGAGTTCGACAAAGTAGGATGAGATCGTCGATCTCTCCTCAGAGAATGAACATATTCATTTTTGTGCCCTAAGTTCTTCGATCTCTGCTCGACGAAACATACACAGTTCGTCGATCGCAGAAAGACAAATTATTATAGCTAATATTTGCATTAATAGTTCGTCGATCGGAGTTCGACGAACTAGCCACATTTCGTCGACCTAAGTTCGACGAAATCTGTTGAACTTTGTTTTTACTTAGAGTTTTCTGGTTTCTATTCTTTTGATTTTTAGAGTTTGGTAATTCTTCTATGGGTTGTTTACTATTTATTACCTCTTTACCCTTAGCTGAAACAAATTTTATATGGGTTATTAATATGTTCTTCTTAAGTATGATGGGGTAAGCTTGATGATGCACCCAAGCCCAGTTTGCCATTCAGTCTGGCATTGACTGTACTTGTGATGTCCATCAGCTTAAGGCTTCTCCTATTAAGAGATTCCTCAAGTTGCTTAGCCTCACATAACTCTATTTTTAAGGAGATAATTTGTTCATTAGCTAAAGCTAAATCATCCTTTAGCTTATTATTTTCAGCAAACAAGTTATCAAATTCAGATTGCCTATCTCTTAGCATTTTTATTTCTTTTTCAGATTTTATTAAATCATTACATAGAGATTTGAATTTAATTTTAAAGTCAACAGAATTAAAATCAAAATATGAGATTACCTGATCCTCATCTGTCTCAAATTCTTCTTCTGATTCTTCAGAGTGACCTTCTGCTTGATCTTCAGCATCAGGTCTGCTGCATGATGCATTAATTGCCATGAGGAAGACCTCTTTTGCTCTTGCTTCTTCTTCATATTCACTGGAACTGGAAGATGATGTCTCTTCATCAGTGTCACTCCAGGTTTCAACAATGAAATCTTTTTCTTTTCTTTTGTATTTGCTGGAGGAGTGTTTGTTTGAATTCCTGTTGGAGTTCTTCTTGTTCTCTTTCTCCTTTCTCCTGTCCCTTTTCTGAGCTTCTGGGCATTCAGGAAGAATGTTCCCAGGATTTTTGCATCCAATGCAGACAATATCCTTGGTAGGAGTTCTGTCATACTTAGGTTTGTCATCATTCTTTGATTGCCTTCTTCTGAAATCCTTCTTGGCCAGCTTGTAGAATCTTTTGGCCAGTAAGCGCATCATCTCTTCATTGGCTGGAAGGGTTTCAGATTCTTCAGTTGCTTTGAAAGCAATATTATGTTCCTTCCTTGAAGTGGGTGAGGCCTTCATTTCAGCTGCCTATCTAGTCTTGATCAATTGCTCATAGGATTTGAGCTTTCCCAAGAGAGACTCAGTGGATATCTCATTTATACTTCTGGCTTCTTTGATTGGCCAGATCCTGGAATTCGAAGTGCTGGGGAAGCACATCAGGATCTTGTCACTGATTTCAGTCAATGAAATATCTTTATCCAAGGTCTTCAGTTCATTGATGATAACACTAAGTCTGTTATACATCTCTGCCACTATTTCAGATTCCTACTTCTTGAAGTTCTCATATTGAGATATTAGGAGGGATCTTCTATCCTTTCTTTCATCTACAGAACCTGCCACCATCTGGTTTAGAGAATCCTAGATTTCTTTTGCAGAAGGGCAATTAGCCACCTCACGGAAGATTTCATCTGACATTGTTTGGGCCAATATATTCATGGCTTTAGTATCAGCAACATTGTCCTTCTTCTGAGCATCAGTCCACTCAGGTGGTGGAATTGCATGAGTGCTAGAAGTTCCTGTGGAGGTAGAAGTAGTTGGTTGAGCAGGACCTATCAAAATGGAATTGAAAATGTTCTCATTAATAGAGTTCATATATAGCTTGATTCTTGCCTTCCAGATTGCAAATTTGTTTAAATTGCAAACTAGAGGTCTGGTGCTAGCATAATCTTTATTTTGTGTCATTGCTATAAAAATAGAAAAACTAAAGAATAGAGAAACAATCTAACAAGGATCTTGGTTCAGATGTGAATTTGTGAAACTAAGGAGAACTTGGCTCTGATACCAATTGAAAGTGGTGGTAAGGAGGATACCACCTAGGGGGTTAGATAGTTTTACTCTAGAGGGTGGTGAATATAGTATTTTAAAATCCTTTATATTTGTATTTCAGAGTTTAAAATAGTGATACTAATAAGTGTATTCAGAGAGTGTAGAAATAAAACTAAGCAAGACAGCAATCTGCATAGAGAAAGAAAATAAAATAGCATCACAGACTACACAAGAATTTTATAATGGTTCCCCTAAAACTTGGGTACATCCACTCTTCTACCACCCTGGTAGGAATCCACTCAGGTTTTTGATCAGGTTCCCTATCACCAATCAGATTTTTGTTCAGGTGCCTGTCACCACAAGATCTGCTTCAGGTAGATCAGGAAACCCTTCAGTCTTTTGATCAGGTGCCTAAAATCCAAGTCAAGTCTTTTGATCAGGAGACTTGCAACCAAGTGATTAACTTTTGAAGGGTGCTAGAACCCTATGTACAGTGGGGTGAAACAAATGAACAAATGTTATCTTCTCTTTATCAAAGCAACATAGAAGATTTGTGGATCCTTGAAGGTGTTAAAGCTCCCCCTGAGATGAAGATTTGTTCAGGAAGAATGGAAGCTTTGTAGGGTGAGTAGTGTTGAAATTGGTGAAGTGGAAGTGGGTGATGGGCAGGCCAGGCGGACTGTGTGGCCTGAAGCGGTCTAAGTTTGCGGCCGGGGCGGACTACTGGTTGCGGCCGGGGCGGACTGCTGGTTGCGGCCTGGGAGATCTTGGCCGTCTTGGCGGCTTGGATGTTCCGGAGGAGAGGCCTGTGTGGCCTGGTGTGCGGTCTGATGTGCGGCCTAGGTGGTTTGCTGAGCGGCCTGGTTGGTCTATGGCCAAGGATGTGGGTTTCCAGCGAAGCGGCCTGAGCGGACTGCGACTTGCGGGCTATAGACAGTGCTGGTTTATGTCTTTGCAGTTGTGCAAGATTGTTAAACTGACGGTTTGGGAGCTATCGACGAGAGGCATTACGGACTGGCGAGTCCGCGGTGTCCGCTATTGCGGGCTGGCCTTGAAGTTCGGTTGTGGTCTTTGTCGAGCTCAGGTGATGTAGTGGATGTTTCTCATCCTGTGGTAGACTGTCCTGTTGTTTGGCGGTCTGGAGCATCTGAGTCCGCCGTGCTCGCGCCAGTGCTTAGAAGGCAGCTGGACTTGGTCATTTTCTATGACAAGTTCTCAGTGTCCACAGTGTCCGCCGAGTCCGCTGTTGACCGGGCGGACTGCCTGTTGGTCGTGGAGTCGTGGCGGGGTGGCGTTGATTGCCGAGCTCTGCGGACAGTCGCCTGAGTCCGCATGATATGGTATTGCGGGCTGTTGCAGCATTTGTTGCGGGTGTGTCTGCTTGCTGCATTTGGTGGCGGTCTAGCGCTGTGTTTTGCATTGGGAGGACTGGCTTTGTGTCTGTCATGTAGGTCGGCAGTGTGTGAGTATGCATAGAGGCGGACTGGATTTTGTCTGTCTCCTGGTGGTTTGGTCTGGCCAAGTTCGTGCGGACTTGGCAGAGTGGTTGTGTTAGCACGCGGGCTGGGGCGGTGATTCTATCCACTAGGGTGTTGACCACACTCCTCACCTCGCCTATAAATAACCCCCCGACACATCTATAGTAACTGAGTGAACAGTAAGTGGGGCTTGGGCGATTGTTGCGGTCTGGATTTTTCTGTACGCGTGGGTTGAGTAGAGCTGACGGTTTGCTGTGTGCAGGTCACACGACTAGCTTCCAGGAGCCAGGAGTTTGGCTGTGACTTCGGTCAAGTGCTGTGAAGGGTGCGGTCTCTGCGGTCTTAGCAGGTCGCTTCTGCGGCTTGTCAGTTCTGTACTTGAACTTTTCCAAGTTCCAATAACCTTTCTGCCGGTTTCCGGCGGGTAGGCGGCCTGTTCTTCAGTTCTTCAAGCAGTCAGCAAATAACGGTGTGTCCGCGCGACCTCGCTGTCTCGGCAGACTCCATGCTTTATTCGGCGTGTAGCAGCTTTAGCTCGGGCGGCTTCGGCGACCTTGGCGGACTGGGCAGTCTCGGCGGTCTCTAGTGCTGTCCGCCCTGCTTGTGGTGTGGTTTCTGTTTGTAGCTCGTGTACTAGCGAAATCATGTCTCGTTATATATACCTTGCCTTGTAAAGAAGTGTGAATGAATATAAGACCTGCTTGTTCTTCCATTTGTGTTTGTTGTTAAGCTTACTCTTTAGGCTTCCACATGATCAAGGTGTTAACTGGATAGTTTTGAGAATATTAATTTGGCTTTAGGCTACCTTGCTGACCACCTTGAGAAAATTCAACATGGTATTAGAGCTAGGTTTAGTTGCTTGAGCGGTGATAAACTTGAGCGGTGAACAACTTGTGCTGTTGCTCTGTGCTTCTGATAAGCTTAACTAAAGGATGTTGTAATGGAAGTGAGCTATGCAAGAGGTCTTGGTATTGAACTCTTAATGCCGACTAACTTCAAGAAGTGGAAGTCATGCATGAAGCGTTACCTTCTGAGTGAGGAGCTATGGGAGGTCGTTGGTGGTGACGACAGACAGGAAGTGACTGCTGCTTTTGGTACTACTGAGCAGGTGAGGCTCTAGAGAAAAATAAATGCAAATGCGGAGTTTGTTCTCAAGAGAGCTGTTTCACCAGAACTGTTTGATCACATCATTGGATGTGAGTCTGCTGCTGATATTTGGACAACTATTGATGAGTTGTTCAATAGGAAGAATGTGGCGAGGCTTCAGTTCCTGGAGAATGAGTTAGCTAGGATAACTCAAGGAGACCTGACTATCTAAAAGTTCTTCTTGAAGATGACGAGTCTGTGTGCAGAGATATCAGCGCTTGATCCTGATGAGCCGATCTCTGAGGCCAAGCTAAAGAGGCATATCATTCGCGGCTTGCGGAAGGAGTATGTTGATTTTGTAAGCTCGGTGCAAGGTTGGGCTACTCAGCCAAGTCTGCTGGAGCTTGAGAACCTGCTTGCTTCGCAGGAAAGCTTGGTAAGGCAGATGGCAGTAGTGACTATCTCTGATGGAGGTAGTGAAGCGCTGTTCACAGGCAAGAAGAAGAAGAGATGGGAAGGGAAGAAGAAGGAGACTGCTGCTGAAAATGAGCCTTCAACTTTTTATCAGTCAGAGAGGAGCGCTGCTCCTAAGAAGGATTGGAAGAAGAATTTGAAGTGCTATAGGTGTCATCAGTGGGGACACTTCAAGCGTGACTGCAAGGTCAAACTGCAGCCTGTGCATGCTGCAGGCAAAGAGGAAGCTTGCTCTAAGAGTGAGGAAGCTGGATGGGGCAGAGCTTTCATGACGGACACTTGTGTCCGTACCTTGTCCGCTGTCGAATTCAACGACGAGTGGATCGTGGACTCCGGGTGTGGTCATCACCTCACCAGAGACAAGTTGAAGTTCTCTTACTTGCAAGCTTACTCAAGTAACAAAGCTATCATAACTGCTGATAATATTGTTTATGTAGTAGAGATAGAGGGTGTTGTGTCTTTAGGTAGTGATAAGCGGCCACTCACATTAAGGAGTGTGTATCACGTTCCGGGTATGAATAAGAACCCTTCTCTATGACCAATGCGGTCGACGCGGGTTATCACGTTCTGTTTGGGCGAACAGAAGTGAAGTTGCTTCGCAACGTATCAGCAGTTAAGGCTGATGTTGCTCATGTTGGGAGGAGAGTTAAGAACTTGTTTGTTCTTGCAACTAACTCTTATGTTGATCGGATGAGAGCAAATGATAGCGCTGCTATATGGCATAAAAGGCTGGGGTATGTAGGAATGGAGAAGTTGAAAGCTATGGCCAACAGAAGCCTTGTAAGAGGCTTGCCTAAGCTATCTTCCTTTGGCGACGGTCATGTTTGGGCAGGATGTCAGTACGGCAAGGCTCATCGCCTTCCGTTTAATAAATCACATACAAGGAGCAAGAGACGATTCGAGTGCATCCATGGAAACTTGATGGGACCAACCATCACTGCTAGCCTTGGTGGAAGCAGATACATGCTTGTGCTGATTGATGACTACTCAAGATACACTTGTGTATATTTCTTGAAGGAGAAGTCTGAAGCCTTTCGGTTATTTGTGGAGTTCAAGGATTTGGTGGAAGGCCGGCTTGGCCTGCGGATCAAGAAGATTAGAACAGACAACGGTGGTGAGTTTGTCTCCTCTGAGTTTTCTATTTTCTGTAGGAAGCACGGGATCAAACGAGAGCTTACTTGTGCCCACACTCAACAACAAAACAGAGTAGCAGAGCGGAAGATCCGTCATCTGACGGAGACTTGCAAATGCTGGCTTCATGCAAAAGACATTCTTAGGTCCTTCTAGGCAGAGGGAATGTCTTGTGCTTCTCACGTCATCAATCGAATGCCACTTAGCCCGATCAACATGGAGACTCCCTTTGAAGTGTTGCTGAAGGAGAAGCCCAGTGTGAACTGATGCGTGTAAACAGGCAAGCGCACCGGTCGCACAAGTAATAAAGTTTTGGGAATAAATCCCCGAGTGTCGGTCTCTTGAGGAATGCAATTACCGTAGAGCGACAACAGTACAGAAAATATTGTTATGAGAGTTATAAATAGAAAAAAAAAGAGTAAAAAGAGGACTTGGGATATTGTGGATGTTTGATCTACTAAACTAGTAAAAGCTATGCGGGCCGAAGGCACCGCTTCGCAAGGTGGAGTGGGTGTTTCGGCCGCGATGCCGAACTTCGGCTGGGCGAGTGGACGGAAAGCTAATGGATGGAAGTGTTCTTGTGTGGCGTGCAATCGGGTGAGACACGGGAATGGAGTGGATGTGGGGTGAGCGAGGCGCATTCACAGACACTACTCCCAAGCATAAGAAAAATACTAACATCCCATTAAATATAAAGTAAACTTGATGTTCATGGATGGAAGTGTTCATTACAACCATACTATAGAGGAAGGGGAAGAGGATTAAACCAAAAGAGAGTGAAGATCCACCGCGGGTCGTGGCCGGAGTAGCGAGTTGTCAATCCGCTTCCGGGCTCAGTCCAAGGAGGCTTCCGGTACCAACGAGCTATCACCTCGAAGGCCTTTAAGTCCGTTCTCTAGGTTATCCTCTTCACCAACTCCGGTGGAAAGCTTGGAGTTGAGGTCGTCAATGGCCGAGGGCTTCGCCGGAGAGTTTGAAAAGCGTCGGAGTAGTTTATAATGGCCTCTCGATGAAGGTGGAGGTGATGGAGCAGCTGGAGAAGTGAAATGGCGATTCCCGCGCACTCTCTGATCGCAGCAAATGACAGGCGTTGACCTAAATCGTGGAGCAGGGCCTTAAATACGGAGGCAGCAGAAGCAGTGCGCACGATCAGTGGCGCACGACCAGTGGTCGTGCGCACTATCGGTCGATGATCGTGCGCCATTTCCAAATAAACCTGCAACCTAGATAAGAAGCATCAGCATAAATGTGCACGATCAGTGGCGCACGACCAGCGGTCGTGCGCACTAAATCCACTGATCGTGCGATTGGCAAGGCCAGATTTACAAAAAGCAAGGGGTAAACACGCACAAGCAGTGGCGCACAACCAGTGGTCATGCGCACTATGGGCAGTGCTCGTGCGATTACTCGGGCAGGATCAGGAAAATGAGACTGTAATGCGCACAATCGTTGACGCACGGCCAGTGGTCGTGCGCAATAAGTCCAGTGGTCGTGCGCAGTATTCCTGCATCGTCGAGGTCTCCCGAGCGGTTCCGGAGAACGCACATAACCCCTGCACCAGCAAAAGAGGCAGATAAGCCACCAAAACATACACACCACATCCCCGAGACAGGGCTAAAGAAACAAACATATAGAAACACAGAAAGCACACAGAAACGGGGCTACAGTGCACTTAATCGTGAAATAGGCACATAAGCAAATATAAGCAATAAAGGCTCTCAAGTGTAGTGCTAAGACGGTAAAATTGGCCCAGATGAGTCCAAAAATCAGTGTAAAGTGTGGACTCATCACACACCCAGACTTAACCATTTGCACGTCCCGAGCAAATCATCACTCCGTGGACTAGAAAATAGTTAACTGGCTCAGAAATTTCAAAAATAAGTAAGACGAGAAATCAAATACATCATGGGCATAGAAGATATAATAGAAAAACTTTTTAATTATACGACGTAGTTTAAACTATTCGACAGACGTAAATAAATATTGTAATTGCTCAAAATTAGAATTCTGGAGAATCTTGCGATCATGTGTATGAAGAAAGTAGGCAGGCCACTAAGGTGAGCATTGCCAAAGTTCGGGACTCAGGATCACCTCTAAAGAAATCCACCAATGTCGGGGACCATATGCTTGCACGTTCACACTCTCTCCACGCCGCGGGTTAGACTCAAGCGTGAATCAGTAGGACTTGTAGGATAAAATGGGGCTTAGGCGAAGGCTTGGTAGTCAAAGATAAAACATGAAGGCTCTATGCAACCAAAGCGAGCGAATAAAACCCAAACCAATACAACCACTTACAAATGAATGGGGCACACGCCCCCAGACTGAGCTTGAAAACCGGGCGTGAACACGGCCGAACCCGACCAAAGTTAAAAAAATAGGATGGGGATAGAATTCTCAAAGCAATTCTTTTAGATTTTTCTCTCTTTTGCGCTTATCGGCTTTGTATTATTATTATTTTTTTTTGTTATTATTTTTTTTCTTTTCTGCGCTTGCAATCCCCAAACATAGCAATCAAAACGTGAATGAATTCAGCACCCCCAAAAACAATGTCTACCTATCACAACCTCCGCAAAACAATAAATACAAATCAGCTCAAGCATTTGATTGCGATGGTGGGTTTAGCTTCAGGCCTTGGTGAATGTGAGTGGATCTGGATCAAAGGAAGGGTAGGCACAAATTTGGCATGCAACAGTTAACAGGTAGGAAAGGCTAAACAAGGCTCAAACTAACCAAAATGAAGGCCTACGTCATGCTCACGCTTGACTAACCGTGCACCAATGCTTCGAGAGTAGCTTAGTGCAAGTTCTTAGCCACCGAGAAAGATGATCCTTCCTCCCGACTCGAGCAATACGAGTCTAGTGGCGGCTACACACATTCCTACAGTATCGTTCGATTACTCCAGATTCAGATTTTGAGTAGTACAAACAATATTTACATTTGCAGAAAAATATAAATCTACGAGCATAAAGAAAAATTAATTCTATCCTAGTTCTACACAAATCATGAGTACTCGATTAGGAGCACTGCATGAGTTTCGAACTACTCAATCCTGAAATCCTAAGCCAGCACCACTATTTTAAAGTTTACACAAAAACAATACATTTGACTCGGGTTGTGCGCGTGGATAAGAGCGCACTCGTGTGGGTGATTCAGTGTGTGCAACAGAAATCAAGAAATAATGAAACAAGAAACTGGTATGCAACAGAAAGTGTGGTGTAGTGACCACAGGCATGCTCTCCCCCCCAGACTTAAAGTAGACATCTAGTAAAAATAAACATTCCAAATATGATAAATAACTAGGGTAGGAAGTACCTATGCTCAAAATTGAGCATACCAGTCGTGCAATGAGATGTCCAAGTGCGGCCAAGTTGTCGCGCCTCAAATATTCCTGCACCTGCGATTGAAGGATGCCAGCCAAACAAAATATGGAAACAGAAATATATGAATATATAAAAAGGGCTCAAAACTAAACATTGGACCAAACGGTCCAACTTGGGTTGTCTCCCGAAAGCCCTTTTGTTTACCGTCCTAAAGGTGGACCAAATACCTGTATTTAGAGTTCAAATAGGATATATATATATATATATATATATAAGTCGGCTCCCAGATGGGCGCTCACAAAAATATAGTTGTCTCCTTGCTCGGAAAATACAAACAATAAAAAAAAATGAAACAGAATGCGTGGTAGACTAGCTCTGTGGTGAGCTCCACGCATAATTAAATTCAAACAAAAATTTAAACAATAGAAACACTATCCTAGATAACTGTTGGGTTTATTGTCTCCCAACAGGACTTATTCAAAAGCTGAGCATTTCCTAACTGATGGGTGAATGAAACTGGAAATGCTCAGGCAGGGGTTCATGGTCGCGCTGTGGTAGCGGGTACCAGAATGGAGATATAACATAAGCCCCAATACCTGTATACGTATACCTATCGGAAGTGTCAGGCATGGGCAGACAGTAACTTGGTAAGCTCATCGGCTCCAACTCCACTTGCATCTAGTTACAATAAGTCCTAGGCCGCATTACAGGCCCTTGCACTGATTGGACCAATTCCACAATGTGGTCCTGCATGGAAGTAGATATGAGAGCAGGGTCAAGAAATAAACTAGAAGAATAACATAAATGAACCTAGATCTTGGGGATTATCCTGGAGTCATCCCCAGTCAGTGGAATTGTGGGTGCTTCCATACAACAGTCTAGGATGATGCAAGAATGTTCTAAAGCTGCATCTGCCTCGTCCATGCCTCGGGCATCCTTACATGGGGTGGAGGTAGCAACCTCTGCCACGGAGTCGTCCTCCTCGACTAGATCTAACAGAACGCTGGAAATGCTAATTTCCACCTGCGATTCAACCTCAACAGCACTGTCAAAAGAAGACAGAATACTATGCAAAGAAGAAGGTGAAGGCACGAAGCTCGGTAGGACGTTGAGCGCTGGTTCTCCACAACTAATAGATTCTATGTTAGGTGATGTATGCACTTCATGAGGATAAATAGCAGTGTCGGAATGGGAATAAGCACATGTATCGGTGCACATACCTGGGATGCCTTCTCCATAACAGAGAGATGGCAATGGTGCTTACCCCGATACAGAAGGGATGCTGCCCAAGGATGAAGTGGAGATAATCCGAAAATCCGGCTCGTCATCCACCTCTAGCTCAGCTAGGTAAGCAGCGCAATCCTTCAATGCATGATCCCAGCTTCGACAAAAAAGCACTGCTTAGCCGGCTTCGGCGGTGCAACGGGTGCTGAAGTTGAATAAAAGTAGTGCGGCAACGGCTCCGCAGGTCGGTAGCTAACCGGCTTATGTCTACGATATGTAGATTCCTGAATTTCCTGGCTACTATACTTCTGAGGGCATCTGTCGCTAGCATGAGAGATGTCTCCATAATGACGGCAACGGATATTGAAATTGGCCCACATTGCAGCGATTTCAAATATAAAGGATACAACTACTTGGCATAGATTCTGCTAATAAAACTAACAGTTCCATCTGACGGAATAACAACACAAGAGAAAAGGGATCAAAAAAAACAAAACAAAACAATACAACTCGTATAACGAAATTCTCAGTCATCCGGAGTCTCTTTACAGTTGCATTCCCCGGCAACGATGTCAAAAACTTGATGCGTGTAAATCGGCAAGCGCACCGATCGCACAAGTAATAAAGTTTTGGGAATAAATCCCCGAGTGTCGGTCTCTTGAGGAATGCAATTAGCGTAGAGCGGCAACAGTACAGAAAATATTGTTATGAGAGTTATAAATAGAAAAAAAAGAGTAAAAAGAGAACTTGGGATATTATGGATGTTTGATCTACTAAACTAGTAAAAGCTATGCGGGTCGAAGGCACTGCTTCCCAAGGTGGAGTGGGTGTTTCGGCCGTGATGCCGAACTTCGGTTGGGCGAGTGGACAGAAAGCTAATGGATGGAAGTGTTCTTGTGTGGAGTGCAATCGGGTGAGATACGGGAATGGAGTGGATGCGGGGTGAGCGAGGCGCATTCACAGACACTACTCACAAGCATAAGAAAAAGTCTAACATCCCATTATATATAAAGTAAACTTGATGTTCATGGATGGAACTGTTCATTACAACCATACTACAGAGGAAGGGGAAGAGGATTAAACCAAAAGAGAGTGAAGATCCACCGTGGGTCGTGGCCGGAGTAGCGAGTTGTCAATCCGCTTCTGGGCTCAGCCCAAGGAGGCTTCCGGTACCAACGAGCTGTCACCTCGAAGGCCTTTAAGTCCGTTCTATACGTTATCTTCTTCACCAACTCCGGTGGAAAGCTTGGAGTTGAGGTCGTCAATGGCCGAGGGCTTCGCCGGAGAGTTTGAAAAGCTTCAGAGTAGTTGGTAATGGCCTCTCGACGAAGGTGGAGGTGATGGTGCAGCTGGAGAAGTGAAATGGCGATTCCCGCGCACTCTCCGATCGCAGCAATGACAGGCATTGACCTAAATCGCGGAGCAGGGCCTTAAATACGGAGGCAGCAGAAGCAGTGCGCACGATCAGTGGCACACGACTAGTGGTCGTGCGCACTATCGGTTGATGATCGTGCTCCATTTCCAAATAAACCTGCAACCTGGATAAGAAGCATCAGCATAAATGTGCACGATCAGTGGCGCACGACCAGCGGTCGTGCGCACTAAATCCACTGATCGTGCAATTGGCAAGGCCAGATTTACAGAAAGCAAGGGGTGAACGTGCACGAGTAGTGTCGCACGACCAGTGGTCGTGCGCACTATGTCCAGTGCTCGTGTGATTACCCGGGCAGGATCAGGAAAATGAGAATGTAATGCTCACGATCGGTGGAGCACGACCAGTGGTCGTGTGCAACAAGTCCAGTGGTCGTGCGTAGTATTCCTGCATCGTCGGGGTCTCCCGAGCAGTTCCGGAGCACGCACACGACCCCTGCACCAGTAGAAGAGGCAGATAGGTCACCAAACCGTGCACACCATATCCCCGAGACAGGGCTAAAGAAACAAACATATGGAAACACAGAAAGCACACAGAAATGGGCCTACAGTGCACTTAATCGTGAAAATAGGCACATAAGCAAATATAAGAAATAAAGGCTCTCAAGTGTAGTGCTAAGACGATAAAATTGGCCCAGATGAGTCCAAAAATTAGTGTAAAATGTGGACTCATCATGGACCACCTTCGGGTGTTCGGATAAACTTGCTATGTGCATGTCCCGGATGCTTCACGGACCAAGCTTGATGCAAAGGCAAGAAAATTTGTCTTTGTTGGCTATGATGAGCAGAAGAAGGGATGGAAATGCATGGATCCTGCGACGAAGAAGTTTGTTGTTTCAAGAGATGTGGTCTTTGACGAACTTACATCATATGGAGGTGGCTCGGTTGAGCTAATAGAAAGCAAGGTTGATGAGGAGCAGAAGGTGGCTGCTGAAGGTCTGGAAGAGGAGTTTGTTGTTTCACCAACAACTCCTATTGCTTCAAGTTCTAGTGCTGAGGCTTTTGGCTCAGGAAGCCGGGGGAGCATTGCTCAAAGCTTGCCTGAGGGTAGAGTTGAGCCTGAAGAAGCAACAGAGGTAGTGAGCAAGGAACAGCCTCTTCGGAGATCAAAGAGGGTTGTGAAGCCACCTGATCGGTACTGTGATGGGAATGCAGTGAGTTTTATCTCCTGCTTCTTTGCAGGTCCTCTGGATGAGCGTGAGCCTGCAAACTTCAATGAGGCCACTGGAGTCAAGGAGTGGGATGATGCCATGAAGGAAGAGATTGCTGCTCTCAAGATGAATGAAACATGGGATCTTGTGCCCAAGGTTGATGGCATTACTCCAGTGACTTGCAAGTGGGTGTATAAGTTGAAGAAGAAGGCTGATGAGAGCATTGATAGATACAAGGTTCGCCTGGTTGCTCGAGGATTCTCACAGCAGTATGGAGAAGACTATGAGGAGACATTTAGTCCAGCTATAAAGATGACTTCAGTTAGAGTGGTGATTGCCTTAGCTGCGTGCAAAGGTTAGAGGATGTGGCAGCTTGATGTGAAGAGTGCTTTCCTTTATGGAGAGATTGACAAGGACATCTTCATGGATCAGCCACTTGGATTTGTTTCTGAAGTTCATCCGGACTATGTCTGCAAGCTCAGGAAGGCTCTTTATAGGTTGAAGCAAGCTCCTAGAGCTTGGTATGAAAAGATAGCAGAGTATTTGCAATTCTGCGGTTATCTTGCTTCCAACTCGGACTCTAGCCTATTTGTCATGAAGAAGGGGGAGCTTCTAGCCTTGGTCCTACTGTATGTGGATGACATGATCATCACGGGGAATTAAGAGGAGGACGTAGCAAGGCTCAGGGCTGAGCTTGCTATATGCTTTGAGATGAAAGATTTGGGAGAGCTTCATCATTTCCTTGGTCTTGAAGTGGAGAGGAAGGAGTGTGGGATTCTTATTTGCCAGAAGGGATATGTGGATCGCATTTTGAGTCGATTCGAGATGGGTGAAGGGAAGAGTTGCTCTACTCCACTGGAACATGGGCTGAAGCTTCGACAAGATGAGGGGAGGATCCTTCCTGATCCCTTGGTGTTCAGAGCTCTAGTTGGGGCTTGATCTACCTGACGATTACAAGACCATACATTGCTTACACTGTTGGCCGAGTAAGTCAGTTTATGGCTGAACCAAGGAAGTCTCATCTGGTAGTGACGAAGAACATTCTGAAGTATGTCAAGACAACTTCTGACATGGGACTCCTCTATAGTAAGGATGCAGACTTTACTTTGCTTGGATACATGGATGCTTATCATGGTAGTGACTCGGATGATCGGAGATCAACTTCGGGTTATATGTTCACATGTGGATCGGCTTGTATTTTGTGGTGTAGCAAGAAGCAGGACTCAGTGTCCATGTCTACTACAGAAACTGAGTATAAGGCTTCGGCCTTGGCTGCTCGGGAAGCCATCTGGTTAAGAAGGCTTGTAGAGGATGTTCATGAAGAAGTGCAAGTTCCAAGCATATTGAGATCGAGCACCACTTCATAAGGGAGAAGGTGTTGGAGGGATCTCTTCTGGTCGGGCATGTTCGCAGTGAAGATAATCATGCTGACATCTTCACAAAGATACTGTCGAAGGGGCCATTTCAGCGGTTACGAAGCTTGCTGTGCTTGATCACCACTTCTCACTTCAAGGGGGAGTGTTGAAATTTGTGAAGTGGAAGTAGGTGATGGGCAGTTCGGGCGGACTCTGCGGCCTGAAGCGGTCTGAGTTCGCGGCCTGGGCGGACTGCTGGTTGCAGCCTGGGTGATCTTGGTTGTCTTGGCGGCTTGGCTGTTCCTGAGGAGGGCCTGTGCAGCTTGGTGTGCGGTTTGATGTGCGGCCTAGGCGGTTTGCTAAGCGGTCTAGTTGGTCTATGGCAAAGGATGTGGGTTTCCAGTGAAGCGGCCTGAGCGGCCTGCAGCTTGCGGGCTGTAGGCAATGCTGGTTTGCGGCTTTGTAGTTGTGCAAGCTCGTTAATCCAGTGGTTTGGGAGCTATCTACGGGAGGCGTTGCAGACTGGCGAGTCCGCGGTGTCCGCTGTTGTGGACTGGCCTTGAAGTTCGGCTATGGTCTATGTCGAGCTCAGGTGATGCAGTGGATGTTTCTCATCCTATGGCGGACTGTCCTGTTATTTGGCGGTCTTGAGCTTCTGAGTCCGCCGTGCTCGCGCCAGTTCTTGGAGTGCTGCCGGACTTGGTCATTTGATATGACAAGTTCACGGTGTACGAAGTGTCCGTCGAGTCCGTTGTTGACCGAGCGGACTGCATGTTGGTCGTGGACTCATGGCGGGGTGGCGTTGATTGTCGAGCTCTGCGGACTGTCGCCTGAGTCCGCATGATATGGTATTGCGGGCTGTTGCAGCATTTGTTGCGGAGGTGTTATCTTGCTGCATTGGGTGGCTGTCTAGTGCTGTGTTTTGCATTTGGCGGACTGGCTTTGTGCCTGTCATGCAGGTCGGCAGTGTGTGAGTCTGCATAGAGGCAGACTGGCTTTTGTCTGGCTCCTGGTGGTTTGGTCTGGCCATGTCCGTGCGGACTTGGCGGACTGGTTGTGTTAGTGCGCGTGCTGGGGAGGTGATTCTATTCACTAGGGTGGTGACCACACTCCTCACCTCGCCTATAAATAGGACCCCCCCCCCCCCCCCCCGACATATCTATAGTAACTGAGTGAACAGTAAGTGGGCTTGGGCGATTGTTGCGGTCTGGATTTTTCTGTCTGCACGGGTTGAGTAGAGCTGACGGTTTATTGTGTGCAGGTCTCGCGACTAGCTTCCAGGAGCCAGGAGTTTGGCTGTGACTTCGGTCAATTGCTGTGAAGGGTGCGGTCTCTACGGTCTCAACAGGTCACTTCTGCGGCTTGTCAGTTCTCTGCTTCAACATTTCCAAGTTCCAATAACCTGTCTGCCAATTTCTGGTGGGTAGGCGGCTTGTTCTTCAGTTCTTCAGCAGTCAACGAATAACGGTGTGTCCGTGCGACCTCGCGGTCTCGGCAGACTCCGTGCTTTATTCGGCGTGTAGCAGCTTCAGCTTGGGTGGCTTCGGCGACCTTGGTAGACTGGGCAGTCTCGGCGGTCTCCAGTGGTGTCCGCCCGGCTTGTGGTGTTCTTTATGTTTGTAGCTTGTGTACTAGCGAAATCATGTCTCGCTATGTATACCTTGTCTTGTAAAAAAGTGTGAATGAATGCAAGACCTGCTTGTTCTTCCATTTGTGTTTGGTGTTATGCTTGCTCTTTGGGCTTCCACATGATCAAGGTGTTAACTGGATAGTTCTGAGAATATTAATTTGGCTTTAGGCTATGTTGCTGACCACCTTGAGAAAATTCAACAATTAGGTCTTCTTGAAAAGATCTCCAGGAAGCTATAGAATGATTGAAGTTGGGTGTCTCTTGGCAGCTTACTGGAGGAAGAACACTTTGATGCAGATAGAGAGATTTCTTCTTGAATGTTTTTCTGATATCTATCTTATTCTCTGTGTGTGTTCTTCTTTCTTGCTTTCTTCTTTCTTGTTGTTGTCGTTCTCAACTGCTAGAAAAGAATTCCCTTCTTTATATTTCTCTGTATAATTGTCCTTTGAATTTGAATTGTGTGCATTGAATGCTGACTGCCTGGAGAAGGAAAACACGGCTGGGGAGAATATCTGCATTAATGGATTTCCCCAACTATCATATTGAAAACGGAAAGTAATAATCCTGATGAATACCATAATCAATGATGCCACTAACGACACTAACCAGAGAATAAATGCTTTGATTATTCATGAATTACTGCAATAAAATAAGGGCAGAAGAAGGAAAAAATCCAAGTCTGGATCTGCACGGAATTCGTCAAGCAAAGAACAGATTTCGACGACCTGAGTCCAGTGTTCGTCGACTAGAGAAATCATGTTCGTCGACCAGAGAATCCTGTTCGTCGACCTGAGCACCAAGTTCGTCGACCTGAGAACAACTAACTACTTTCTAATAAAACTTACCAATTCTGTGCTCTAAGTTCGTCGAGCTGATAACATAACTTCGTCAACTGGTGTTCAGAGAAAGTATTCTGGACTTAGAATGTTGAAGTTGAACTTCCAGAAATCGTTGATCTGATCTCAAATATTGTCGGGCTCAACTCAGAGAATTGTCTCTGAGTTTGTCAAGAGGAGCACGACTTTCGTCGAGCTGAGTTCGGCGAACGTCGAACTCACTTTCCTGAAACTTGATTTTTCTCTAAGTCTGGAGTCTTTTGCAGTCTTCTATTGACTAGTACATGCAATGTTAACTCTAAGTACATAGCCTAAACTCTAGTACACAGACATGGCCCAGGCTATACATGGTGGGTCAATTATCCAAGTTAGTGAACCTATACCAAATCAAACTAGGGATCCAACACTCCAATATCGTCAGCACAGATGCGTTCAAACAGAAATAATGGATTCCATTTTGAACCGCCACATCGCAAGCCCTATCTGCAAGCATCAAATAACAATTCGGTAATAACACTCTTATGTTATCTGTCTTCACATGACTAGGTACTCCAATTTGAGTTACGAAGTCCTTAGACAGAAATGAATGCGAAGCACCCGTATCAAACAGTGCTCTCGCTAGCGTTTTTCGAATCATAATAAAGCCAGTGGCAACCATATCACAAACAAGCCACATACACAACATACAATAAGCATAACAATCAATAACTTAAATCATACCTGTGACGACGTCACTTTGCTTTATGGCCTCCTGCTGGCCAAGATTGTAGACTCAGGGCTGCACCTGGGATGCAGAGGACTCCACCACTACCTTTCCCTTCTCAGCATAAGACGCTCCCATCTTCTTGTCACCCTTTTGTGGAGCAACCCGACAATCACGGGCTATATGCCCACTCTTCCACAAGTAAAGCAAGTACGCATCTCTGGCCTCGAAGTGGCCCCCGAAGTTGCAGTGATGCAACCGTAGAAGGAGCTTGTCCAGATGACTTAGACCTCTTGCCACATTTCTTTTTATAATACGATTTCCCAAGTCGGGGTTCTTTGAACTCTGGATTTATCACAACAAAGGCCCTTTTTCCTTGCACCATCTTCATAACCTTCTCCAGCGCGCACGCAGTATCAACTAACACCTGGAACCCTAGGTTCACAGAACTCAAGAGCAGGAATTGCAACTCATCCCGCAATCCTTCATAGAACCTATTGGTTTCCCATTGCTCATCGACGAAGATGGATCCCGCATAACGGCCTAATCGTGTGAGCTCATGCAGGTACGTATCCACACTACTTTCTCCTTGCATTAGCCATTGGAACTCATTTTCCATGGCAATGCGTTGTGCCGCTGGTAGGTGCTTTGCCAGGAAGAGTTGCGAGAACTCCTCGATCGACAATTATGTTAACTGTCTGCCTACTAAGTGGTGTAACTCGATCTGGCCCCACCATAGCCGAGCCTCTTCTTCCAATAAGAAGGTGTCCAAGGTGACCTTTTGATCTTCCTCTGTCCTAATCGTCGTCAATATACGCTTGACGCGCGACAACCAATCCTCCGCCTACATAGGGGATCCCACACCTGTAAACGTAGGGGGATTGAAGCTCATGAACTGCTTCAACTGCCTTTCATCTACTCGAGGATCAACAGCAGCAACAGGTTCTGGCCTCACTGTAACTAGTTCTAACACCACTGCCAGCTGCGCTTGCCTACCAAGCTATGCTTGAAACATTGCAAATAGTGCCTCCGCAACTAAGCAGACAGTTTCCGCAGAAGGGGGAGGTGTAGGAACCTCAGCTGGTGTCGTACTCTCATCAGAGCGCTGGGGCTCCAACTGCCCATCACCACTACAAGTCACCTATAGGGTAACAAGACACATACATTAGCGACCACACACAAGCAATAACAACAATATAGGAACGCGCAGATTTCTCAAACAAGTGTATTTGCATTCCTAAGTGGACATTCAAGAGTTCATTAGTGTTAACGCGGTTCGCACTTACACATGCTTGCCACCCTACAAAATAATTCGACCACGAATTCGATAGGGAAAGACTGAGATACCTGATACAAATATGTAACGTCTCCATCCGTTCTTATAGCATATAATAGAAGGTCTGGCTGGGGCCCCACACCATATGCCACAAAACAGGCGGCGAGGTAACGGGTTGATATCAGAGTTGCGCATCCTAACTCATAGCATTCTAGCGGAAGCTTTTAACATAATTACTGAACTCCAACCATGAATGTCCATTGATATAAACACCAACATTTATATAGGAATGTAGACCAAATACAATATCGTTTGGCCTTATGGCCTTACAGTTGATCTTTACAAGTGTGGATTCCAAACATCGGCGCGCAAGCCGGCCACACATGAACAAACACTACATTTTTCAGCTTATCCTTCAGGGGCTAGCAGCAGTAGCAGCAGGTTCTTCAGCCTTTATATGTCTCGCTCGGCTCTCCAATACTTGTACAAGGACATCCCACCCAACGGTGGCAAACAAGGCAACAGTCAACATTCAGCAGACCAATTTATAACGACCCTACCCCTTTCTCAGGGCAGTGGTATTCCTTCCCTGTAGGCATAACAATTCATAGGCAGATATATAAATGTCACACATTATGCTCTCATACACAAACAATCCATCACAACCGTCAGCCATGCGGCCCAACGATCCGTGCACTCAGGGCACATTCTTGGTGTACCGGCGAACTAAGGTCCCACCACAATTCTAGGTCTGAAACCCGACGGTAAAATTGAATATTTAGTCTTTCTGGCGCGCAGGCCTAAGAATCTCATTATGCGCTCCAACTGACGATACTTTCAGGTATTCAAGTCGGACGGACATAATGCAGGTACGGATCAGCCACCCCCCGTTGCTCAAGTCGCCTTGCCATCACCGAATACCAGCATACTTGAGGCTAAATATAAGGTGCGGGTCAGTTTCACCTATCCTGTTCGGTACGAGGCCTTTCAAGAGCTCATCAAGCTCATAATAGCCATACTGTCCACCAAGGACTGGCTTCACCATTGCCACAATGTCCACCAAGGGACTGGCTTCACAATAGCCACAATATCCACCAAGGGACTGGCTTCACAATCAACAAGGGGAGTTCATGCTAGCATCCTTCACGATCGCTTAGCGGGTTCCACAGAACTCATTTTCTGCACCCAACTCCGCCCAAACCCTGTAGCTTCCTGCAGTGCCAGAAACACTGGTCTTTCAAAGCATACAGCACACACACTTGCGGGTATTTTCCAGGGCTTCCACACCAGTACTTCTTGCTACTATCCTTCACAGGCACAACCCATCAAGCATCACAAGGGTCTTTTCCTGAAGTACCACTCTAGTACTTCCTGCTACTGTCATTCACAGGTCCAACCCATCGACTCCATAACCTACACGTTTAACCACAGAGTCTTCTCCGGTGTGCAAATGCAACATCACCAATCCAGACCAACATGTCCAGATGGGCTTCATACAGCATGCCTATTCCGTACTACACACTTCCGGATCTATATGCAACACTAGTTGGGATTCCAAGAGTCAACCTAAGGAAATCACTTCACAATCCACCCTCTGGTGAGGGAAATCCATGTACATGCCAAAAAGGACTTCACATGTCCACGAAGGAAGATCGTTACCATTGACAACCTCTTTGGAGCCATGGAATTCTAGACGGCTGGAAAGCACTGCATCAGCCTTGCCTCCACCACATTGGCCTCGGATCTCAAATCGAAACACTACAGCTCCACCGGTGGTCGGCTCCTTTCCTCCTCCACCTTGCTCTCCCTTCTCGCTAGCTTTCTTAGAAAGAGAATGGCCAAGTGAATAATGAGAGATATCTTCTCCTTTTCGGACTTAAAGCAACAGGGAGAAACCTAGGCCATCAGATTAGAGATGAAGGAAATGGATGGCTATGATCCGTCCCCAAAAGTCAAATGTTTGCCTGACACGGCATGTGACACGCCCGTGTCACATGCCGTGTACCTTAAGCGGAACACAACCGACTCATCCAAAAGAGTACACGCCCATGTGACATGCCCGTATAACAGGCCGTGTGATTTGACATGGCTTCGAACACGCCCGTGTTGAGCCCGTGTACCTCAGGTGGTATACAACCATCTTAACCCGAACAAGACATGGCCATGTGATACGCCAGTGTCACAGGCTGTGTGCCCAGAGACACACCCGTGTCCTACCCGTGTTCACCAGGCCGCACTGCCCTGGCCAAATCCAGAAGAGTATATGGCCATGTGACACACCCGTGTCATAGGCCGTGTGATTTGACACGGCTTCAGACACACCCGTGTCGAGACCGTGTACCTTAGGTGGTATATAACCATCTCAACCCGAACAAGATAAGGCCATGTGACACGCTTGTGTCACAGGCCGTGTGCCAAGAGACACACCCGTGTCCTGCCCGTGTTCACCAGGCCGCACTGCCCTCGCCAAATCCAGAAAAGGAAACGAGCATGTGACACGCCCGTTTCATAGGTCGTGTGCCCTAACACGACTGCAGACACGCCTACAGCGTGCGTTTCGTCGAGCGAAGTTCGTCGACCAGTGGGGGACACGGCCTACGACACTCCCGTGTCGCAGGGAATGTTCCCTTTCAAAAATTTGGTCGATCGCATTTCGTCGACAACTCACCAGGCAGCTCAACCATACCGAGTAGGACACGGCTTGGGACACGCCCGTGTCCCAGGCTGTGTTGCCCAACCTGAACCCATACTTAGGATTAGGGGTGTTACAGAGTGAAGCCTTGTGTGTGCTGAAATTATGAGGGTTCCACTTCCAAGTCAGTGACCCCTACTAGACCCTCCATTTAAAAGGTAAATCAGGAGTACAATAGAAGGTACAATAGGTTTGATTGTTGGTGTAGGGGCAAGATTGGTCAATTTTCCATAGATTGCTGGTTTCATCCGGTAAACCTTGAAACTCCACGAGTTAATAGTATGAGACCGACAACTCACAATGTTAATGTTCCAAGTGGTGTTAAACTAATAAGGAACCAAGGACCCAATTTTTTTTGGTTCCTAAGGTAAAATGATTTGTGATTGCAGGTATGTCCAAATGCCAACAAAACATCAATCTGTTATTTGGATAGTGGATGCTCTCGGAATATGACCGGGACTAGAATACTTCTACTAGAATTTACCCCAGTTGAAGATGGACGAAAAGTTATCTTTGGAGGATATGACAGGGGAATCACTAAAGGCTACGATATGATTTCTAATGGTATAGTCACTTTTACAGACGTGGCTTATGTTGAAGGATTACAGCATAATTTGATAAACATAAGTCAATTATGTGATAAAGGCTATATCGTTGAGTTCTGTAAGGATAAGTGTCTGATAAAATCTTCTGCTAATTTGGAGACAATCTTAACAGGCACTCAGAGTAGAAACATATTCTGTTTAAATTTTTCGTGCTTATACAATTCTACACAAGTGTGCTTTTTGGCAAAAGATAGTGTGTATCCTTATGACCAATGACACAAGAGATTAACACAAATTAATTTAAAAACTATAAATATGTTATTTTCTCACAACTTAGTGTGTGATTCTCCCAGCATTAAGTGTCTTAAAGAGATTCCATGCCATGCATGCCAAATCGGTAAGCAAACAAAGGCTACCTTTAAGGGTATTTCTGAAAAATATTCCTCTAGAAGTTTGTATTTATTCAAGTGGACTTATTCGGTACTATTCCACTTCACAGTTTAGCAGGTAAAGTTTATACATTGGTCATTGTTGATGAATACTCCCATTTTATTTGGGTGTTCTTTCTAAAACCCAAGTCAGACACCTTTGAGGATTTCACTAATTTTATTAGGAAAATTTAGAACGAATTGAACTGCTTGGTGGTCAAAATCAGAAGTGATCACGAAATATAATTTGAGTCTGGTGTCATAACAAAATTCTGTGGAAGTCAAGGTACCTTTCATAAGTTTTCCTCTTCGCGTACTCCACAACAAAATGGAGTTGCTAAGAGATGGAATAGAACCCTCATTGAAGCATGTACGACTATGTTGAATGACGCTTCACTACCAGAATACTTCTGGGACGAAGCAATCAACATAGCCTGTCAAGTGCAAAACTGAGCTTTAATCAACAAAAGCCATCATAAAACTACCTATGAACTGTTGAAGGGAAGAAAACCGACTATATGGTACTTTAGGATCTTTGGCAGTATATGCTTCATACTAAACAATGGGAAGTATTATCGCACGAAATTTATTGAAAAATATTTTGAAGGTATTTTTGTAGGGTATAGTAGCCATAGTAGGGATATAGAATTTTTAACAAGAAAACTCTGGTTGTATAATAGTCTATCAATGTTATATTTGATGAGACATGCATGCTTCATAGCAGCTCATCTAGTGTTGTTGGTGTAGATGTAGGTACCAGGTTAAAGGATCTAAGCTTGGAAGAAGCAGTCAAGGAAGATGCTCCAAGCTCAGTCAAGGTCATCGATCCAAGTGTGGTGGATGAAGAAAGACT
Organism: Platanthera guangdongensis; assembly: GCA_039583875.1. Lineage (NCBI taxonomy): Eukaryota > Viridiplantae > Streptophyta > Magnoliopsida > Asparagales > Orchidaceae > Platanthera > Platanthera guangdongensis. Next base: position 38,531,049 of record CM077167.1, on the reverse strand, counting down.
AGATGAATAACTACCTCAACCTACAAGAGATGTAATGTAACATCCCGTTTTTCGCTAGACCCCTCGCATGTGTTATTGAGTCAAGGGATTTGACTCGTACTCAGGGTGCACTAGACTCGACAAGTAAAATTCGTCGGATATCCTCGCGGACATCCGACGAGTACGTCGAGTAAGACTTGTGAGCTTAGACCAACACTATTCGTCGAATATCAGCTTGATTATCCGACGAATTCGTTGAGTATAGGGACTTAGAAATTATTCTGAAAAGTTGGTGTTTAGTGGACTGAATGTAATTCGACGAACTACGTTGTAGTGTTGAGTGGACTTGACAACACTCAACGCCATTTGACTTAGAAACATTTCTAGAATGTTTGGCGTCGAGTGGGGTAAGTGCACTCGACATCTTTAGCTTAAAGGAGATGAGTGTGTCGAGTGCACTCGACGCAACTCAACGCGATTTGACTTAGAAACACTTCTGGAATGTTTGGTGTCGAGTGTGTTGAGTGCACTCGACGCCATTAGCTGAAATTCATCGAGTGCGTTGAGTGACTCGAAGCCACTCAACGCTATTTGACTTAGAAACATTTCTGGAATGTTTGGCATCAAGTGCGTTGAGTGCACTTGATGCCATTAGCTGAAAGACATCGAGTTCGTTGAGTGCACTCAACGCCACTCAACGCTTTTACTTGAAAGTGGCTGTGCTTATATGGCTTTGAGTTGACTCGACGAATCATGACGATTCATCTAGTAAGGGTTGCTTACTCGATGAATTTGAGTTAGCAGATTTTCTGACACTGTCTGCTCACAAGCCGGTCAGAACCGGGTTTCAGGAATTGTGCCAAGACGAATATTTTGGACGCATCTTTTCATTATGACACATTTAAAGCAATAATAAGCGGTCCAATGTCAGGCCGCCACGTGGCAAGTAGGTAACACTAATTATAAAAGATACTTGCGGAAAACCCTACCATCACATTGCCATTTTTGCAGAGCAAGTTCCTGTGCTGAAATCGTCGGGAGCGGAAGGTAGGGCAGGAGGATTCTCCGGAGCCGATCTTCCTTCCTGTAAAGAACAAACACCAACAAAGGAGAAGAAGATGGCGCAAAGAAGAGTGACAAGATCCATGGCTGGAAATCTCGGAACCGTCAGAAATAAGGTGAGCATCCGACCCTCTCCCTTGGTGCTAGATCTCCAGTTATTCCTAGGAGAGATATAGACTCAAAGGAGTCTTGATTCGTGAGAAAAAGATTCCTAGCAGGAAGCCATGCTAGGACTTGTGTCCAAGAGATGAGATGTCTTCGACCACTCCTTCCTTCTATGTGAAGATGAGGACTTGGTTTCATGAAGAAAGTTGGCTCTTGAGGGTGAATATGTAACATCCCATGTTACTTCTAGGCCCCCTTCACTTAGATTGGGTTAGTCATGGGGTGGGTGATATGGGATTTAGCTAGGCTTGACCCTAGGTAGTGGATTGTAGCCATGTGGGGCCCACTAAGGGGCCAAAGTCAAAATAGGTCAAACAAGTCTAAATAGGAACCCTAACCACACCATGACCCCACCATATTGCCCTAACCATAAAACAAACTAAATGGACCCTAGGGCATGCCATCAGGTCAACCCTTTCACCCTAGTTGACCAAAGTCAACCATGGCCCTAATTTGGTCAAACCTATACCTATAGGCCCAATTAGCCTAAGTGGTGCACCCCCCTTGGCCCAACCCAAGTTGGGCGGTGCCACTAGGCTCATGACCATCAAGTGGGGTCAGCCCACTCACCTTGGTTGACCAAGTCAACTCAAGTCAACCAAGTCAACCCATTTAGCCTAAAAGGGAGAAATGAACCCAAGCCCATTTCCACTGGGCTAAGCCCATCCAACTCACCCCAAGGCCAACCCAAATGGTCAAAGACAACTCCTAACCCCTAAAATCAGGAGAGAGAGTACATGCAAAGGGGTATAAAAGGAATTTGGAAAGGAAGAAGAGAGAGAAGGGGCAATGAAGAGGAAGGATGGCCACATGGTCACTCATGCAGCTGCTGTTCAGCTGCCTAAACCTGCTGGCCGGCCTCCTCAGATAATTCTAGAGGAATTTAGAGCATGGTGACCACTTGGCTCCATGGGTGGAGCAACCAAAGCTCAACCCGACCACCCTCCCCCCCTTGGGATTATCTTTCCATACACCCCCTCTCAGCCCAAATCACCCCCACCATTAGCTTCAGAGAGAGGAGAGGAGTGGAAATCGACTACTGGATCGAAGCAAATGGTGGAGAATCGAGATTTTGTGCAGGAGATCTCCGTAGCTGTACAACCATGGCCAACCGCCGCCAACCTCGCCGTCGTGCCGCCATTCAGGTCCGTTTCACCTTACCTCTACCCGTGCTAGATTTCTAGATCTTTAGGGAGAGTCACAGGGCTCAATTGAGCCCGATGCCATGTGAGGAAATGGCAATTTTTCCGAGTTTTATTTCTTTCTCGGGTTTGCTGGAGGATCCAATTTCGGTGGCCTCATCGCCGGAAACCGCTAGCCGCCACCTCAGTGAAGGTGGTGGAGACATTCGCCGGTGGTGATGGTGGCTCAGCTGGCCGAGAACAGCCAGCAAAGGTTCCCAGCCAGAATCGATCTCAGTCGTTGGCTGCTTGGGGGCGATGAACCGATCCCGTCAATGGTGCTTTAAGATTCGTGCGGTCGATTGAATTAAATCAAATTAAAACTATAGTATAATTAAATATTTGTCACATACTTTCAATCCTTTTTCAAGCTACATTTAGGTCTCTTATATGCATTTTTAGATCTGATACTCAACATGAAAATTGTAGGTATTGAAGTTACCTTTAATTTGATATGTTACACATAAATTTTGGTTAAGTCTACTGCCCTACAGAGCCATTTTTCTAGGGCTGGCCCTAGGGTAGGTCAGAAAATAACATGAGTGCCCTGACCAAACCCTAAGTCCAAATGGACTGAAAATTTTGACATGTGGCTTAATTAGGCAAATCTAGGACCTCCCCAAAAATGGGAATTTTGGGGGAAAATAATTCTATAGTGTTAGTCAGAATATGATAAACCAAATTATGTTGATTTTTGGAGCATACCAACTCTAATATGCCCCAAATTTTGGTGGCCTGCCCTTAGGGGTATATTAGACCTATGGTAGAAAAAATAGTCAATTTAGCCCTCTGCATGTTGAGATATCTCACTTGTAAGATCTGAAAAGGTGAATGGTCTTGGGCTGCAAATAACAAAAATGCAGAAATTGGAAGAGATGACCAAACCCATCCAGAGCCCCAAATGACCTGGGATTTTGGGAGGTAACTGGTTTAGGGCATAAGTAGGCCCTGCCCAAAATTGGGATTAATTGGAATTAAAATTAGTGGGAAATTACTAAAATACCCCTAGGATTGTTTAGGTGATTCTTGGAGTAGTTCAACTCCAAAAGGCCCCAATTTTTGGTGGCATGTCCATGGGGACATTATTAAGACATGGTTAAATGTTCAGCCCATTTGGACCAAAGCAAGTTAGGCCAACCCACTTGCATGTGTTGGCTTATATTAGGCTTGGTGTGCATTTAGCCTAAAGTGAAATAATGTGTATTCAGCCAACCTGGAACATTTAAAAATCATGGTTTTCATTATGGAGATACATGAAGTTGTAATACACCTCTAATGGTAAGGGTTGAATTTTTGGGAACAAAAATCTCATTATTTTGAATTTTTGGAAATTTGGCCTTTTTAGGAAATAAATTTAAAATAGGCTTAACCACACCATAAAATGCTAAATTTCTGTTGAGGACTAAGGAGTGACATAATAAACACTAGAAATAATTCATATCTCTGTTGGATGAAGTTTAAGTAGTTTAAGGAACAAAATGACCATTTTACCCTTATGGAACTTTGTGTATAAATGATGGACATATTCATTTGAAAACTCTGAGAAATTTCATATTGCTGTAATTATATATTTTATACCTTGTGTAAATATTTCAGAATTTTTGGAGTGATCAATAATGTACTTAGGCCCCATAATGACATTTTGGTAAATAACTCAAATTGATCATGGGTAGGCCATTTTAACCTAGATGTAAATGAAAATCTGGACATAGTATTATTTCATTATTATCAAGGCTCTGTGATTTAATTAGAATTTTTGAAATAATATTTTGTGTACCTCTTTTGGAAAATGCTAGATTTGTGGATTTAGTATTAAATAGAAATTAATTATAAATCTGAATTGAAAAGGCATGAAACTTTGGTAGGCCCCTTTAATTGTCATATTATATACCTGGAAGAATCCCTAGGACAATAGGTTTAATATTGACAATACTTCATGTGCAAATCGACTAGGAATCTCATTTAAAGAAATTAATTTAATGGTGTAAGTAATTGGAAAATTATGGAAATTCATCCTAGTCATCATGTAGGTCCATACCATCCTAGGATAAATGATTTGAGGCATATGGTTAGAGGAATTGGAAGTTCCATTTCGGGGTGGTATTAGGTCATGGGCTGCATATAACATAAATAAGTTAGAGTATAAGGACCGCCTGGGGATAGATCAACGTTGAGCTAGAGATTGAAGTTGGTGAATAACCCTGGTGGGTAGTATTGTTAGTGACGAGAATAAAATTGCAAGTCCTTAGGTAGTAACTGGAGTGGAGGCCGACGGAAGACCGTCGGTTTCCCGGTAATATCTTAAGTCATTAGGATTGTTCCAGAGCAATAATGAGAGCTGTGGTGAATTATGGGTAGTCATCAACTAAAGTAAATAGCCTTGCAAAAGGGAATTTTGGGCGTAATCTCATCGTAGTTCCTCGTGCCCCCGAGAACCATTCACTGGGTATACCCTGGGCAGTCCTGGGATTAACCTTAAACTGCTAAGTATAATAACCCATAGACAAGAGTAGTCTATTAGCTTAGGACATTTGTGGTTTAATCTCACCCGTGATGGGTTGGAGGGAGACTTGTGTAATATGCTCACCCATGATGGGTTGGAAGGATTGTGCTAAATGCTCACCCGTGTAGGGTTTGAGAGATTTAGGACGGGTTGTTCCTGCAAGCTGAAGTCTCGGGATAAAATACTTGCATGTGCATAAATATAGTGGCGGGGCATGCGGTGCTGGACGTTCGTCACACCGATGGCAGTACGGTGCACTAGGCGGTTGTGAGGGTTAGAGGGGCCAGTGGGTTGTTTTACACTGCGGTCTGGAGGACGATCCCCGATAACGCACATCCGACCCAACAAGACTGACGGGTTGTCCGCAAACTACATACGCAGAGACTCTAGAGTGCATCTTGGACGTATACAGAGGAGTATGAGAGGGGTCTAAGGTTTGGTAGTGTGCATACCGGCCTAGAAGTGGAGACGCCCGCTCCGCTACTGCCGTAGCCACAGCGGTGGTACCCGAGAGTGATGCTAGCTCTCAAAAAGTGGGAACTAAAGGTCTGTGATCATAGAGTCGTTGTGTGTGAGTTGCACTTGCATGTGCATAAATTACATCATAACATTCATTCATATTAGGTCATACACTTCATAGATCCTTATCATATAAATTAGTATGGGCTCTTTTATATGATAAGTTAAATTTCCTAGAAATCCAAACTTATATATTTGTATGGGCATTTATATAAGTTAGGGTACTTTTGTGATGGTAGATAGCTTTACCTTTCAGCTTTACTTTACTTTTCTGCTCTTACCTTCTGCTCTTTACTTCCTTTACTAGTACTGCACTTTACTTACTTGTACTATATACTTAGAACTACTAGAGTAGAATAATAATATCCATTATAACTGCTAGTTAGTTCTTGTCACCTGTTTCCACCTTTGCTACCCCTTGTTGTCCTCCGCTTCGTCCTCTCGCTCGGTGCCTAGGAGTTGCGTGGCGAGGTGCGGAGGAAATGACTTAGTCTTTTTGACTAATGGTCGGTGACCATACTATTTTAGGAGCCCGTGGAGATGGAGCACCAGCAAGACGAGGAGACAGGACTTGAGGAGCAGATACCGCTACCGCAGGTTACTACCACTACTGCGCGTCCTTAGGTGGGACGAGTTTTGATGTATTAGATTAGCTTCCGATTTCATTTGAGAGAGAGAGTTGATATGATGTACTGGGCATAAGCCCTTATTACTCTTTCATTTTGTACTCATTGTGGACTATATTTCTGTACTTTTCATTCATATATATGATATGTACTCTGTGACTTGTGGACTAATGGATTTGATATACTGTTATACTTCTTTTTCTCATATTGGCCTACAAGTTATATGATCGTAATAGCCGGCAAGATCGGCGTGTTGCGGTGTCGACTAACCCGTACGTTAGTGCTACCGTAAGACGGCAGTTCTGGGCATAAGACCTGGTAGCCCACCTTGGTAAGGTGGAGGGGGTCTTACAAACTGGTATCACTTGAACAAACGATCATATGAGAAAGAAGTCCACAACACAGGACCACCCCCGCCAGAGCATTAGTTTGCAGACAAACTATGCAGCGGAAGCAGTGGTGTGCCCATGTGTAAAAGTCACATAAAACAGTCCACTAAGTACAATGAGTTAGGCCAGTTCTGTTTTAACCTTACCTTTATGCAACCTCCACAAGTCGCCGCGCCGCAAAATGTGGCTCCTTTCACCCCAGCTGGAACTCCATTCCTACAATCGGTGATGGGGCAGACTTTGACGGCGATCCTGGATACCTTCAAAGCCCAGCAAGTCCCGACTCCGCGGCCAAATCCGGGGTTGAGTTGGCTAAGTGCCTTCAAGAGCCTGTCCCCACTGATGTACCGTGGGATAGAGGATGCGGTAAAGATGGATGAATGGTTGGAGGCCATACACGAGATTTTAACAGGCATCAGCTGCCCGGTCGGCGAGGCAGTACCTCTATCCACCTCTGCACTAGAGGCTCATGTGAAGAGATGGTGTAAATCAGTGCGGGAGTCTACATATGCGGACTGGGAGCTGTCAGACATATCGTGGGAGGAGTTTGGCGATGTATTTTTGGATCACTTTGTCTCTACTACGAACAGAGATGCTTTGGAGGAGAGGTTTCTGAACCTCAGGCAGGGGACTAGATCGGTGATTGAGTATCAGAGAGAGTTCTCTCATCTGGCCAGGTTCGCAGGGATTCAGGATACTAAGGATAGGAGATATGCCAAGAGGTTCTACGGGGGCCTCAAGGATGATTTGAGGCAGGCCTTGCTGTTCATTTCTCATGGCACCTCAAGACTGATCATCGTGATGGCAAAGAAGCTGGAGGCTAACCAGCTGATGCTGCAAGGCAGAGGAAAGAGACCTTATGATGGGTCGACATCCGGAGCGAGCAGCAAGGGCTCTCAGAGAGGCAGGACTCTCGAATACAAGAAGGGTGGGGGACGTCGTTGTCCCAACATCAGGCAGGAGGAGGGGCCTCCTCCAGCATTAGCTCCCCCACCTTTACAGGTGCATGATCCGAGGAGGCAAGATGACCATGGCCACCGGCAGGTAGTTTGTTACGGATGCCGCCAACCCGGGCACATTAGGTCGGAGTGCCCGCATCGATTTTATCCTCCTCCTCCTCCACCACCAGTGGCCCCAGTACAGCAGGGCCGAGGCCGAGGCCGAGACCGAGGACGAGGCCGAGGCCGGGGATATCACGGCAGAGGATGCAATCAGGAGTTGATATACGCTTTGGACCTCATGGAGCAGAGGAACCCTGAGGAGGTTATCACAGGTACTTAAGATTATTGTTAAAATTCTTGAGCTTTCTAATATATAGTACCTGGAACTATAGAATAACAATTCATTTTAACTTAAACAAACATCAGACATAGTTATGATCAGTGGCAAGCCCGCACATACCCTCTTCAACACGGGTGCTTCACACTCGTTCGTATCTCAGGCCTTCATAGACGGACTTGAAGGCATGGAAAGATTTCCGGGACTAGAGATGAGGGTGCATCTACCCGATGGGTCAGAACTGCGGACCATTGCCCATTATGATATGGAGGCCGAGATTGGCGGCAAGGCATTTGAGGCGCCAGCAACTATTCTGAAGCTGCAGGACTTCGATTTGATTTTGGGCATGATATGGTTACATCGAAACCATGCTCAGATAGATTGCCCATCAAGGAGGATCAAACTAAGGCATGGCGACTCCCATGTTATCATCGAAGGTATTAAGCCTATCTCCCACCTATTGCTATCTTCTGTATAGGCTGTGAAGGCCCATGAGTAGGGAGAGGAGGTTTAACTTATCTGCTTTAAGATGATGGGAGCAGATACTTCTATTTCAGATATTCCGGTGGTCCAGGATTTCTCCGACGTGTTCCCGGAGAAATTGCTCGGGCTACCACCAGCGAGAGACTTGGATTTCAGGATTCAGCTAGTACCGGGAGCGAGGCCAGTGTACCGGGCACCTTACAGGATGGCTCCCAGGGATTTGGCATAGTTCAGGACTCAACTTCAGGAGCTAGTTGAGTCGGGATTTGTGCGGCCCAGTTCATCGCCGTGGGGAGCGCCAGTTCTTTTTGTGAAGAAGAAGGACGGGTCGTTACGACTATGCATAGTTTACCGGGAGCTGAACTGATTAACGGTCCGCAATACCTATCCACTGCCTCGGATAGATGAGCTATTTGATCAGCTGCAGGGAGCCTTCTGGTTCTCTAAGCTAGATTTGCGATCCGGTTACTACCAACTCCACATCCGGGAAGAGGACATACCGAAGACGACATTCAGTTCACGCTATGGATTATACGAGTTCACGGTGATGCCTTTTGGGCTCACGAATGCCCCTGCCGTATTCATGAGTCTAATGAACCGTGTACTCGAGCCCTTCTTAGACCTCTTCGTGATTGTATTCATCGATGACATTTTGATCTATTTCCGGACTCAGGAGGAGCATACAGAGCATTTGACACATGTTTTGCAGAGGCTGAGTGAGTCCCAGATGTATGCAAAGTTTTCAAAGTGCCAGTTCTGGCTACAAGAGGTGGCTTTCCTGGGGCACACTATTAGTGGGGCTGGTTTAGCAGTGGATCCAGCCAAGGTAGAGACATTGAGGGATTAGCCATGGCGGAAGACAACATCCGACATTCGTAGTTTCTTGGGGCTAGCAGGTTATTATCGTAAGTTCGTGTAGGGGTTCTCGTTGATAGCACTCCCACTCACGTCCTTGATGAAGAAGGATGCAGATTTTGTTTGGTCAGAGCAGTGCCAGACAGCTTTTCAGGAGCTGAAGGACCGACTTATCTCATCCCCTATTCTTGTGCTTCCATTCGGGTGTGAAGGATTTCAAATCTACATAGATGCCTTTTACCAGGGGATGGGTGTTGTCCTGATGCAGCATGGACATGTTATTGCTTATGCTTCAAGATAGTTGAAGAAGCATGAGCATAACTATCCAGTCCATGACTTAGATCTTGGGGTTGTGGTATTCGCCATAAAGATGTGGAGACATTACTTATACGGGATTTATTGTGATATTTATTCAGATCACAAGAATCTTAAATATATCGATACGCAGAAGGACTTGAACGTACTACAGAGGAGATGGCTGGAATTCCTCTGTGACTATGATTATAAGATCCACTATCATCCGGGGAAAGCAAACACAGTAGCAGTTGCTTTGAGTAGGAGGGCCGGCACTTCTGGACCGTAGCCTCGGTTAATGTCTATAGAGCTGTTACGGATGATGGAAGACATGCACATTACCATGGTATCTGAGATCGAACCAGTGGTATATTGAGAGTACTTGAGCTCAGTGATCAGTGGAGATGATATACGGGAGCGCATCCGAACACATCAGAGGCTGGATGCTGCATTACAGTTGATTTTCAGTGCCCTGGAAAGGGGCAAGGTTGAGGACTATACGCTACAAGATGATCTTCTTCGATTCTGTGGACGCATTTACATTCTAGCAGGGGGCAGTATCCGGGATGACATGCTCAGAGAGGCTCATTGCACCAGATATTCAGTGCATCCCGGCATCACCAAGATGTGGGCAGATATGCGGAGGACTATGTATTGGCCTGGGATGAAGAGGGAGATCACCCATTTTGTGACACTTTGCGAGACTTGTCAGCACGTGAAGGCGGAATGTAAGAGCCCAGGAGGTTTGCTACACCCACTGCCAGTCCCAGAGTGGAAGTTCAAGGACATTGCTATGGATTTTGTGCACGGACTACCTCGCTCCCACTCCGGGCATGATTCCATATGGGTCATAGTAGACAAGTTGACTGAGGTAGCGCGCTTTATTCCACTCCGGAAGGATGCCCCAGTTGCAGTTTTGGTGAGACTATTCGTGGAGCAGTTTGTCAGATACCATGGCATTCCCAGGACGATTGTTTCAGACCGTGATGGTCGGTTCACTTCGAGCGAGTCGTAACACATCCCCTGTAGTGGACGTATAATATGGGTCCGGCCGGGGCCCCACAACATACGAACGCCACAGCTTTAGTATTATAAGTTGATATAGTTACCCAAACTCAAAACACTTGCACAACACAGCGGAAAACCAAGCACAACTAGAAGTTATCCACTAACCAAAAGAGTAATCAAATGGCCTTAAGGCCTTACATCAAATGTCCAAAAGTAAAAATAGTACATCAAACAAGAATGTGCATAGCACTCCTAGTCTACCTCGGCATGCAAGCCGGACAAAAGAGTCTCAAACAAACATCATCAAAATGTAGTGCTACAAAAGAGGGAAAAACACTTCATGGGGCTTAGGCCTTTCTGGTCGGCGTGCTAGCTTCTGCATGCGATCCTTGCCCTGTAAAAATTATTAGTAACGTGGGTCAGCAAAGGCTGACCTCAAACTATGTAACAACACATCTCCTCCCGGCCGCCCCTAACGGATCCCGGGGAACCCTCCAACCTGCAAGTCAGCACTTCATATGCAAATAAACATCTATAAATAGAAAAGCATTAAAACAGGCTTGGATGTCTCAATCATCAAACATGTTCTCTACTAGTTGAGCATATAAAGAAAGGGCCTACTATGCAACATGGATGCAACACCCAGGCTTCACCCAAGGTACCCTACAGCGTATGCATCTAGCACAACATCACATCACTTGGGTACTCACATTTCCCCAATTGGCATAAAGCCGCAAACATTGAGGGAGACACAACTCCCTCACACGGCGCACAGGCCGCCACATGGAATTCTTGCCAAGGCCCCACCCGCTCGTGGGCCTAGCCCCGGGCTTGCCTGTAAGCTCTGACGTCTCATGTCAGGATTCCAACAACCACAGACTGACCGATTCTAAGAAGCCTTGCTAGACCCCACCCGCTCATGGCCTCTTTGCCAGGGCTTGCCCTAAGCTTGGCATTCTCGTCAGTCTCACAGAAGGGGACTAGTCTCGCCGGGACACTCTCCACACATGACGCACATGTCACGGGATAGCCAGCCGACCACGGAGACATAGCCACGCCTTGGCACAACACAACCAAGACCAAACACATTGCAATCCCTCTTTGTACCGCAGCATTCCCACGCACAAAGGAAAACATCTCCAACTCGTGCGGAGCTAACCTTGTCCACCAAGGAAACCATCTCCATTCTCATACGGAGCTAACCTTGTCCCTCAAGGAAACCATCTACCGCCACGAGGAGCTAACCTTGTCCGGGTTCGACTACACGTACCTTTTCAAGCAAACGGGACAATCACCACCACAACACAAACGACATCTTGCCGCAACGGAAATCTCTATGAATCCCTAAGTTCGTATGCAACATCACCGATTCGGACTAACGGTCGCAACTACGGCTTCAACCACCATGCCTAATCCACTAGCGAAGCGGATCTCTAATGCAAAATATGCCGGGGACGGACTCAATCAACCCGGAGGTTCCTCTTGAACCTTGGCAAACCAAAGCCCCTCTCATTTGAGAGTTTGGTGCCCAAAAATCTAGAAGAAAACGATGCTAAAAAAACGCGCATCCTAAAGACCGAGAGGAGAGATGTCGTTACCTTCCGACTCCTCTTCCTTGCCATGGTAAAAAAAATATAGCCGGATGGAAAACTTCGCAACGCTCCAAGCTTCACGGATCCGGACTCGGCTCGCGATTTGGAGCTCCGAAACCCTTCCTACAGCCCAAGGCTTCTTCTTCTTCCTCCTTGATCTAGTTTTCTCAAGAACTTAGAAAGAGAGGACTTGGAGAATAAATGAGGGTTTCCCACCCTAGCATCGGAGTTAACTTCCCAGGAGATGGCCTGAACCGTTAGATCCCAAAACCAGAAAAAGAAAGGCCGCGATTCGCCTGGAAAATAGAAGACCTGGGCCGAACACGGCCTGGCACACGCCCGTGTCCAGGGCCGTGTGCCTCATTCGCCGTCTCAAATCGACGCGCCTGGAATTAGACACGGGCATTCGACACGCCCGTGTTCAATCCGACACGCCCGTGTCCCCAGCGACACGGCCGTGTGGCCTGCCGTGTGTCTCCAACGACACGGCCCAACACCAACCCGAGAGGTGACACGGCCTGGGACACGCCCATGTCCCAAGCCGTGTGCCAAGTCTCGACACCCGTCGACAGGCTTTGTGTCGACACCGCGGAAAAACGTCGAGCGAAGATCGTTGACCAAGCGGGACACGCCCTGTGACACGCCCGTGTCACAGGCCGTGTGCCCCAAGTGTTGACACTTGGGCCGAGTGTCGACACGGCCTCGACACGCCCTGCGACACGCCCGTGTCGCAGGCCGTGTGCCCCACTCTCGACACTTTGTCGAGCGAAAGTGTCGACACTTGGGCCGAGTGTCGACACGCCCCGACACGCCCTGCGACACGCCCGTGTCGCAGGCCGTGTGCCTCCCTCTCGACACTTTGTCGAGCGAAAGTGTCGACACTCGGGCCGAGTGTCGGCACGGCCTCGACACGCCCTGCGACACGCCCGTGTCGCAGGCCGTGTGCCTCCTGCCAGAAACCCAAAAATTTTCAGAACTGCAGACTGAACCTCTTACAAAAACTGGGGTGTTACAACTCTCCCCCACTTAACAGAATTTCGTCCCAAAATTTCAAAACAAACGAGGTACAAAACTTAAATTGTACCTGACAAAAATAGTTCTGGATAGTCTTCTAGCATGGCCTGTTCTCGCTCCCACGAGAACTCCTCACGACCGCAGTTGTCCCAACGAACTTTCACAAGTTTAACTTCTTTATTCCGCAACTGCCGAATCTCCGAATCTTCTATAGCGATTGGAAGGACTCGCGTCCTCAAGTCTTCCTCAATCGGCACCGATGCCGGCTCAATCACCATGCTAGCCTCCACCAAGGCTTTCCTCAACACGGAGACGTGGAAGACGTCATGTAATCCACTCAAATCTGCGGACAACGCCAACCGATAGGCTGCTTCTCCTACCCGCTCAACAATTTCAAAAGGCCCCAAAAACCTTGGACTCAACTTCTTGAGTCGGCGAATCCGCGAGACCCCTTTGAACGGCTTGACCTTCAGATAAACCCAATCACCAACTGCAAATTCTAACTTCCGGTGACGAGCATTGAAATATTTTGCTTGTCTGTCTTGCGCCACCTTCATATGCTCTTGGATGGCCCGTACCAACTCACAAGCGTCAACTACCGCATCCTTTCCCAGAAGTTTGGTGTCTGCCGCCTCTGCCCAAGACATTGGCGTTCGACACCGCCTCCCATACAAAGCTTCGTAAGGCGCCATCTTTATGCTTGCTTGAAAACTATTGTTGTACGCAAATTCTACCATGAAGAGGTGATCCTCCCACCTCTTGCCAAAATCAAGAACGCACATTCTCAACATATCCTCCATAGTACGGTTCGTTCTCTCCGTTTGCCCATCGGTTTGAGGATGGAACGCCGTACTGAACTTTAGCTTCGTGCCCAAGCTCTTCTGAACCAATCTCCAGTCCTTGTACGTAAACCGTCCATCGCGATCACTGAATATGCTCTTAGGAATTCCGTGCAGTCGCACGATGTTGCGAACATACAACTCCACCAGCTTCTCCACGCTGTCCTCTTTCCGATTTGGGATGAAGTGAGCCACCTTGGTTAGGCGATCCACGATCACCCAAATAGCATCATTCCCATGCTGCGATCTAGGCAACCCATGCACAAAGTCCATGGAGATGTCCTCAAATTTCCATTCAGGAATTGGAAGGGGCTTCAGGAACCCGCCTGGTTTCTGACATTCGGCCTTCACCAAGGCACATGTTTGGCAATGACTCACATACAAAGCTACATCTCGCTTCAACCCCGGCCACCAAAAGGATTTCTTCATATCCAAGTACATCTTTGTACTGCCCGGGTGAATGGAGTACTTTGAGAAGTGAGCCTCAAACATCAACTCCTCATGGAGATTGCCAAACTGCGGTACACAAACCCTTCCATCCTTTCTCAAGATTCCCCCGATCATCTCCCAGGTGCTGCTCTCGCCCGTTTGAGCCTCCAACACAAAAGGTTGAAACTCCACATCTAATCGAGTCGCTTCCCGAATACGATCGGACAAGTCGTTTTGCACTTCAATCCAGTTCAACCGAGCCACGCTAGACTCGCCTCTCGCAACACATTCCAATCCAAGGGACTCCCATTCCCGTACCAACCGCTCATCATGAGCTTCGATCCAATTTCCTTGCCCCGAGTACTTTCTACTCAACGCATCCGCCACCACATTGGCTTTACCCGGCGTGTACTGAATCGCCACTTCGTAGTCTCCAAGAAACTCAACCCATCTGCGTTGCCGCATATTCAAGTCCTTTTGATCCAAGAGATACTTCAGGCTTTTATGGTCCGTGAAGATCTCCACCCTTGCGCCATACACATAGTGTCGCCATATTTTCAACGCGAAGATTACCGCCGCCAGCTCCAAATCATGGACGGGGTAATTCCTCTCATAAGGTTTCAGCCGTCTAGACCCAAAAGCTATCACCTTGCCATGCTGCACTAACACGCAACCCAAGCCGCATCCCGATGCGTCACTGAAAATTTGAAATCCATCGGTCCCTTGCGGTAAACTAAGGATCGGAGCCATCATAAGCCTCTCCTTCAGGGCCTCAAATGCCTGACTGCACTCTTGGGTCCACACAAATTTATGGTCTTTGCGAGTGAGAGAGGTGAGGGGTAGAGCTATCTTCGAGAAATTCTCCACGAATCTCCTATAATACCTGGCTAGTCCAAGAAAACTTCGGACTTCCGCCACGGTCCTCAACACCGGCCAATCCCTGATGGCCTCCACTTTCGCTGGATCCACTGCCACCCCATCACCACTAATCATGTGGCCCAAAAATGCCACCTTCTCCAACCAGAACTCGCATTTGGAGAATTTTGCATACAACGCATTCTCCCTCAACACTTGCAAAACCATTCTCAAGTGGGTCTCATGCTCCACTTCCGACTTGGAGTACACCAAGATGTCATCAATGAAGACAACCACAAACGAATCCAAGTAATCCCGAAATACTCGATTCATCAGATCCATGAACACCGATGGTGCGTTCGTCAATCCGAACGGCATCACTGTAAACTCAAAGTGTCCATACCTTGTACCAAAGGCAGTTTTGGGTATGTCCTCATCTCGAATTCGTAGCTGATAGTATCCCGACTTCAAGTCCAACATCGAATATACCACTGACCCCACCAATTGGTCAAACAAATCGTCTATCCGAGGGATCGGATACTTATTCTTAACTGTCAACTTATTGAGCTCTCGGTAGTCTATGCACAGGCGCATGCTACCGTCTTTCTTCTTTACAAACTACACCGGTGCGCTCCACGGTGAAGAACTGGGTCTAATATACCCTTGCTCCAACAGTTCCTGTAACTGTACCTTAAGTTCCGCCAACTCCTTTGGTGCCATCCTAAATGGAGGACGTGACACCGGTCTAGCCTCCGGCACTAACTCGATCGAGAAGTCGATCTCCCGCCGAGGAGGCGCTCCAGGAAGTTCATCCGGAAACACATCCTTGAACTCTGCCACCACAGGAACTTCCTCAATAGACAGTTGGGAGAGACGAACCTCCAATAACGCTACAAGCGCTACACCACCCTGGTTAACCGCCCGCACCAACTGCAGGGCCGAAATCAGGGAACAGGCCACTCCACAAAGGCCCTCAAATTTGACTTCTGCTTGCCCTTTACTCTTTAGAGTCACTACCTTAGATAAACAATCAATGCTGGCGCGCTGCTCTGCAAGCCAGTCCATGCCCAAAATGACATCAAACTCTACTAATGGTAACACTGCTGCTTCCAGAGCGAAGACAACTCCGTCTAGCTCCCAACAAATGCGCCCTTTAGCCCCGGTGGTCATAGATGACCCATTGGGCATGCGCACTCTCAGCTCTGCTCCCGACGAGAAAGACTCAACTCCTATTCTCCGGATGAAGCTCTCCGCAAGAAAGGAGTGTGATGCTCCCGTATCAAACAATACCCTAGCGGGGTATCCGGAAACTAACACGAAGCCTACAACATAGACATTACACAAAAGTCTAAAAGGATGAAGCACAAAATTTAAACTTAAATTCTCTTCATACCTGTCACCACATCAGTCTGGCGGATCGCTTCTTGCTGTCCAACGTTGTAGGCCCTTGGTTGCACCGGTTGGAACCGAGAAGCGCTCGACTCCGCCATCTTTCCTTTCTCTGCAACACTGGGGCCCGAGCGCACAGACTGCTCCTGCTTTGACTCTTGCCCCGCTCCCCCTTGCTGACAAGCACGGGCTATGTGCCCAACCTTCCCGCAGTTGTAGCACGTCGGCGGTCCCCTAGAGTGGGAACCCCCAGGCGTCCAGTTGCTCCTCTCACCAGATCTGGAAGTGTAAGGCTTCTTCCTCCACCTACTCCCATCAGACTTTCCATGAGATTGGGAAGGCTTCCCTTCCCCTTGCTTGGGAGTAAATCTCTTACGGCGTTGGGTTTGCTCCAAATCATTTTCCAAGATCCTGGCAGCCTCAACTAGTTCATTAAATCCCGCCCTCTTCATGGAGATGAGGGGTTGTCTCAGATTTTCCCTCAACCCTTGGTAGAAGAGGTTATCCCTCTCTACATCATCCGCCATTGTCGTTCCCGCATAACGACCCAATCGGGTGAACTCTTGCACGTACTCATCCATTGTCTTGTCTCGCTGCATTAGATGCAGAAACTGCCTCTGCAGGGCTAATCGTGTTGAAACTGGGATATACCTCTTAAGAAAAGCATCCCCAAACTCTTCCACTGATGGGGTGCGTCCCGGGAACAGGCGGCCGCTATGGCTCACCCACCACAACTTGGCGTCTCCTTCCAACATGAACGCCGCATACTCCGCTTTCTTTTCCTCTGTCGTCTCTGCCGCCCTTAGTAGTTCTTGAATACGAACCCACCAATCCTCCGCATCCGTTGGCGTTCCAACACCCTTGAAGGACGGGGGATGGAAACTCAGGAAGTACTTCATGTGTCGGTCTCCATGTCCTACCACCACCCTTTCTGCCAAAGGCTCCACTCGCCTGGCTTCTCTGCCTGGCACGGTCGTCGCCGTGTCCGGTGTAGCAGGGGTTGCTACCTGGGCTGCAGCCGCCGCTTGGGCTGCCACCATTGCTTCTGCAAGCATATGGCAGAAGTCGGCCGGGTTTACACCCGTGCCCAAAAGGCCTGGAGCAGTAGCACTGCTCGCCGAGAGATCATCCCTTGCTCTTAAAGTGCCCGCCTCGTTGCTTGCACTCTTCAGGAAAACAAGAAATAAGGGATTAGTCTCCAATCTCAAGACTAAAACATAAGGACACTCACGGTCCCGCGTTACTCTTATGTGGATAACTTCTCTACGCACTGACCTTGAATCTAACCTGGCTCTGATACCAAATTGTAACACCTCCCCTGTAGTGGACGTATAATATGGGTCCGGCCGGGGCCCCACAACATACGAACGCCACAGCTTTAGTATTATAAGTTGATATAGCTACCCAAACTCAAAACACTTGCACAACACAGCGGAAAACCAAGCACAACTAGAAGTTATCCACTAACCAAAAGAGTAATCAAATGGCCTTAAGGCCTTACATCAAATGTCCAAAAGTAAAAATAGTACATCAAACAAGAATGTGCATAGCACTCCTAGTCTACCTCGGCATGCAAGCCGGACAAAAGAGTCTCAAACAAACATCATCAAAATGTAGTGCTACAAAAGAGGGAAAACCACTTCATGGGGCTTAGGCCTTTCTGGCCGGCGTGCTAGCTTCTGCATGCGATCCTTGCCCTGTAAACATTATTAGTAACGTGGGTCAGCAAAGGCTGACCTCAAACTGTGTAACAACACATCTCCTCCCGGCCGCCCCTAACGGACCCCGGGGAACCCTCCAACCTGCAAGTCAGCACTTCATATGCAAATAAACATCTATAAATAGAAAAGCATTAAAACAGGCTTGGATGTCTCAATCATCAAACATGTTCTCTACTGGTTGAGCATATAAAGAAAGGGCCTACTATGCAACATGGATGCAACACCCGGGCTTCACCCAAGGTACCCTACAGCGTATGCATCTAGCACAACATCACATCACTTGGGTACTCACATTTCCCCAATTGGCATAAAGCCGCAAACATTGAGGGAGACACAACTCCCTCACACGGCGCACAGGCCGCCACATGGAATTCTTGCCAAGGCCCCACCCGCTCGTGGGCCTAGCCCCGGGCTTGCCTGCAAGCTCTGACGTCTCATGTCAGGATTCCAACAACCACAGACTGACCGATTCTAAGAAGCCTTGCTGAACCCCACCCGCTCATGGCCTCTTTGCCCAGGCTTGCCCCAAGCTTGGCATTCTCGTCAGTCTCACAGAAGGGGACTAGTCTCGCCGGGACACTCTCCACACATGACGCACATGTCACGGGTTAGCCAGCCGACCACGGAGACATAGCCACGCCTTGGCACAACACAACCAAGACCAAACACATTGCAATCCCTCTTTGTACCGCAGCGTTCCCGCGCACCAAGGAAAACATCTCCAACTCGTGCGGAGCTAACCTTGTCCACCAAGGAAACCATCTCCATTCTCATACGGAGCTAACCTTGTCCCTCAAGGAAACCATCTACCGCCACGAGGAGCTAACCTTGTCCAGGTTCGACTACACGTACCTTTTCAAGCAAATGGGACAATCACCACCACAACACAAACGGCATCTTGCCGCAACGGAAATCTCTACGAATCCCTAAGTTCGTATGCAACATCACCGAGTCGGACTAACGGTCGTGACTACGGCTTCAACCACCATGCCTAATCCACTAGCGAAGCGGATCTCTAATGCAAAATATGCCGGGGACGGACTCAATCAACCCGGAGGTTCCTCTTGAACCTTGGCAAACCAAAGCCCCTCTCATTTGAGAGTTTGGTGCCCAAAAATCTAGAAGAAAACGATGCTAAAAAAATGCGCATCCTAAAGACCGAGAGGAGAGATGTCGTTACCTTCCGACTCCTCTTCCTTGCCATGGTAAAAAAAATATAGCCAGATGGAAAACTTCGCAACGCTCCAAGCTTCACGGATCCGGACTCGGCTCGCGATTTGGAGCTCCGAAACCCTTCCTACAGCCCAAGGCTTCTTCTTCTTCCTCCTTGCTCTAGTTTTCTCAAGAACTTAGAAAGAGAGGACTTGGAGAACAAATGAGGGTTTCCTACCCTAGCATCGGACTTAACTTCCCAGGAAATGGCCTGAACCGTTAGATCCCAAAACCCTAAAAAGATAGGCCGCAATTCGCCTGGAAAATAGAAGACCTGGGCCGAACACGGCCTGGCACAAGCCCGTGTCCAGGGCCGTGTGCCTCATTCGCCATCTCAAATCGACGCGCCTGGAATTAGACACGGGCATTCGACACGCCCGTGTTCAATCCGACACGCCCGTGTCCCCAGCGACACAGCCGTGTGGCCTGCCGTGTGTCTCCAACGACACGGCCCCAACACCAACCCGAGAGGTGACATGGCCTGGGACACGCCCGTGTCCCAAGCCGTGTGCCAAGTCTCGACACCCGTCGACAGGCTTTGTGTCGACACCGCGGAAAAACGTCGAGCGAAGATCGTCGACCAAGCGGGACACGCCCTGTGACACGCCCGTGTCACAGGCCGTGTGCCCCAAGTGTCGACACTTGGGTCGAGTGTCGACACGGCCTTGACACGCCTTGCGACACGCCCGTATCGCAGGCCGTGTGCCCCACTCTCGACACTTTGTCGAACGAAAGTGTCGACACTTGGGCCGAGTGTCGACACGCCCCGACACGCCCTGCGACACGCCCGTGTCGCAGGCCGTGTGCCTCCCTCTCGACACTTTGTCGAGCGAAAGTGTCTACACTCGGGCCGAGTGTCGGCATGGCCTCGACACGCCCTGCGACACGCCCGTGTCGCAGGCCGTGTGCCTCCTGCCAGAAACACAAAATTTTCAAAACTGCAGACTGAACCTCTTGCAAAAACTGGGGTGTTACACGAGTGGAGGGACGTGCATGCTTACTTGGGCTCTCGGCTTACTTTTAGTACCGCCTTCCACCCGCAGACTGACGGACAGACCAAGCGTACCATCCTCACCATGGAAGATCTACTCCGACTGTGCATATTGGATACGGGGAAGCCTTGGGAGAGGCTACTACCACTGATCGAATTCTCCTACAATAACAGCCACCAGGCTAGCATCATGATGGCTCCTTATGAGTCACTTTATGGGATGAAATGCCGGACACCGCTGTCATGGGTTCAGGATATGGATACCAAGGCTCTTGGGTCTTATTATATGAAGGATACTGAGGCTCAGGTTCATTTGATCAGGGATCGCCTGCTAGAGGCCCAGAGCAGACATGCGAAGTATTATGATGCTCGGCACCGGAAGGTGGAGTTCCAAGTTAGAGACTGGGTTTTCTTGAATATACGTCCGGTACACGGTGTCTCTCGTGTGCGGAGCCACAAGAAGCTCAGTCCTCGATACATGGGGCTATACTTGATCCTGGAGCGTATCGGCCCCTTAGCTTACCGACTGCAGCAGCCACCGGAGTTGGGTGCTCTACACGACGTTTTCCATGACTCTTCCTTGCGAAGAGCTCTCTTACGGCCGGAGCAGTATGTTACTACTACAGCCAGTCCGATAGCGCCAGATAGACCCGTCAGACTGGAGCCGGTTCGGATTGATGATATAGATGTCAGGGTGTTTCGGAAGAAGAAGGTCCCTCTCGTGAAATGTTGTGGTCCAATCATGGACAGTAGGAGCACACCTGGGAGCCGAGGGATCAAATGCTGGAGCGACACCCGGAGCTGTTCACTTCAAGTACACTTTAGTTTATAAGTCTAAAATTTCTTATAATTCTTGTAAGTAGAACCACGTAGACCCGAACTTAAATTTCGGGGACGAAATTATTTTCTTGTTTATTGGGATTTGTAACATTCCATGTTACTTCGAGGCCCCCTTCACTTAGATTGGGTTAGGCATGGGGTGGGTGATAGGGGATTTAGCTAGGCTTGACCCTAGGTAGTGGATTGTAGCCATGTGGGGCCCACTAAGGGGCAAAAGTCAAACTAGGTCAAACTAGCCTAAATAGGAACCCTAACCACACCATGACCCCACCACATTGACCTAACCATAAAAAAATCTAAGTGGAACATAGGGCATTCCGTCAGGTCAACCCTTTGACCCTAGTTGACCAAAGTCAACCATGGCCCTACTTTGGTCAAACCTATACCTATAGGCCCAATTAGCCTAAGTGGGGCATCCTCCTTCGCCCAACCCAATTTGGGTGGTGCCACTAGGCTCATGACCATCAAGTGGGGTCAGGCCACTCACCTTGGTTGACCAAGTCAACTCAAGTCAACCAAGTCAACCCATTTAGCCTAAAAGGGAGAAATGAACCCAAGCCCATTTCCATTGGGCTAAGCCCATCCAACACAGCCCAAGGCCAACCCAAATGGTCAAAGATAACTCATAACCCCCAAACTCAGGAGAGAGAGAGAGTACATGCAAAGGGGTAGAAAAGGAATTTGGAAAGGAAGAAGAGAGAGAATGGGGAATGAAGAGGAAGGATGGCCACATGGCCACTCATGCAGCTGTTGTTCAGCTGCCTAAACCTGCTGGCCGACCTCCTCAGATAATTCCAGAGGAATTTAGAGCATGGTGACCACTTGGCACCATGGGTGGAGCAACCAAAGATCAACCCAACCCCCCCCCCCCCCCCTTGGGATTATCTTTCCATACACCCCCTCTCAACCCAAATTACCCCCACCATTAGCTTCAGATAGAGGAGAGGAGTGGAAATCGACTACTGCATCGAATCAAACGGTGGAGAATCGGGATTTTGAGCAGGAGATCGCCGGAGCTGTACAACCATGGCCAACCGCCGCCAACCTCGCTGTCGTGCCGCCATTCAGGTCCGTTTCACCTCACCTCTACCTGTGCTAGATTTCTAGATCTTTAGGGAGAGTCAACGGGCTCAATTGAGCCCGATGCCATGAGAGGAAATGACAATTTTCCGAGTTTTATTTCTTGCTCGGGTTCGCCGGAGGAGCCAATTCCGGTGGCCTCATCGCCAGAAACCGCTAGCCGCCACCTCAGTTAAGGTGGTGGTGACATTCGCCGGCAATGGTGGTGGCTCAGCTGGTCGGGAACAGCCAGCAGAGGTGCCCAGCCAGAATCGATCTCAGTCATTGGCTGTTTGGGGACGATGAACCGATCCCGTCAATGGTGCTTTGAAATTCGTGCGGCCGATTGAATTAAATCAAATTAAAACTACAGTATAATTAAATATTTGTCACATAATTTCAGTCATTTTGCAAGCTAAATTTAGGCCTCTTAGAGGCATTTTTAGATCTGATACTCAACATGCAAATTGTAGGTCTTGAAGTTACCTTTAATTTCATATGTTACACATAAATTTTAGTTAAGTCTACTGCCCTACAGAGCCATTTTCCTAGGGCTGGCCCTAGGGTAGGTCAGAAAAAAAAATGAGTGCCCTGACCAAACCCTAAGTCCAAATGGATTGAAATTTTGGGCATGTGGCTTAATTAGTCATATCTAGGCCCTCCCCCAAAATGAGAATTTTTGGGGAAAATAGTTCTATAGTTTTAGTCAGAATATGATAAACTAAATTATGTTGATTTTTGGATCATACCAACTCTAGTATGCCCCAAATTTTGGTGGTCTGCCCTTAGGGGTATATTAGACCTATTTTAGAAAAGGTGAATGGTTTTGGGCTGCAAATAACAAAAGTGCAGAAATTGGAAGAGATGCCCAAGCCCATCCGAAGGCCGAAATGACCTGGGATTTTGTGTAGTAACTCGTTTAGGGCATAAGTAGGCCCTGCCCAAAAATGGGATTAATTGGAGTTAAAATTAGGGGGAAATTACTAAAATACACCTATGCTTGTTTAGGTGATTCTTGGAGTAGTTCAACACCAAAAGGCCCCAATTTTTGGTGGCATGTCCATGGGGACATTATTAAGGCATGGTTAAACGTTCAACCCATATGGACCATAGCAAGTTAGGTAAACCCACTTGCATGTGTTGGCTTATATTAGGTTTGGTGTGCATTTAGCCTAAAGTGAAATAATGTGTATTTAGCCAACCTGGAACATTTAAAAATCATAGTTTTCATTATGGATATACATGAAGGTGTAATACACCTCTCATGGTAAGGGTTGAATTTTTGGAAACAAAAATCCCACTATTTTGAATTTTTGGAAATTTGGCCTTTTTAGGAAATAAATTTAAAATAGGCTTAACCACACCATAAAATGCTAAATTTTTGTTGAGGACTAAGGCGTGACATAATAAACACTAAAAATAATTCATATCTCCGTTGGATGAAGTTTAAGTAGTTTGAGGAACAAAATGACCATTTTACCCTTATTGAACTTTGTGTATAAATGATGGATATATTCATTTGAAAAATCTGAGAAATTTCATATTGCTGTAATTTTATGTTTTATACTTTGTGTAATTATTTCAGAATTGTTTGAGTGACCAATAATGTACTAAGGCCCCATAATGGCATTTTGGTAAATAAATCAAATTGATCATGGGTAGACCATTTTAACCTAGATGTAAATGAAAATATGGACATAGTATTAGTTCATTATTATCAAGACTCTGTGATTTAATTAGAATTTTTGAAATATTATGTTGTGTACTTCCTTTGGAAAATGCTAGATTTGTGGATTTAGTATTTAATAGAAATTAATTATAAATCTGATTTGAAAAGGCATGAAACTTTGGTAGGCCCCATAAATTGTCATATTATGTACCTAGAAGAATTCCTAGGACAATATGTTTAATATTGACAATACTTCATGTGCAAATCGACTAGTAATCTCATTTAAAGAAATTAATTTAATGGTGTAAGTAATTGGAAAATTATAAAAATTCATCCTAGTCATCATGTAGGTCCATAACATCCTAGGATAAATGATTTGAGGCATATGGACAGAGGAATTGGAAGTTCCATTTCGGGGTGGTATTAGGTCATGGGCTGCGTATAGCATAAATGAGTTAGAGTATAAGGACCGCAGGGGGATAGATCGACGTTGAGCTAGAGATTGAAGTTGGTGAATAACCCTGGTGGGTAGTATTGTTAGTGACGAGAATAAAAGTGCAAGTCCTTAGGCAGTAACTGGAGTGGAGGCCGACGGAAAACCGTTAGTTTCCCGGTAATATCTTAAGCCATTAGGATTGTTCAAGAGCAACAATGAGAGTTGGGGTGAATTATGGGTAGTCATCAACTAAAGTAAATATCCTTGCGAAAGGGAACTTTGGGCGTAATCCCATCGTAGTTCCTAGTGCCCCCGAGAGCCCTTCACCGGGTATACCCTGGGCAGTCTTGGGATTAACCTTAAACCGCTAAGTATAATAACCCATAGACAAGAGTAGTCTATTAGGTTAGGACTTTTGTGGTTTAATCTCACCCGTGTGGGTTGGAGGGAGACTTGTGTAATATGCTCACCCGTGATGGGTTAGAGGGATTGTGTTAAATGCTCACCCGTGTAGGGTTTGAGAGATTCAGGATGGGTTGGTCCTGCGAGCTGAAGGCTCGGGTTTAAATACTTGTATGTGCATAAATATAGTGGCGGGGCATGCGGTACTGGCCGTTCGTCTCACTGATGGCAGTATGGTGCACCATACGGTTGTGAGGGTTAGAGGGGCCAGTGGGTTATTTTACACTGCGGTCTGGAGGACGATCCCCAATAACGCACATTCGACCCAACAAGACTGACGGGTTGTCAGCGAAGAACGTACGCAGAGACTCTAGAGTGCACCTTGGATGTGTACAGAGGCGTATAAGAGGGGTCTAAGGTTTGGTAGTGTGCATACCGACCTAGTAGTGGAGACGCCCGCTCCGCTACTGCCGTAGCCACAGCGGTGGTACCCGAGAGTGATGCTAGCTCTCAAAAAGTGGGAACTAAAGGTCTGTGATCACAGAGTCGTTGTGTGTGAGTTGAACTTGCATGTGCATAAATTGCATCATAACATTCATTCATATTAGGTCATACGCTTCATTGATCCTTATCATATAAATTAGTATGGGCTCTTTTATATGATAAGTTAAATTTCCTGGAAATCCTAACTTATGTATTTTTATGGGCATTTATATAAGTTATGGTACTTTTGTGATGGTAGATAGCTTTACCTTTCAGCTTTACTTTACTTTTCTGCACTTACTTTCTGCTCTTTACTTCCTTTACTAGTACTGCACTTTACTTACTTGTACTTGAAAGAAATTGTAGCTAATCACCTAGAGGGGGGGGGGTGAATAGGTGACTTAATCTTTTTAAATTTTTAGGCAGATTATATCACAGATTTCACAGAACTATAAACAGCATACACAACATCAATCACATACACAGAGTATGCACAGTTTTATAGTTGTTCCCCAAGGTTTGGGTACATCCACTTCCCCTTTCGCCTATCTAGTAGTGTAATAGATTCGGCCAAACCCCTCCACTATTCCTCAGATCCTCAGATCTTACACTCAGAACCCCAACCAGGTTCCTACAGCTCAGAGTGATCCCACTCCTACAACTCAGGCTCAACAGCCCTACCACTCAGTCTTCACAAAGACCTACACTCAGCCACAAGGCCTACACTTAGAGATATGAATCTCCTACACTCAGGCACACATGCCCTCTTTGGACTGGGGCTTCAGCATCTTCAGCAGTAGCAGGCTTCTTTCCTTTTAGATCCTTTTTTTTCTGCTCTTCAACCTTGATCTTTTGTCTTTCAAAATAATGATAAGGCTTTGGAAAGTACTTGCTAGGCTCCTGGGCAGTAGAAGGTAGCTTTCCCATCTTAGCCTTTCTTCTATATTGCACAATTACCTCTTGCCTGGACTCATGCTTCCTCCACTCCAGTTCAGAATACCACTTGTTTCTATCCTGGATATTATCCTTGGCAGCCTTCCATGCAGTCAAGATAATATTCCTTGAAGTGGGGCTCCATTGTTCAAAGTCAGGCCTCAACTCAGCTTGCTCCCTGAATCTCTTCTTAAATAATTGGGCTTCTTGTTCTTTCTGCAAAGCTTCTTGTTCTTTCAGTATAGCCTCTGGTACTGGCTGAACTACTTTTTCTATGATGACCTTCTGAATTCTCTCAGGAGGGCTATACATTGATTGTATGTCTTGATGTACCATATCAAAGTCTGGTGGAGGATATATTACTTGAGCCACTTCAGCTTGCTCCCCTCCAAGATAAGCAGGATTAATCCCAGACTCTGCAACATTGTCATCATCACATAATGGAGGATATCCAAGGGTGGCTCTGATGGAATTGGAAATCCACTTTGTATGATCAGAGCTGGCTTTGACTAACACCCTCTCCCCCTTTATGACTTCTCTTTAATTATGACCTCTCAGATCATCTTTCTGAAATCTGATTTGTGCATTGAGGTAATTTACTCCATCCTTGTAGAAAGGTTTCAACCTTTGGAGCTTTTCAGTTATGAGCTTCTATGAATCTTGAAGTGCAGTAGTAACAGCAGTTAGGCTCCCTTGCAATGCTTTGTCAAATTCTTCTTTGGCAGTGGCAGGGTTGCATTCTGGGCAGTTGCTATATTCTTTAGTTCAGTTACAATAGCATTGTGGGAAGCTGTCAAATTATCATTCATCCTTATCTGATTCTCCAGAACATAGCCTTGCTTCACTTCAATTTCATCCACTTGAGCTTTGATCTTCTCTTGATAAATTGCTAGATAGACTACTGCATTTCCTCCCTTATGAAAGCAGTCAGTCATCTCTTTCTTATTCAGATTCATCTCAAATCTGATGGACTTAATATCTTGTGCAAGATCAAATTGTAGAGATTTATTCCCTTCATCTACATACTTTTCCAGAGCTTGCCTTTGCTCATCAAGCTTAATTTGTAAAGCCACCATCAATGAATTGTAATCTGTTGATGGGGCTTGCTGTGGTGCAGGCTGTGGTGCAATTGTTTGTAAAGCCTTTTTGTATGTCTGGCTCCTCCTCTTGAAGACTTGAAACTTCCTCTTCTTGGCTCTTGCAGCCTCTTCATCTTCTGATGCAGATGTGCTATCAATAGTCACTCTGTCCTTAGGACTTGGAGGTAACTCCTTCTCAGTCCTTTGGAGCCCTTCAGCCTCTTTTGGCACCTCAGTCTTTTTGCCTGCAGTTTTCTCTATATTCTCCACCTGCTCCCCCTCAATAATGACTTTCTCCCCCTCAACAGCAACACTTTCTTTCTCAAAGTCAGTTTGTAGAAGATCTGGGAATAGCTCTTCTAGGGTAAATTCTTGTTGAGGATGGGGTGGAGATTCTCTTATCTCATCAACCACTTGATCAGATACCACTTGAGAAGCAACAGATGTGTCTTCCATGACAACATCTTGGGGTTGACTAGGAATCTGAGGTTGCTGATTAACATCAGACAATCTGTCAGTCATATCTTCATTTTCAATAGAGAAATCTAATTTGTTGATTTCAGTTATTACCTCAAATCTGGTATGGGTAGCTTGTTCACTCTCTAGTGGAGTTGGCTCATCCACAATTAGAGGCTCCCCATGGATGGAATCCTGGTGTACTGGGCTAGCTTGTGGTAGCTCCCCCTGCCATGGTGCATCTTCTTGTCCTTCTGGAGATTGGCCAGCATGTCCAGTTTCTTCTTCATTAGTAGTGAACACTACATGCTCTTCAGAGCTGCTTGATGATTCTTGAGCCATAGGGGCTGACTTCTTCTTCCTTTTCTGGGGTGTTACCTTCTCAGGAGTTTGCATTTCCTTGGTTAACACTCTATCCCATCTAGAGAAGATTCTTATATCCATCTTCCTCATATGATTAATCTTAGTTCCAGCTGCTTGACCCATGACCTCTGATATACTACCAGCCAGGTAAAGACTTAGAATCCTACCCAAACTGGGCTTCTTCATGCTCTCTTTTATCTTCTCAAACACTACTACAGACCAATCAGTTTGTAGTTTGAAGATAATCCTTGTCATGAGGCTAAACATGTGAGCTGAGACTCTGTCATGGCCACCAGGCTTGCTCAGGATAACCTTGCCAACAATTTCAGATAGAAATTTACCCTGCATGTTCATTCCTTTTCTATTGAACACAGATTCAATATTCATGTTGGAATCTAGTCCACACCATGTTAATGCTTCCCTACTTTTAGAAGCAGAAACATCATCTTCTTCCTTTGTCCTTGGTAGTTGTAGTACCTTTCTCAGACTTTTAGAAGAAACTTTCACCTTAGCCCCATGAACTCTAGACTTTATCTTGAGTCCAGATTCATCTATTGTTGCTCCATTCAGGAATTCCAGGACTTCCTTCTTCCATATCTTGGTCGGTTCTGAAACAAGAAAGTCTAATCCAGTCTCTGCGATTAGGGTTATCACGCCTTTGATATCTGGTTCCGTGGCAACAAAAGCGTGCCGCACGAGTTCAAAACCTTCATTCACATTCTCTTCTAGCTTGGGCGCCATTAGGGTTTGAAAAAATTTGAATCTAGAGAAGAGAGATGTCGACACACAAGTTTGGTCTCGAAACTTTGGTGAGCGTGTCGACACACAATGGCGAAAATCTATTTATACCTTTCTAGGATCGAAGATGAAAGGGCGCGTCAAAATACTTAAATTGTGTCGACACTGTTGAAAAGTTTCGACACAGACTTATAATGTCTCGACAACTATGTGTCGACACAAGTATAGTCGACAGAATATATGTGTCGACACTTGTTTATGTGTCGACACCGCTTAGCTCGACACTTAGTCGAGATTTTACTTGTCTAATTCTGTGTAAATCTTAAGTGTCGACACCACTTTGGATGTGTCGACACCTACACTGCATGTATCGACACTAATTATCTGAAGTGTCGACACCAACTTCCTAGATGTGTCAACACCTTTTCTCTGAAGTGTCGACACCACTTCTATGTGTCGACACAGACAACTCTGTGTGTCGATACCTTTTTTGTTAGCCATTTTTGTAAACTTATTATAAGTTTATCATACCTAATTCAATTTTGAACCTATTGAATTTGGTTTCATCTAAGGGCTTAGTGTACATGTCAGCTAGTTGATTATCTGTATTTATATATTCTAGTGAAATATCTCCTTTTTCCACATGTTCTCTTAGAAAATGGTATTTGATTTCTATATGCTTAGTCCTACTATGGGAGACAGGATTGTTTGCAATAGAAATAATACTAGTAGAATCACAAAATAGAGGTGTTCTACTTACTTGAATACCATAGTCTTCTAGCTGATGTTGTATCCATAGAAGTTGAGCACAACAACTTCCTGCAGGAACATATTCTGATTCTGCTGTGGAGATAGCCACACTTGTTTGTTTCTTGCTACTCCATGAAATCAGTCTTCCCCCTAGGAATTGACAGGTTCCAGTTGTACTTTTCCTATCTTCCTTGCAGCCTGCAAAATCTGCATCTGAATAACATGTCAGTTCAAAGTCTCCATTCCTAGGGTACCAAAGGCCTAGATAAGGAGTGCCTTTAAGATATCTCAGAATTCTTTTGACTGCTATCAAATGAGACTCTTTAGGGCAAGCTTGGTACCTAGCACAGACACATGTATCATACATGATATCTGGTCTACTTGCAGTCAAATACAATAGGGAGCCAACTATCCCTCTATACAAAGTTTCATCTACAGGTTTCCCTGCATCATCTTTGCTAAGAGACATACTTGACCCCATAGGAGTTTTCATGGTACTGGATAATTCCATACCATACTTCCTGATCAATTCTAGAGTGAACTTAGACTGGCATATGGATAAACCATTCTCAGTCAGTCTAAATTGGAGACCCAAGAAGAACTTAATTACTCCATACTGCTTATTTCAAATTGTCCTTGCATAAGTTTTGCAAACTTTCTGCAAAGACTATTTTCAGTAGACCCAAATATTATGTCATCTACATATATTTGGACTAGTATGATCTTGCCTCTGGATTCCCTAAGGAATAGAGTCTTGTCTATTTTCCCTCTTGTGAATTTATTCGCAATGAGGAAACTAGACAGGGTTTCAAACCAAGCCCTAGGGGCTTTTTTTAACCCATACAAAGCCTTCCTAAGTCTATAAACATAATTAGGTTTAGTTGAATCAACAAAACTTGATGGCTGTTCCACATAGACTTTGTTCTTCAGATTGCCATTCAAAAAGGCTGACTTAACATCCATTTGGTATACTTTAAACCCTTGATAGGTTGCATAGGCCAAGAACATCCTTATTGCCTCCAGTCTGGCTACTGGAGCAAAGGTTTGATCAAAGTCAATACCTTCTTCCTACTTATATCCCTTAGCAACCAGTCTAGCTTTGTTCTTCACAATAACTCTATATTCATCCATCTTATTCCTGAAGATCCACTTAGTTCCAATTATGTTGTGGTCTTTTGGTTTAGGAATAAGCTCCCAGACTTTACATATCTTGAATTGATTCAGCTCCTCTTGCATTGCCTCAATCCAATGAGGGTCTAGGATGGCTTCTTCAAATTTCTTTGGCTCAACTTGGGATAGAAAACTGGAGTAGAGTACTGAACTTAGATATCTGCTCCTTGTTTGTACCCCTTGACTTAGATCACCAATAATTTGATTGGCTGGATGATCTTTTAGATGTCTATTAGCTGGAGGCAGCCTAGCTTCATGTTGAACTCCTTCAGCTTCTTCAACTTGCTGCACCCCTTGATCTTCTTCTACAACAGGTGCATCTAGTACTCCCCCTGGACAACAACCACTATCATCTACATGCTGACTTGCAGTAGATCCTTCTTCAATAGTGAGCTTGTCCATCTTCTTAGTCACACCTGTAGAGCTGCAATTACTTCTAGAAAATTCATTGTTAATGAGTCTAGTTTCATCAAATACTACATGTACTGACTCTTCTACAACTTGAGTAGACAAGTTGTATACCCTATAAGCCTTACTATTATTGTTGTACCCAAAAAAGATCCCCTCTTGGGATTTGGCAGCAAACTTGGTCAAGTAAGACTTTCCATTGTTAAGTATATAACATTTACAACCAAAGATCCTGAAATAGGATAGATTTGGTTTTCTGCCTTTCACAATCTCATAGGGGGTCTTATTTTGGCTCTTGGTGATAGTAGCCCTATTAATTACATGGCATGCAGTGTTTACTGCCTCAGCCTAGAAATATTCTGGGAGAGATGTATCACTTAATAGGGTTCTACCAGCCTCAATCAAGGTTCTATTTTTCCTTTCAGCAATGCCATTTTGCTGAGGTGTTTTTGGTGAAGAAAATTCCTGAAATATCCCAAAATATTCACATAGTTTTGTCATACCATCAGACTGGAATTCAGTACCATGGTCACTTCTTATTTTGACCACTGTACTGTCTAACTCATTCTGAATTTGTTTGACAAAACTATTAAAGATACTAGGTGTTTCAGATTTCTGTCTAAGGAAGAACACCCAGGAAAACCTTGAGTAGTCATCTACAACTACAAATGTGTAGACCTTCCTTCCTAGGTTGTGAACTGTCATAGGACCAAAAAGATCCATATGCAAGAGGTATAAGCACCTCACATCATCTTTATTTTCAATGCTATTAAAGGTGGATCTAGTCTGCTTGCCCTTTTGACAAACTGAACATATCCAATCTTTAATACACTTAACCTGAGGATCATTCCTCACTAACTATTTGCTATAGAGTTGGCCAATTGTCTTGTATTTAAGATGGGCTAGCCTCTTGTGCCATTTGACATAATGAGAGACTTTCTCATCAGCTACAAGACACACTGGAGAAATATTGTTCTCACACATAATGTCTAGGCAATAGACATTTCTCTTTTTGTAACCAGTCAGAATGATATCTTGGTCATTTGATCTCCTGATATGACAACCATCTTTGACAAATGAGATGTCATATCCTAAATCACTCAGTTGACTTATACTAATAAGGTTATGTTTCAAACCATTAACATAAGCCACTTGAGTAATTGTTATAAGGTTGCTAGAAATGTTACCAAAACCTTTGATGATTCCTTTTTCAGAACCACTAAAGGTGACTTTAGGACCATCCTTGATTGGTGTGTAGTCCTTTAGTAATCCCCTAGTTCCAGTCATGTGCCTGGAACATCCACTATCCAATTACCATATTGGGGCATGTTCACTTGAACTCACCTGCAAAACAGATTAGTTAACCTTAGAACCCAAAGAATTCTTGGGTCCTTGGTGCTGGTTAGTTTGCCTCTTAACAAAACTACCTGTAGCATTTCTAATAGGCAGATTGCTACTCACTTTGGCACTTGAATTGTGCCAAAAGTCCATGGCAAAATGGCCCACCTTGCCACAACACCAGCACTCAAATCTGTTGTACCTTTGCTTAGGTACAACCCTAGCTGTTTTATTTACAGTAGGCTTGTTGAGTGCTGGGTCTTTGCCCTTAGACTTGGACTTTACAGTCCTAGCAGGTTGTGTAAACCCAAATCCAGTTTTACCCTTTTGATGTACAAATTCATCTATCAAAGGTAAAATAGATTTTGGTTTAGAAAACCTTGCAACTATATCTCTCTCCTTCTGAAGACTAATCTCCAGATTTCTGATTTGATCATTCTTGAATGTTATAGTCCCCATCTGAATAACAGTTATGTTCTTCAGCCTGGCTATTTCATTTAGTTTTTGATCAATCAACTTTTCAAAATCTGTTGCAGCCACTTTGAGATTAGCAATCTCCTTAGCCTGAGTCTTGGTCAAGGATTTGCTTTTCTTCAAAGCTTGCAACACTACTGTATATTCATCAATCAATTTGTTGGATCACCCTATTACTAATTTGGGTCAGGATCACTATGTCTCTAGGAAACCTATATTTGACCTCCTGTATAGTCCTAAAGGTCAATTAGAATTGAGTCTAAGGGTTAGAAGTCTAAGTTTGGAAGCTGCTCCAAGACCCAGAATCTTTCAGTTTGAGACTAAGTCATATCATCGAGCTCAGCACGACGATTCGTCGAACTCTGATCGATGATCGTCTAGCTCAACTTCGACAGATCGTCGAACTCCATTCGACGATCGCTGAGCTCAACTTCCACATATCGTCGAACTCCATTCGACGATCGGTGAGCTCAGTTCGACGATCTTGACTCAGCTTTGGATCTCTATCTCTGAGCTCAGTTCGACGATCTTTGAGCTCAGATCGACGATATTGTGCTGCTGTATAAATCCATATCGCTGAGCTCAGTTCGACGATAGCAGAGCTCAGTTCGACGTTTTTTGATGACTTCAAGGACGTTTCAAGATTCAAATTCAGATCAGTTAAGGAGTTATTCTGCAATTAATTCAGAAGATTTTCTTGCCGTTTTCATTTATTTCTGGACCAAGTTTCAAGGGATTTTCAAGGAATATTTTTGTGGACTTTCCTCCAGAAGACATTTTGTAATTAAGGATGCAATTAATGCAGACCAACGGCTATTCTTGACAGAGGATGTTTTTCTATCCAGTACCAGAGAATAAAAGAAAAGAATTTTTGAATCTCTCATACTTACACAGACAGACAGATAGATATCAGCAATCTTCAGAAAAAGAACAAAATATTCTCTGTCTCATAGAATTCTCAAGAACACATATCCAAGGAGATCAAACTTTCTGAAATCCTCAGATCTCTCTTGTCTCAAGTGTTCAAGGCCAACATCCTTCAAGACTCCAGACACACAACATTTCAGCTGTTGCTGAAATCATCTTTTGCTGGAGATCAACATTTGAAGGTCTATCACCCTATAGCAAAGCTTCTTTTCCTGAACATCTCAAGGACTCAGGGGGAGCTTTGACACCATCAAATCCACATAGTCTTCTCAGCTGATTTGAGAAAGAGAAGACTTCCATCACTCTCTCACCCCCATCTCTGTAAAGGGTTTCTCAAAATCCCTTCAAAAGTTTGAACTTGATTTTTGAGCACCTTGTCAAAAGCTCATTGGTGGCAAGACAACTGATCAAAAAATCTGGTTTGGTTTTTGAGCACCTTATCAAAGGCTCATTGGTGCCCAGGACACCTGATCAACTCATCCTGCAGTGGATTCCAACCTAGGGTGATAGAAGAGTGGATGTACCCAAGTTTAGGGGAAACACTATATTTCCTTGTGTCTTCTGTCTTGCTTGTCTTTATTTTTGTTTCTGGCTGTGATTGTTCTGTGATTAGCTTATGTTTAGTTTAGTTCTGTGATTAGATTTATTAACTGCTCACTCACATTACAACAATTGTTGTAAAAAGTTTTCAAGCACCATATACTCTATTCACCCCCCCCCCCTCTAGAGTATATCAGATCTAGCTGCACTTTCAATTGGTATCAGAGGCAGGTTGGTTAAACATACAACACCTTGGTGGTTGCACAGGCTAACACCTGAACCCAAAGATCCCTAGTTATATCTGTTGTCTTTTGAGTTTAGTATTAGATTTTTTTTTCACAAATCATGGCCCAAAACAAAGATTATGCTAGCACCAAACCTCCAGTGTGCAATCTATCCAAGTTTGCACTTTGGAAAGCAAGGATCAGACTATACATGAATTCTATTGACGAGGATATTTTTAACTCTGTTTTGACAGTGTGTCCAAGACCTCTAGAGAACTCAAGTACAAATGTTGTTCCACCTCCATCAGGAACAGATGCTGACATCAAGAAATGGAAGGTAGCTGATGCCAAGGCTATGAACATCTTAGCCCAGACAATGTTTGATAACATATTTCAAAAGGTGGCTGAATGCAATTCAGCAAAGGAAATTTGGGACAAACTCTATGAAATAGTCTCAGGCTCAGCTGATGAGAGAAAAGACAGGAGATCCCACCTCATATCTCAATATGAGAATTTCAAGAAAGGAGAAACTGAGTCAGTGGGAGATATGTACAACATGCTCAGTCTAATAGTCAGTGAACTTAGGACATTGGATAAAGAGATCTCACTAACTGAACTCAATGACAAAATTCTAATGTGCTTCCCTAGCACTTGGGATTCAAGAATCTGGCTAATCAAGGATGCCAGAAGTTTGAATGAGATCACCACTGAAGCTCTATTGGGTAAGCTCAAATCTTATGAGCTACTCATCAAGAATAGAGAAGAAGAACAGAAGGCTGCCTCACCAGCCACAAGAAAAGAGAAGACAATAGCCTTCAAGGCAACTGAAGATCAGCCTGAAGACAAAGTCACAGGCAATGATGAACTGCTCAGTTTGTTGGCCAAAAGATTTTACAAGATGGCCAGAAAGGACTTCAGAAGGAGATCATACAAGGAGCATGATAAGCCAAGGTATGACAAGTCAATTAATAATAAAGAAATTGTTTGCTTTGCTTGTAGGAAACCAGGGCACATAGTTCCTGACTGTCCAGAAAACAAAAACAAGGACATAAGGGACAAGAAAGAAAGAAGAAAGGAGAAAGACTCCAAAAGGAATGGCAATGGCAAACCCTCATCAAGCAAAAACAAACACACAAGAAAGGGGTTTGTTGCTGAATCCTGGAGTGAGACTGAAGAGGAGTCAGAAGCCTCTTCCAGCTCCAGTGATGATGAAGATGATGCAGAAGAGAAAGAGTTCTGCATGATGACAATCAATGCCTCACAACACAATTCAGAAGAAGAAGAGTCAGAGTCAGATTCAGAGACTCAGCCTGAAGAAGATCAGGTAATCAGTTCATTTGATTTTAATTCAGAGGACTTTAAATCTGAATTTAAAGCATTATGTTTAGATCTGCTAAAATCTGAGAAAGAAATTATCTCTCTCAGAAATCATTTATCTGAACATAATTGTTTAAAGTCAGAAAACCTCAAACTCTCTCAGGAGTTGGAGTGCTGTAGGGAGCAGATAGGTTCACTGAAAAGTGAGCTATCTGAGGCCAAGAAGCTTGAAGAATCCCTTAATGGGAGAAGCATCAAGCTGATGGACATCACAAGCACAGTGAACTCCAGATTTAATAGTACACTAGGCTTGGGTGCTTCATCCATCCAACCCATAGTTCTAACAACTCCAATCAAGTTCATTTCTGATAAAGGAAAGGGAGTTGTAGAGGTAGCTAGGAAAAATTCTGATCTGCCCAAGAAAACCAAGTCCCAGCAGAAATCGTCGAACGGAGATCGACGATCGCCAAAAGCAGATCGACGATCTCAGGCAAAATCGTCGAACTCAGGTCGACGATCTCAAGTTCCTGAACTCTGCCATAGTTGACCGTCGAACGGAGCTCGACGATCTGACACAAGATCGTCGAACGCAGCTCCACGATCGTCGAACAGAGGTCAGAGCTCTGGAAAGCCTTTCAAGGGCAAATCAAAATTCAAATTAAGGGTCCTTCATCCCAAATCTTTAACCCTTATACTGAATGGATTATACCTCCAAGGAGATATCATCCTGAAGGATATAAGAGTCAACCTGGGATGTCTTTTATTTCAGAATTAAAGGTTATCAACCTAGGCCCAAGGTAAACTGGGTCAAAAACAAATGAATTATTTTATGTGCAGGTGAAGACCTATCCAACATCTAACCAGCAATGGTACTTGGATAGTGGGTGCTCTAAGCATATGACAGGGAACAAGGACAACCTCACATCCTTTAGAGCCAAGCTTGGACCCAAAGTTATCTTTGGTGATTCAAACTTTGGACAGACTAAAGGATATAGTGCAGTCCAGATTGGATCAGTAATATTCAAGAAGGTAGCTTATGTGGAAGGACTGAAGCACAACTTAATAAGCATCAGTCAGCTGTGTGATGAAGGCTACCAGGTGACCTTCAGCAAAGCATTATGCAAAATCAAGTCAGAGGACAACACAACTGTGTTGACAGGTAAAAGGAAAGGTAACATCTATCTAGTAGATTTTCTTTCAAAAAATGTAGATATTTGCCTGTTCAATTCTGTTTGTAGACCAAATATTTTATGGCATAAGAGACTAGGACACCTAAACCGTAGAACTATTGCTAGGCTATTCAAGGATAACCTTGTTAGAGGACTACCTTCTGGCCCCTACAAGAAGGAAGGACTCTGCAGGGCTTGTCAATTAGGCAAGCAAACTAAAAACAGCTTTAAGTCACTTAATAAGAGTGATTCACCTAGGATATTGTATTTGTTACACATGGATCTTTTTGGACCCATCACAGTACAAATCCTAGGAGGGAAATATTACACTTTAGTAGTTGTAGATGACTTCTCTAGATTCACTTGGGTGTTCTTTCTAAGGAAGAAGTCTGATAACTTTAAGTGTCTGAC
Source organism: Platanthera guangdongensis (assembly GCA_039583875.1). Classification (NCBI taxonomy): domain Eukaryota; kingdom Viridiplantae; phylum Streptophyta; class Magnoliopsida; order Asparagales; family Orchidaceae; genus Platanthera; species Platanthera guangdongensis. The sequence continues at coordinate 38,493,479 of CM077167.1, read as the reverse complement.
AGAGTTTCTCAAATGCATACAGATTGAGTTCAATACTCACATTGCCCTGATCAGAAGTGATCATGGGACAGAGTTTGATTCTCTTCTTATGCAAGAGTTCTGTCAGAGTGAAGGGATCAGACATACTTTCTCAGCTCCTAGAACTCCTCAACAAAATGGGGTAGCTGAAAGGAAAAATAGAACCCTTATTGAATCTGCCACTACATTGTTGTCAGATGCTCATCTTCCTCTATCCTTTTGGGCAGAGGCAGTGAACACCTCCAACTATGTGCTGAATAGAAGTTTGATACATAAACTAAAGGGAAAGACTCCCTATGAATTACTCAAAGGGAAGAAACCTAAAGTTGATTATTTTAGAGTTTTTTGTTGTATTTGTTATATACATAATAATGACAAGAAATATTTAGCAAAATTTCAAGCTAAAGCTGATGAAGGAGTGTTTCTGGGATACTCCATGATCAGCAAGGCTTATAGGGTTTATAATAAATCATCTCTAAAAATTGAGGAATCTGTTCATATATCATTTGATGAATCTAACATGTCTTTCAAGGAGAAGATCCCTTCTACCATAGAACCTTTATAGGAACATTCTCTTGTTGAAGACTTGAACAAGTTACAGGTTACTCAAAGGGATGAAAGCAGTGAAGATGAAGAAAGTATTCAACATATTGAGGAATAACTTGAAGAGCCAGTTGTTGTACCACAAGAGAAAACAACAACACAGGTTGGTGAACAATCAACACCCCCTGTTGATTTAGTAACATCAAGAGACCATCCAATTTCACAAATAATTGGAGACATCTCAGCTGGTGTGCAAACCAGAAATCAGGTCAACCAAAACCTGTTGCACACCTGCTTCCTATCTCAAATTGAACCTCAGTCCATTCAAGATGTAGAGCAAGATCCACACTGGATCATTGCAATGCAAGAAGAGTTGCATCAATTTGAAAGGAACAAAGTATGGGAACTAGTGTCAAAGCCTAAGAATCACTCCATTGTTGGAACAAAGTGGGTGTTCAGAAACAAACTGGATGATCAAGGAGTAATTGTCAGAAACAAGGCAAGGCTAGTTGCTCAGGGATATTCTCAAGAAAAAGGAATAGACTATGACCAGACTTTTGCACCTGTTGCAAGATTGGAAGCCATCAGAATATTTTTAGCTTATGCAGCACATAAAGGATTCAAAGTGAAAGATATGGTACCTAAACACCTAGAGGGGGGGGGGTGAATAGGTGACCTAATCCTTTTTGAACTTTAATGGCAGCAATCAGTTATATCACAGAATTCTAACTACTTTTGCACAGCAGTCACAAAGCATACACAGCAAATCACAATCACAGCATAGCAGACACAGTGTTTTATAGTGGTTCCCCAAGATATGGGTACATCCACTTTCCCTTTCGCCTATCTAGCAGTGTACTAGATTCGGGCAAACTTCACCACTGTCTCAGAACCCAAATTGGTTCCTACACCTCAGGCCCAAGGCCCTACAACTCAGCTTTATCCCAAAGCCTACACTCAGCCACAAAGGCCTACACTCAGCCAATCAAGGCCTACACTCAGCCAACAAGGCCTACACTCAGCCAACAAGGCCTACACTCAGAGATTTCAATCTCCTACACTCAGGCTCTCAAGCCCTACCCTCAGCCTTTATAATTAGAGGCTTACAATTCACTCAGATCCAAAGGATCCTACAAGTTAAAATGAATTACAAATGTTAACTCAACAACTCAGAAACAAGAGAGGGGAGTTGAGAGTTTCTTGATGAGTTCTTGGAAGAACTCAGCTGGATTCAATCTGACTTAGCTTTCTTCAAAGCTTCTTGAAAGTAGAACTGAATAATAATGAATCCTCCTGCAGTTGATCCTTGATCTCTACTTCTTAAGATCCAGAATATATCTGAACCCTTCTTCTCAGCCTAGTTCCAAAGGCTGATTTCTTAGATGGAGCCCTCTCTCCAACTTCTTAGATCTTCACTTGGACAGCTAGATCTTCTTATGTTGATACTCTGTGTACCACTTTAATAACTACTTGAACAATAATCTGATCAACAGTTTCTGTAAACTGTATGAGCCTATTTATAGGCCTTCTTCATGGTAACCGGCTGGTCCGGTTCATAACTGTCTTCTGACATCTCTGACAGGTGCTGTAGACCGGCTGGAACGGCAGCTGTCAAGTCATCCAGTCAGTTCTTGAAAATCTCTAACTGTCTGAAAGTGTCGAGACTTTCTGTCTTTGAGTGTCGACACTTATAGACCAAGTGTCGACACCAGTTGTGTAAGTGTCGACACTAGTCTACAAGGTGTCGACACAACTCCTTGTATGTCTCGACTCAGTTTCTTCTGCATGTGTCGACACTGAAATTGAGTGTCGACACAAGTACTTGATCTTCTGTAACTTGCTGAATTCTTCTAAGTGTCGACACATCACCTTTGTGTCGACACAACTTCTTGTGTTGAATCTGTTAAGTGTCGACACTGCTTCTTGGTGTCGACACATAATCTTTTATGTTGATACTTGCTGAGTGTCGACACAGCTACTTGTGTCGACACTTGATTCTTCTGCTGAGACTTCAGCTGAGTGTCGACACATTCCCTTAGTGTCGACACTTGTACTTAGAATATTTTGACGATCTTGCTATTCTTTTCTAAGTGTCGACACAGCTCCATGTGTCAACACTTTCTTCAAGTGTAGAGTCTTCAGCTGAGTGTCGACACATTGTTCTGAGTGTCGACACTTACTTCAAGTGCTGACTCTTCTATTGAGTGTCGACACATTGTTCTTGGTGTCGACACTTTAACTTAGTCTCTGCTGACTTTTGCTGAGTGTCGACACAGCTCCAAGTGTCGACACTTTCTATTGTAGACACAGCTTCACTGGGTGTCGACACAGCTCCTTGTGTCGACACTGCTTCTCTGCACTTTTCTTCACTGAGTGTCGACACAGCTCCTTGTGTCGACACTTTGTGTCTGGTGTCGACTCTGCATCCCAGGTGTCGACACAATGACTCCAAGTGTCGACACTGCTTGTCTGGGTGTCGACACAAGTCTTCTTAAGTGTCGACACTTTCCCTCTGGGTGTCGACACATGGACTTAGAAATTTTTGCTTCAGTCCTGCAAATACTTAACCTGCACAAGTAACTCAAAAACACATCAAATACATTTTGATGTATATCATTGAGTTGGGCGAGGCTTCTTCAAATCAGGTACATTTAACCAATGTACCCAACAATCTCCCCCTATTTGGAGAAGTCATAACCCTTAGTCAATGATATACACCATTCATAATTAAAATTACAAAATGATGTAAAGCAGGACAATGTACAGCAGGGTAAACATAAACATGTATCAATTTCACATGTATACAAATTCATCATTACAGAACAAATAAGAAATAGACATATTCACAGAACAAACATGAAATATATTGATCATATATTGTTCTAACATTTGTCTTATACATTTTCAGTAGTTCACAAAAAATGTTTTACATTCAAAAGATTACAAAATAATCTTCAAGTAAATTCTTAATCTATTTCTGTTCTGGTCCTTGATAACTATTCCTTTGCCAGCTTGGACTTTAGCTTGGACAGCAGCATCAGCAGTTTCAGCATCAGCAGGCTTCTTGCCTTTCAAATCTTTCTTTTTAAGCTCTTCAGCTTTGATCTTCTGCCTCTCAAAATAGTGGTATGACTTAGGAAAGTACTTGCTAGGCTCCTGTGCTGTAGGAGGTAGCTTTCCCATCTTTGCCTTCCTTCTGTATTGAACAATGGCCTCTTGTCTAGATTCATGCTTTCTCCATTCAGCTTCAGAGAACCACTTGTTCCTGTCATGAGTGTTATCCTTGGCAGCTTTTCAGGCAGTTAATATTATGTTTCTAGAGGTAGGACTCCACTGTTCAAAGTCTGGCCTTTGTTCTGCTTGTTCCCTAAACCTCTTCTTAGACAACCTTGTCTCTTCCTCTTTCTGCAATGCCTCTTGCATGGCTTCTGATATAGGCTGAACAACCTTTTCAATATGGACATTGTCCATGCCCCCAGGTGGGCTATACATAGACTGGACATCAGCATGAATCATTTCAAAATCTGGAGGTGGATAAATGACCTGAGCTACTTCTGGTTGCTCACCTCCAAGATATGCAGGGTTAATGCCAGATTCAGCAACATCATTGTCATCACACAGAGGAGGATATCCAAGTGTAGCTTTGATGGAATTTGATATCCACTTAGCATGGTCAGAGCTTGCCTTGACTAACACTCTCTCCCCCTTTATGACTTCTCTAGCCATATGATCTCTGACATCATCCTTTTGAAATCTGATTTGACTATCCAAGTATCTGATTCCATCTTTAAAGAATTGTTTGAGCTTTTGAAGTTGTTCAGATATGGCTTTCTGGGAGGCTTGGATAGCAGTCTTAACAGCAGAGATTTCTTCTTGAAATGCTTTGTCAAAATCAGCTTTAGCAGCAGCAGTAGAAGTAGAAGGTTCAGCAGCCTTGTTCTTTAACTCAGTGACTATAACATTATGAGAAGCAGTCAAGTTGTCATTCATCCTTAGTTGATTTTCAAGAACATATCCTTGCTTCAATGCTATGTCATCCACCTGTGCCTTGATCTTTTCCTGGTGTGTTGCCAAGTACACCACTGCATTGCCACCCTTGTGGAAGCATTCTGTCATTTCTTTCTTGTTAAGGTTCATTTCAAACCTTATAGACTTGATATCCTGGGCTAGATCAAACTGGAGTGACTTTTGCCCTTCATTCACATATTTCTCTATGTCCTGCCTTTGCTCATCCAACTTGATTTGCATTGCCACCATCAGTGCACTATAATCAATGGCTGGGGCTTGTTGAATTATAGGCTGTGGTGCAACTGTTTGGAGAGCCTTCTTGTAACTCTGGCTTCTTCTCCTGAAGACATAAAGTTTCTTTTTCTTTGCCCTAGTAGCCTCCTCATCTTCAGACTCTGAGGAGCTGGCTATGTCAACCCTTTCCTTAGGGCTTGAAGGCTTTTCAGCTTGCACAGCTGGAGCTTTCTCAGTTTCTTGCCTTATAGGCTCTTCCAGAACTTGTACCTTCTCCCCCTCAACAGTAGCATCATCAGTTTCCTTATCAAAATCTTCTTGATCCAGATTTAGGAACAAGTCTTCCATTGGGTATTCTTGTGGAGACAGTGCAGGAGAAATTCTTTGTTCTTCAACCACTGGATCAGGAATTACTTCTAGTACAGCAGATGTGTCATCTCCAACAGCATCTGGTTCTTGAGTATTCAGCTGAGTTTGCTGATGAACATCAGACAAATCAGCATCTTCTATAAGAAATTCTAAAGTATTTAGGTCAGTGAGTACCTCTAGTATGATGGTGGTGGCTTGTTCACTTTCCAGTGTAGAGGGTTCTTCTACAACTGGAGGCTCCCCCTGGCTTTGATCCTTGTGGATTGGGCTTGCTTGAGGTAGCTCCCCTAGATCTCAGCAATCTCTTGAGGAGCAGGAGTCTTTACTGCAGGCTCTTCCTCATGGTCATCAGGAGTGAAGACAACCTGTTCTTCACTGTCAGAACTACTGGTGGACTCTTGTGCCACTGGAGTAGTTTTTCTTTTCTTCTTAGGTGGAATTTCTTTCTCAGGAACTAGTTTCTCAGGGGTTGGCATTTCCTTTGACAACACCCTGTCCCATCTAGAAAAGATCCTCAGATCCATCTTCCTCATGTGGTTTATTTTGCTTCCTGCAGCTTGTTGCATTACCTCTGGTATGGCACCAGCTAGGTAGAGACTTATAATTCTGCCCAGGTTGGGCTTCTTCAAGCTTTCCTTAATCTTCTCATAAACTACTATGGACCAGTCTGTTTTCAGAGTGAAGATTATCCTTGTCATTATTCCAAACATATAGGCAGACACTCTGTCATGCCCTCCTGGCTTGCTTAAAATCACTTTGCCAACTATCTCAGACAAGAATTTGCCTTGGCTGTTCATGCCTTTCCTGTTGAAAACAGAACCTATCTTCATCTTGGAATCAAGTCCACACCAGGTTAGAGCTTCCCTGGTCTTGGATGCAGTAACTTCTTCTTCATCTTGAGTTCTTGGCAATTGAAGCACCTTTCTCAAGCTCTTTGGCGATATCTTAACCTTAGTTCCATGAACTCTGGATTTGATTATGTATCCAGATTCATCCACTTCAGCTCCATTTAGGAATTCAAGAACCTCTTTCTTCCATATCTTTGTAGGTTCAGAAACTAGATAATCTAACCCAGAAGCAGCGACTAGGGTTACGACAGACTTGATTTCTTGATCTGCATCTTCGAAAGCGCCGCGCACCAGCTCATATCCTTCATTGACGTTCTCCTCAAGCTTAGGCGCCATTAGGGTTTGTAGAATTTGTCTTGAGAGAAGAGAGGTGTCGACACAGAATTTTGGTCTCGAAACTTTGAAAGCGTGTCGACAAACAAAGACAAAGCCCTATTTATACCTTTCTAATTTTGAAGATGAACAGGCGGGACAGCTAACTTAAAATGTGTCGACACTGGCAATAAGTGTCGACACTGACTTATAATGTCTCGACACATATGTGTCGACACAAGTTTAGTCACAGATTTTATGTGTCGACACTTGGTTATGTGTCGACACAACATAACTCGACACATTGTCGAGACTTTACTTAGAAAATTCTGAGTAAATACTAAGTGTCGACACCACTTTGGATGTGTCGACACCTACTTGGCATGTGTCGACACTAACATTCTGAAGTGTCGACACCAACTTCCTAGATGTGTCGACACCTTTTTCCTGAAGTGTCGACACCACTATTCTGTGTCGACATAGACTTGTCTATGTGTCGACACTTTTTTACTTAGCCAATCTCAATTCTGTAAACTTACTCTAAGTTTATCATTCCTAGTTCAATTTTGAATCTATTGAACTTAGCTTCTTCTAGGGGCTTAGTAAACATATCAGTTACTTGATTATCAGTTTTAACATATTCTAATAAAATATCTTCTCTTTCTACATGCTCCCTAAGAAAATGATATTTAATTTCAATATGTTTTGTTCTACTATGAGATACAGGGTTATTAGCTATTGAAATAGCACTTGTAGAATCACAGAAGAGTGGAGTTCTACTTACCTGAAATCCATAGTCCTCTAGCTGATGTTGTATCCACAGAAGTTGTGCACAGCAACTTCCAGCAGCCACATACTCTGACTCTGCAGTGGAGATAGCCACACTGGTTTACTTTTTGCTACTCCATGAAATTAGTCTCCCACCTAGGAATTGACAGGTTCCAGTAGTGCTTTTTCTATCTTCTTTGCATCCTGCAAAGTCTGCATCTGAATAACCTGTTAGATCAAAATCTCCATTCCTAGGGTACCAGAGGCCTAGATAGGGAGTGCCCTTTAGATATCTCAAAATTCTTTTGACTGCTGTCAAATGAGACTCTTTAGTGCAGGCTTGATACCTTGCACAGACACATGTAGCATACATGATATCTGGTCTACTAGCAGTCAAGTATAATAGGGAGCCAACTATCCCTCTATACAAGGTTTCATCTACAGGTTTTCCTGCATCATCCTTGCTAAGAGACATACTTGACCCCATAGGAGTCTTCATGGTGCTGGATGAATCCATACCATACTTCCTTATGAGTTCTAGGGTGAACTTGGACTGACATATCGATAAACCACTTTCAGTCTGTTTAACTTGGAGACCCAAGAAAAACTTCAGCTCTCCCATACTACTCATCTCAAATTGACCTTGCATAAGTTTTGCAAACTTTTTGCAAAGGCTGCTTTCAGTAGACCCAAATATAATGTCATCTACATATATTTGGACTAGTATAACTTTGCCTCTAGATTCCCTAAGGAATAGAGTCTTATCTATTTTCCCCCTTGAGAACTTGTTTTCAATGAGGAAACTAGATAGGGTTTCATACCAAGCCCTAGGGGCTTGCTTTAACCCATATAAAGCTTTCCTAAGTCTATAGACATGATGAGGTAGAGTTGAATCAACAAAACCTGAAGGCTGTTCCACATAGACTTCTTCCTTAAGATTACCATTCAGGAATGCTGACTTGACATCCATTTGGTAAACCTTGAATCCTTGATAGGTTGCATAGGCCAAGAACATTCTTATGGCTTCCAGTCGGGCTACTGGAGCAAAGGTTTGATCAAAATCAATACCTTTTTCTTGCCTATATCCTTTAGCAACCAGTCTTGCTTTATTCTTAATGATGACCCTTTGTTCATCCATCTTATTCCTGTAGATCCACTTGGTTCCTATTATATTGTGGTCTCTAGGTCTAGGAACAAGTTCCCAGACCTTGCACCTTTTGAACTGATTAAGCTCTTCTTGCATTGCTTCAGTCCATTGTGGATCTTGTATTGCTTCTTCAAATTTCTTAGGTTCAACTTGAGATAGAAAACTGGAGTAGATTGCTTCATTCATGTATCTGCTCCTGGTTTGTACTCCTTGTCTTGGATCTCCAATAATCTGCTCCATTGGATGATCTCTTAGATGCCTGTTGGCTTGAGGCATCCTTACTTCTGGTTGAACCTCTTCAGCATCTACATCATGCTGTATTCCTTGTACTCCATCAGCAATTGGCACATGTAGTTCTCCCCCTGGACAACAGCTACTCTCCTCTTCTTGCTGTCTTGCAGCAGGTACTTCTTCTATAGTAAGCTTGTCCATTTTCTTTGTTAAACCTGTGGGGCTGCATACACTACTAGACAACTCATTATTAATAAGTTTAGTCTCATCAAAAACTACATGCACAGATTCTTCTACAACTTGTGTAGTCAAGTTGTAGACTCTATAAGCCTTACTATTATTGCTGTACCCAACAAAAATTCCCTCTTGGGACTTGGCAGCAAACTTAGTTAAGTAAGACTTCCCATTGTTAAGTATGAAGCATTTGCAACCAAAGATCCTGAAGTAGGATAAATTTGGTTTCCTGCCTTTCACAACTTCATAGGGGGTCTTGTTAAGCCTTTTAGTGATGGTAGCCCTATTTATAACATGGCATGCAGTGTTAACTGCTTCAGCCCAGAAATACTCTGGCAGTGATGTATCACTTAGTAGGGTCCTACCAGCCTCTATCAAGGTCCTATTCTTCCTCTCAGCAATGCCATTTTGCTGAGGTGTTCTAGGTGAAGAGAATTCTTGAAATATCCCAAAGTCTCCACAAAGTTTTGTCATGCTATCAGACTGAAACTCAGTACCATGGTCACTTCTAATCTTGACCACTGTACTGTCTAGTTCATTCTGAATTTGCTTGACAAAGCTATGGAAGACACTAGGTGTTTCAGATTTCTGTCTTAAGAAGAACACCCAGGAAAACCTTGAGTAGTCATCTACAACTACAAGGGTATAGACTTTCCTACCTAAGCTGTGAACTGGCATTGGACCAAAGAGATCCAAGTGCAAGAGGTATAAACACCTCACAGCATCTTTGTTTTCTATGCTTCTAAAGGTGGATTTAGTCTGCTTGCCCTTTTGACAAGCTGAGCAAATACCATCTTTAACACACTTAACTTGAGGACCATTCCTCACCAACTCTTTGCTAAAGAGTTTGCAAATAGTCTTGTAGTTAAGATGTGCTAGCCTCTTGTGCCATTTGACACAATGAGTGACTGTCTCATCAGCTACAAGACAAACTGGAGAACCATTGTTCTCAACCATAATGTCTAGGCAGTAGACATTCCTCTTCCTATAACCTGTCAAAATGATCTCTTGATCACTTGACCTCTTGATATGATAACCATTTTTAACAAATGAGATGTCATACCCTACATCACTTAATTGACTTATACTTATTAGGTTGTGTTTCAACCCTTTAACATAAGCCACTTGAGTAATGGTAACCAAGTTGCTAGAAATGTTACCAAATCCTTTGATGATTCCTTTTTCAGAACCACCAAAGGTGACTTTTGGACCATCTTTTATTGGTATGTAGTCCTTTAGTAATCCTCTAGTTCCAGTCATATGTCTGGAACATCCACTGTCCAAGTACCATGTTGGGGTATGGCCACTTGGACTCACCTGCAAAACAGATTAATGAACCTTAGAACCCAAAGAATTCTTGGGTCCTTGGTACTTGTTAGTTTGCAATCTGACAAAGCTACCTACTGGCTTTCCAACAGGTAGTTTGGTACTCACTTTGGTACTAGCATTGTGCCAACAGTCCACTGCAAAATGGCTAACTTTGCCACAGCACCAGCATTCAAACTTATTGTACCTTTGCTTAGGTACTGTCTTTGCTGTCTTATCTACAGCTGACTTGTTGAATGTTGGGGCTTTGCCCTTGGACTTGGGCTTGGACTGCTCAGTCCTTGCAGGTCTAGTAAAGCCCAGTCCAGCCTTGCCTTTATGATGAACAAATTCATCAATTAAAGGTAGCACTGACTTAGGTTTAGAAAACCTAGCAACAAGCTCTCTCTCTTTCTGAAGATTGATCTCCAGACTCTTGATTTGATCATTCTTAAAGGTGATAGTCCCCATCTGAATCACTGTTATGTGTTTCAGCCTGGCTATCTCATTAAGCTTTTGATCAAACTGCTTCTCAGAATCTGTTACAGCAGCTTTTAGATCAGCAATTTCCTTTGCCTGACTTTTGGCTAGGGACTTGCTTTTCTTGTAAGCCTGTAACAACACTTTATATTCATCTATAAGCTGATGAATATCATCCTCTGACTCAGATACATTCTCATCACTTGATGAAGATGAATCTGATTCTGTACTAGAACAAGAAACTGAACTTAGAGTTGAACTTTGTACCTTACTGGGTCCTGGCTGCTCCAGGATTTTGTCATTCTCTGTCAAAGCCATTAGCCCTTGGCATTGACTGTCTTCTTGTTCATAAATAGACTCCATTATCCGCATGAATTCTTCTTCTTCTTCTTCAGCAAACAGCCCTATGTATGCCTCAGCATCAGACTCAGTTTCTGAAGAGATATCTGATAGAGTCTTCTCTTTCTTGGCTACAAAAGACTTCTCTTTCTTGCCTTTAAAATGAGTCTTTTTCCTGTCACTAGACTCTTTCCTCTTTTCAGGACAGTCTGCAATAACATGGCCCTGTCTATTGCAGCAATAGCACACTATCTTAGAACCAGTTGCCTTGCTAGATTTTGTCCTCTTCCTGTCCTTCTTTGAAGCCTTTTTATCTTGATAAAAATCTTCTTTTCCTTTTGAAGTAGAGGGCCTTGTCCTCCACTGTTTCTTCTTCAAGAATTTCTGAAAGTGTCTAGTGAAGGCAGCAAAGTCTTCATCACTTTCACTGCTTTCAGACTTTGTGCTGACTGACTCATCTGTCTCTGATTCAACTACCTTTGGAGGTGGAGTTGGTGACTTATTCCTGCACTTTCTGGAGGCTTCTGTCTTGAAGGCTACTGTTCTTTCCTTGTGCTCAGTTCTTGTTGATTTCTCCTCCTCTTTTCTCACTGTCAACTGCATCTCATATGACAACAATTTGCCAAACAGTGTAGGAGGAGGAATTTCTCCCAACTTAGCCATTTCTCTTATGGCACAGATCTTGGTGTCCCAATCTTTGGTTAGGGACCTTAGAAACTTGTCATTTAGTTCATAGTTACTGAACTCTCTTCCATAAGACATGAGTTCATTCACTATTCTGTAGAACTTCTTATAGCACTCAGTTATGCTATCACCTTTTCCTTGTCTAAAACTTTCATACTCCTGATTTAGCAAGGATTTTCTATCTTGTCTAACTTCTTCAGATCCTTCCATATACACAATAAGAGTGTCCCACATCTCTTTGGCTGTCTTACAGTGTATAAGATTCTGAAATGTTGCATCATCTATGACACTCACTATAATGTTTTGTGCCCTTTTGTCCATGGTGGCTAGGACAATCTCATCCTTAGTCATCTCAGAGAAATCCTTTGGGGTTCTCTGATTTGCATCTAGAACTGATATCTTCATGGGCACATAAGGCCCTTCCTTTACTGTGATGTAGATTCTAGGGTCTGAGGCTTCCATAAACAGCCTTACCCTCTCCTTCCAGATCCCAAAGATCTCTTTCCTGCATATGGGTAATTTCATGGAATCCAATTCCTTGTGATTTTCAAAGGAACCCATGGTTCTTGATTTTCTTGAATCTGTATTTTAACTTAGGCTGAATCTGCCAATCAGGATCTCCTCAGACTGTTAGTCCTTTTTGAGTAACCTCGCTTTGATACCACTTGAAAGATATGGTACCTAAACACCTAGAGGGGGGGGGTGAATAGGTGACCTAATCCTTTTTGAACTTTAATGGCAGCAATCAGTTATATCACAGAATTCTAACTACTTTTGCACAGCAGTCACAAAGCATACACAGCAAATCACAATCACAGCACAACAGACACAGTGTTTTATAGTGGTTCCCCAAGATATGGGTACATCCACTTTCCCCCTTCGCCTATCTAGCAGTGTACTAGATTCGGCCAAACTTCACCACTGTCTCAGAACCCAAATTGGTTCCTACACCTCAGGCCCAAGGCCCTACAACTCAGCTTTATCCCAAAGCCTACACTCAGCCACAAAGGCCTACACTCAGCCAATCAAGGCCTACACTCAGCCAACAAGGCCTACACTCAGCCAACAAGGCCTACACTCAGAGATTTCAATCTCCTACACTCAGGCTCTCAAGCCCTACCCTCAGCCTTTATAATTACAGGCTTACAATTCACTCAGATCCAAAGGATCCTACAAGTTAAAAATGAATTACAAATGTTAACTCAACAACTCAGAAACAAGAGAGGGGAGTTGAGAGTTTCTTGATGAGTTCTTGGAAGAACTCAGCTGGATTCAATCTGACTTAGCTTTCTTCAAAGCTTCTTGAAAGTAGAACTGAATAAGAATGAATCCTCCTGCAGTTGATCCTTGATCTCTGCTTCTTAAGATCCAGAATATATCTGAACCCTTCTTCTCAGCCTAGTTCCAAAGGCTGATTTCTTAGATGGAGCTCTCTCTCCAACTTCTTAGATCTTCACTTGGACAGCTAGATCTTCTTGTGTTGATACTTTGTGTACCACTTTAATAACTACTTGAACAATAATCTGATCAACAGTTTCTGTAAACTGTATGAGCCTATTTATAGGCTTTCTTCATGGTAACCGGCTGGTCCGGTTCATAACTGTCTTATGACATCTCTGACAGGTGCTGTAGACCGGCTGGAACGGCAGCTGTCAAGTCATCCAGTCAGTTCTTGAAAATCTCTAACTGTCTGAAAGTGTCGAGACTTTCTGTCTTTGAGTGTCGACACTTATAGACCAAGTGTCGACACCAGTTGTGTAAGTGTCGACACTAGTCTACAAGGTGTCGACACAACTCCTTGTATGTCTCGACTCAGTTTCTTCTGCATGTGTCGACACTGAAATTGAGTGTCGACACAAGTACTTGATCTTCTGTAACTTGCTGAATTCTTCTAAGTGTCGACACATCACCTTTGTGTCGACACAACTTCTTGTGTTGAATCTGTTAAGTGTCGACACTGCTTCTTGGTGTCGACACATAATCTTTTATGTTGATACTTGCTGAGTGTCGACACAGCTCCTTGTGTCGACACTTGATTCTTCTGCTGAGACTTCAGCTGAGTGTGGACACATTCCCTTAGTGTCGACACTTGTACTTAGAATATTTTGACGATCTTGCTATTCTTTGCTAAGTGTCGACACAGCTCCATGTGTCAACACTTTCTTCAAGTGTAGAGTCTTCAGCTGAGTGTCGACACATTGTTCTGAGTGTCGACACTTACTTCAAGTGCTGACTCTTCTGTTGAGTGTCGACACATTGTTCTTGGTGTCGACACTTTAAATTAGTCTCTGCTGACTTTTGCTGAGTGTCGACACAGCTCCAAGTGTCGACACTTTCTGGTGTAGACACAGCTTCACTGGGTGTCGACACAGCTCCTTGTGTCGACACTGCTTCTCTGCACTTTTCTTCACTGAGTGTCGACACAGCTCCTTGTGTCGACACTTTGTGTCTGGTGTCGACTCTGCATCCCAGGTGTCGACACAATGACTCCAAGTGTCGACACTGCTTGTCTGGGTGTCGACACAAGTCTTCTTAAGTGTCGACACTTTCCCTCTGGGTGTCGACACATGGACTTAGAAATTTTTGCTTCAGTCCTGCAAATACTTAACCTGCACAAGTAACTCAAAAACACATCAAATACATTTTGATGTATATCATTGAGTTGGGTGAGGCTTCTTCAAATCAGGTACATTTAACCAATGTACCCAACATAAAGTATATCAGATGGATGTCAAAAGTGCATTTCTAAATGGAGACATCAAAGAAGAAGTATATGTCAGACAACCTCCAGGTTTTATCTCTCCAACTTATCCTGATTATGTTTTTAAATTGAACAAAGCATTATATGGTCTCAAGCAAGCTCCTAGAGCATGGTATGAGACCCTAGCATGCTTTCTTTTGGAAAATGGATTTATTAGGGGTAGAGTAGACCAAACTCTTTTCATTAGAACCCATAAGTCCCATACCCTACTAGTGCATATTTATGTAGATGATATTATTTTTGGTTCTACTGACTCAAAATTATGCAGAAGGTTTTCCAACCTAATGCATTCTAAATTTGAAATGAGTAGCATGGGTGAGCTATCTTTCTTCCTAGGATTGCAAGTCAAACAGCATGCTGAAGGCATCTTTATTTCTCAAACCAAGTATGCAAATGAATTGGTTAAGAAATTTGGCATGTCTGAAGCATCTAGTATGAAAACACCTATGCCTACTAATGCTGTATTAGATGCTGATGAACATGGGAAACCTGTTGATCAGACAACATATAGAGCAATGATTGGCTCTTTACTGTACCTTACAGCTAGCAAACCAGATATAATGTTTGCTACATGTATACGTGCTAGGTTACAAGTAAGCCCTAGAGAGTCACACCTAACATTACTAAAGAGCATTCTCAGGTATGTTAAAAGTTGTCCAAATCTAGGTCTCTGATATCCAAAAGATTCAGCATTTGATTTAACTGGATTTTCTGATGCTGATTATGCTGGATGCAGAATTGACAGGAAAAGCACCAGTGGAACTTGTTAGTTCCTTGGTGACAGACTTGTCTCTTGGTTTTATAAGAAACAAACTTCTGTGTCAACTTCAACTGCTGAAGCTGAATATATGGCTGCAGGCAGTTGTTGTTCACAAATCTTGTGGATTCAAAACCAACTCCTATACTATGGCAACAACTTAGAGAAGTCTAAAATATTTTGTGATAACACTAGTGCTATTTCTATAGCTCAAAATCCAGTCCTCCATAGTAGGACAAAGCACATAGAGATTAGGCATCACTTTTTAAGGGATAATGTTGAAAAGAATAAAATTGAACTACAATATATCCCAACTGATTTACAAAGGGGAGATATTTTCACCAAGCCCTTGGATGAAAAGAAACACACCTTCTTCCTAAATCAGTTAGGAATGTTAGATGGAGGAAGTCTTAAATAACATCCAAGACTTTAAAAGCTTAAAACTTGAGCAAGACTAGGCAAACATCTTGATTTTTCTTAGTGTCTAGAGTTTTTCTGATCTCTGAACTACGCTCGACGATTTTCCCCCAGATCGTCGAACGGAGATCGACGATTTCTGAAATCGTCGACCTGAGTTCAGCGTTTCTCAGATAGTACGAACTATCTCTTCCGGTCAGCGATCGTCGAACGGCGCTCGACGATTTTGTTCTCTGAACGATCGTCGAACAGAGCTCGACGCTCTCCAATATCGTCGAACGGAGATCGACGATGTTGAAGACTCTTCAGATTCCTTTAGAAGCCTCGATCGTCGAACTGAGTTCAACGATCTTTCCATTTCTGCGTTGAACCCTAATATAAAATTCATTTTTTCGCCGTCATTCTCCTTTGCGCTTTCGATTTCTCTGCAAAAACCTTCTTTCCCTCCAAACAATTCTGCACTTGGTCATTTTGTTTGTTGAATCTTTGCAGGTAACTATGGTTATCTCTGTTGCTGTTCTCGTCGGCATGAAATTTGATGCTGGCTTCGATATAGACATGGAATCCTTCAGCACAACAGACCAGGTTTTTCAGGACATCTTGGGGTTATTCAAAGAGCAGAACCTTACTGCAATCATGTCTACAAGGATTAAGCTTGCTTCTGATGAAATCAAAGAGTGGGTCTACACTGCCCACAATCAGGACCACAACACCATTGTTGGATCAATCTCTGGCACTCAGGTACCCTTGACCCCAGCAATTCTGTCAGAGGTTTTTGGGTTAAGAAATGGTGGAGATTCTACTGATTTGTCTAGAGAAGAATATGATGACTTGCTTGCCAGAATGGGTCACTCTGAGGCTAACCCTAGCAAGCTATTGAAAAAGAATCTTTCTGTGGAATACAGATTCCTGGCTGATGTAGTTGGGAAAGTCCTACTGGCTAAGCACTCTGCTCATGATATAATTTCCAGGTATCAGCTCTGCTTAATGGGAGCCCTAGTAGACATGAAGAACCTGAATTGGGGAGAGGTCTTCTTTGACCTCATCAAGAAGAAAATCAACAAACGTTTTGTAAACTTTGGAAGGATTTTAGGAATTTTTCTGCAGAATAGGTGCCCTGCTTTGCTGGTATCCTCTGGGATTCACATAAATGCATCCAAGAGACTGTCTTGTGCCCTTTTTGGTAAATGGGACATAAAGATCATCAAGCCCAGCAGGCCCTCTTCCAGCACTCCTTCAGGCACCAGGACTATCAGAGTCACTTCCCCTCAGGTCTCTGCCCCTGCAGATGACCTGTCTGCTGCTGCTTCTCCTCCTCCTCCTCCAATTCCATCTCTTCTCATTCCATCCACCATTCAAACTCCATCCACCATCATCATCTCCAGCCCCTCTCCAACATCCACACCATCTCCAATCCCTACTCTTCCAACCACAGAAGACCAATTCCATCCATTATTCTCCTACCCTCCAACAGACATTGCCACTTCATCACCCTCCAATCCATCCTTCAACCTCATTGATGATTCCTTTATGGATGACTCACCATCCTCTCCTCCTGAGCTACCCTCATCCTCAACATCTTACCAAGATCTTCTTGCAAGAAATCATTGACCAACCCACCTTCCATCATCCATCTCCATTCCACTGTCCTCCATATCCATTTTACCCACACCTCAACCATCCCTTCCCCACTACACTAGCTCTCCACTACCATCCTCAACAGCTATACCTCCATCCTCTACCTCTGCTCCAGTCACTACTGAGCAAGTAGATATTCCAGCCCTTGCTGACAGGCTTTATGAATTGCTAGCCCCCAGGCTTTCTCTTCTTTTGGAGACCTCCTTGGCTCCATTAATCCTATCAGTGGCAGCCCTTTCTGCCAGGCTCTCCTCTTTATTCCCTCAGGCAGCCCCTTCAGCAGTGTGCCTTGATCCAGCCATGTCTGAATCTAGGCAGGGGGAGATGCCCTATGAAGTGAGCATGTCTGCTGCTGTTGTTGTTGTTTTCAGTGAGCCTGTCTGCTGCTGTTTCCTCAGTTCTTGCTACTGCTACTACTCCTGCTGCTTTGTCTCAAGATCCAGTTCCTCCTGCTGCAGTCTTTGCAATAGACCTCAGGTCTTTGCTCTCAAAATTTGATTCTATATATTTCAGATGTCTGCCAGAGAAAGCTTGTCTGCCAGAGACAGTTGCTATCCAGCCCCCAGAGGATCTGTCCAAGGCCCTTGTGCCATTCTCTTATTGTGACCCCAGCATCATCACTTCTTTTGTTAACTCAGTCCATGCTGCTGCTACTCCTGCTGCTGAAATTTCTGTTGATAATATTGCTGATACTGCTGATGAGCCAATTTCTAAGGAGATCCTTATGACAGAGGCACATGAGTTTGCGCCTTCTATATTTTCTGCTGATATTTCTACTGCTGATAATGCTGTTTCTGTCAGTGACACTGCTGCTATCCCAACTGCTGTTGCTACTGCTATGGCCTCAACTTCTGCTACTACAACTCCTGCTACCAGTTCTGTATCTGCTTCAATCCAGCTCAAGCAAGATTTGATGAAAAAGATTGATGCACTGTATGATGATCAGAGTTCTGAAAGTGATGAGTTCAGAATAGATTCTGATGATTCTTCTGCTACCATTGCCAGGAAGAGAAAGGCAAGGAGCAAAGCCATGAAGAGAGTAACTCCAGCCAAGGTCAAGGATAACAATGATATACCATACTATATTCTTCATGATTGCCCCATCACTGAGCACTGGATGCAGTACTCAAAGAATCAACTCAAAGCAATGAAGAAGAAAAGGAAATATGAAAAGGGCTCTTCTCAATTCCAACATCCTCATCCTCCTCCACCACCTCCTCCTGATGTAGGTGCAGGTGGAAGTTCAGCTGCTCAACCCCGTGCTAGAAGTCAAACCCCCTATCAGCTACATGCCAGATCTTATCATAGGGGAAGCCAATCCAGGGGTTCTCAATCCAGAAGAGGAGGATATAGAGGCAATCAAAGAGAATTTCAGGTTTACTCTAAAGGATACTCAAGGCAACATCCCTACTCCATGGAAGGACAAATTTTATATGACCCCACCTCTGGTCCTTTTCCCTATAAATTGAAAGAAATAGTTTCATCCAGGCCTCCTCAAGATAACCCCTCTAATAGATATGAGCCACCAGTACCTTTTGAAGACCCTGAGTACAATCCAGCTGCTTGGACTACAAGGATGAAAGAACTTGCTGCACTAGACCAGATCAAGAAAGCTAAAGAGCAAGGAAGAGACTCATCCAACATCACTACAATGTCTGAACAGAGAAAGAAAGAGTTGGAAAGATATGGGTCAAGAAAAGTTTTTGATTCTGACAGATACATGGAACTGCATCCTGAAGCTGTAGTTCCCAGGCCCAAACAGCAAACCACTTTAGGTGCAGCAGATGATACAAGATCAAAGAAAGAAGCCCTCAACCCCAACAGAGAAATCAAACTCATTAAGGGCAAGGAAAAGAAATGATTATGTAAGGTGACAATCTCTTGACTTCTGGTTATTATCTGGGATGATATATATATCTCTGTGGTTCTGCAATGTCCAGTTTTTTATTTTTCTGTATTGCTGCTTGTATGATGTTATTTAAATTTTCCAAACTCTGTAAATAGTAATCCTAACCCAAATAGGGGGAGATTGTTGGAACACCTTATTACTAATTTGGGTCAGGATTACTATGTCTCTAGGAAACCTATGTTTGACCTCCTGTATAGTCCTAAAGGTCAATTAGAATTGAGTCTAAGGGTTAGAAGTCTAAGTTTGGAAGCTGCTCCAAGACCCAGAATCTTTCAGTTTGAGACTAAGTCATATCGTCGAGCTCAGCACGACGATTCATCGAACTCCGATCGACGATCGTCTAGCTCAACTTCGACAGATCGTTGAACTCCATTCGACGATCGCTGAGCTCAACTTCCACATATCGTCGAACTCCATTCGACGATCGGTGAGCTCAGTTCGACGATCTTGACTCAGCTTTGGATCTCTATCTCTGAGCTCAGTTCGATGATCTTTGAGCTCAGATCGACGATATTGTGCTGCTATATAAATCCATATCGCTGATCTCAGTTCGATGATAGCAGAGCTCAGTTCGATGTTTTCTGATGACTTCAAGGATGTTTCAAGATTCAAATTCAGATCAGTTAAGGAGTTATTCTGCAATTAATTCAGAAGATTTTTTAGCCGTTTTTATTTATTTCTGGACCAAGTTTCAAGAGATTTTCAAGGAATATTTTTGTGGACTTTCCTCCAGAAGACATTTTGCAATTAAGGATGCAATTAATGCAGACCAACGGCTATTCTTGACAGAGGATGTTTTTCTATCCAGTACTAGAGAATAAAAGAAAAGAATTTTTGAATCTCTCATACTTACACAGACAGACAGACAGACGGACATCAGTAATCTTCAGAACAAGAACAAGATATTCTCTGTCTCAAAGAATTCTCAAGAACACACATCCAAGGAGATCAAACTTTCTGAAATCCTCAGATCTCTCTTGTCTCAAGTGTTCAAGGAAAACATACTTCAAGACTCCAGACACCCAACATTTCAGCTGTTGCTGAAATCATCTTTTGCTGGAGATCAACCTTTGAAGGCCTATCACCCTATAGCAAAGCTTCTTTTCCTGAACATCTCAAGGACTCAGGGGGAGCTTTGACACCATCAAATCCATATAGTCTTCTCAGCTGATTTAAGAAAGAGAAGACTTCCATCACTCGCTCACCCCATCTCTGTAAAGGGTTTCTCAAACTCCCTTCAAAATTTTGAACTTGGTTTTTGAGCACCTTGTCAAAAGCTCATTGGTGGCAAGACACCTGATCAAAAAATCTGATTTGCTTTTTGAGCACCTTATCAAAAGCTCATTGGTGCCCAGGACACCTGATCAACTCATCCTGCAGTGGATTCCTACCTAGGGTGGTAGAAGAGTGGATGTACCCAAGTTTAGGGGAACCACTATATTTCCTTGTGTCTTCTGGCTTGCTTGTCTTTATTTTTGTTTCTGGTTGTGATTGTTCTGTGATTAGCTTATGTTTAGTTTAGTTCTGTGATTAGATTTATTAACTGCTTCCCTGCTCACTCACATTACAACAATTGTTGTAAAAAGTTTTCAAGCACCATATACTCTATTCACCCCCCCCCCTCTAGAGTATATCAGATCTAGCTGCACTTTCATAATTGATGAATATCTCCTTCAGATTCAGATTCACTCTCATCACTTGATGCTGATGAATCTGATTCTGAACCAGTACAAGAAACTGAACTTGAAGAACAATTTTGTACCTGACTAGGTGCAGGCTGATCCTGGATTTTATCTCCTTCTGAAAAGGCCATCAGACCCTGACACTGATTGTCCTCTTGCTCATATATAGAGTTCATTAACTGGATGAACTCCTCTTCCTCTTCTTCAGCAAACAGTCCAATGTAAGCTTCAGCTTCTGACTCAGTTTCTGAAGAAGACATATCTGACAGAATTTTGTCCTTCTTTGCAACAAAGTACCTTTCCTTTTTGCCCTTGATTTGAGTCTTCTTCTTATCAGTAGAATCTTTCCTCTTCTCTGGACAGTCAGCAACAACATGTCCTTGTTTGTTACAACAATAACAAACTATCTTTGAAGATGTAGTTCTACTTGACTTAGGCTTTCTCCTGTCATTCTTTGAAGACTTCTGTGAAGTGGATGGCTTAGACCTTCACTGTTTCTTCTTTAGGAACTTCTGAAAATGTCTTGTGAAGGCTGCAAAGTCCTCATCACTCTCACTGCTTTCAGAATTCCTGCTTTCTGATTCATCTGACTCAGTCTCATCCACTTTTGGAGGTGGAGATGGAGACTTACTTTTATATTTCTTGGTGGCTTCTGTCTTGAATGCCACTGCTCTTTCTTTATGCTCAAATCTGGTAGTCTTCTCCTCCTCTTTCCTAACCATTAGCTGCATTTCATAGGATAACAGCTTTCCAAATAATGTTGGAGGAGGAATGCCTGCTAATTTGGCCATTTCCCTTATGACACACATCTTAGTGTCCCAGTCCTTTGTTAGGGACCTCAAGAACTTATCATTCAGCTCATAATTGCTGAATTCTCTTCCATAGGACATTAACTCATTAACTATCCTATAGAATTTCTTGTAGCACTCAGTTATGCTATCAGACCATCCTTGTCTGAAGCCCTCATACTCTTGGTTTAACAAAAACTTTCTGTCCTGTCTAACTTCTTCTGAACCCTTCATGTACACTATCAGAGTATCTCACATCTCCTTTGATGTTTTACAGTGTATCAAGTTCTGAAATGTAGCATCATCTATTGCACTTACTATAATATTCTGGGCCCTTTTGTCCATGGTGGCCAGAATAATCTCATCTTTGGTCATTTCAGAAAAGTCTTTTGGAGTTCTCTGATTTGCATCCAACACAGATACCTTCATTGGCACATATGGCCCTTCTTTAACTGTGATATAGATTCTAGGGTCAGAGGTTTCCATAAATAGTCTAACCCTTTCTTTCCAGATGCCAAAAATCTCCTTTCTACAGATTGGCAACTTCATGGATCCAAGTTCTTTGTGATTCTCTGTGGAACCCATTTTCTTTATTTTCTTGATTCTTTACTTGATTATACTGAATCTGCCAACAGGATCCTTTACTAAGACAGTTATGTTCTTTTTGAGTAACCTCCCTCTGATACCACTTGAAAGAAATTGTACCTAATTACCTAGAGGGGGGGGGGGGGTGAATAGGTGACTTAATCTTTTTAAACTTTTAGGCAGATTATATCACAGATTTCACAGAACTATAAACAACATACACAGCATCAATCACATACACAGAGTACACACAGTTTTATAGTGGTTCTCCAAGGTTTGGGTACATCCACTTCCCCCTTCGCCTATCTAGTAGTGTACTAGATTCGGCCAAACTCCTCCACTATTCCTCAGATCCTTAGATCTTACACTCAGAACCCCAACCAGGTTCCTACAGCTCAGAGTGATCCCACTCCTACAACTCAGGCTCAACATCCCTACCAATCAGTCTTCACAAAGACCTACACTCTTCCACAAGGCCTACACTCAGAGATATGAATCTCCTACACTCAGACACACAGGCCCTACCACTCAGCTGTTATAATTTCAGGCTTACAACTCAGATCCCTAAGGATCCTACAAGAAATTAAGAATACAATGTATATACCTACAACTCAGAATAATAGAGAAGAGTTGACAGGTTTCTTGATGAGTTCTTGAAAGGACTCTGCTGAGATCAACCTCACTTGGCTTTCTTCAAAGCTTCTTGAATGTAGAACACAATAGGGTTGAGTCTCTCTGCAGCTGATCTTCAATCACTGCAACTTAAGAATCAGATCTTGATCTGAAACCTTCTTCACAGCCTGGTTCAACAGCTGTCTTCTTGGAAGGAGCTCTCTCTCTCCCACTACTTAGATCTTCACTTGAATTGAATCTTCAATGAATTACTTGATCACTTTGGTGATTTCCAGCAACTACTTATCTGTTGAATGTATAAGCCTTTATATAGACTTTCTTCATGGTGACCGGCTGATCCGATTTCTAACGACTTTCTGACATCTCTGACAGTTGCAGTAGACCGGCTGGATTGGCAGCTATCAAGTCATCCAGTCACTTCTTGAAATATCTGTAACTGTCTGAAAGTGTCGAGACAGTCTGTCTTTAAGTGTCGACACTTATAGACTAAGTGTCGACACAAGTAGACTAAGTGTCGACACTAGCCTTCATGGTGTCGACACAACTCCTTGTGTTGTAGAATTTACTTCTCGACACTGCTTCTTCAACATGTGTCGACACTGATATTGTGTGTCGACACAACTCCTTGTTCTTCAGTATTTAGTTGAATTCTGCTAAGTGTCGACACACCTCCTTTGTGTCGACACATCTTCTTGTGTTGAACTTGTTCATTGTCGACACATCTTCTTGGTGTCGACACATGCCTTCTGTGTTGATACTTGTTGAGTGTCGACACAGCTCCTTATGTCGACACATTCTTCTTGTGTTGAGACTTTAGCTGAGTGTCGACACATCTCCTTTGTGTCGACACTTGTACTTAGAATTTGTTGAACTTTGCTGAGTGTCGACACAGCCTCCTAGTGTCGACACTTTCTTCATGTGTTGAGTCTTCTGCTGAGTGTCGACACATTCTTTATTATGTCGACACTTGTACTTGGACTCTGTTGAAGTTTGCTGAGTGTCGACACAGCATCCAACTGTTGACACTTTCTGATGTCGACAAAGTTCCACTGGGTGTCGACACTGCTTCTAAGTGTCGACACTGCTTCTCTGGACATTTCTTCATTGAGTGTCGACACAGCCTTTATGTGTCGACACTTTCCTTCTGGTGTCGACTCTGCATCCCTGGTGTCGACACAATTACTCCAAGTGTCGACACTGCTTTTCTAGGTGTTGACACAAGTCTTCTTAAGTGTCGACACTTTTCTTCTGGGTGTCGACACATGGACTTACAAACATTTCAGCTTTCCCTGCAAATACTTAACCTGCACAACTAAACTCAAAACACATCAAATACATTTTGATGTATATCATTGAGTATGGTGAGGCTTCTTCAAATCAGGTACATTTATTCCAATGTACCCAACAGTACTATATACTTAGAACTGCTAGAGTAGAATAATAATATCTATTATAACTGCTAGTTAGTTCTTGTCACATGTTTCCACCTTTGCTACCCCTTGTTGTCCTCTGTTTCGTCCTCCCGCTAGGTGCCTAGGAGTTGCGGGGCGAGGTGCGTAGGAAACGACTTAGTCTTTTTGACTAATGGTCGGTGACCATACTATTTTAGGAGCCCGTGGAGATGGAGTACCATCACGACGAGGAGACAGGACTTGAGGAGCAGATACCGCTACCGCAGGCTACTACCACTACTGCACGTCCTCAGGTGGGACGGATTTTGATATATTAGATTAGCTTCCGCTTTGATTTGAGAGAGAGAGTTGATATGATATACTGGGCATAAGCCCTTATTACTCTTTCATTTTGTACTCATTGTGGACTATATTTCTGTACTTTTCATTCATATATATGATATGTACTCTGTAACTTGTGGACTAATGGATTTGTTATACTGCTATACTTCTTTTTCTCATATTGGCCTACAGGTTATATGATCGTAATAGCCGGCAAGGATTGGCGTGTTGCAGTGTCGACTAACCCGTGCGTTAGTACCACCGTAAGACGGCGGTTCTGGGCATAAGACCCGGTAGCCCTCCTTGGTAAGGGGGAGGGGGGTCTTACAGAATAAGGTAGGAGGAATTATGGAGGTGATCTGGGGATTTCAGTTGGAGGAGGAAGACAAACTGATGTCGTTCGCTCCGCTTTAAGATGCATGCAAAAATCTGTTTTTCTGCGCGCAATAATCTTCAAGGCCATTTTCGTACATGATGAGGCCAGATCTGGGTTTTCTACTAAACATGAAATTCGTAGCCCTTGGAAATACCTTTCCAACAAGTGGTTACGCATCTTCATGAGAAAGTCTGATCGAACTTGCTAGCTAACAAGTTAAACGTGCAAAAACTGTTTTCTGAACGCAGCGGACATCGAAGCCGATTTCAAGTGTGTTACGTTCTGATTTGGGTGAAGGACCGAATATCAATGTTGTATTCCTTGTAAATACCTTTCCAACGGATGGCTACACGTCCTCATACAATTCCCACAGACTCGGGAATGTCCGATCGAAGTGGTTGTACAGTCAAGTCTTGTATTTAATACCCTCGGGTTAGTAAAGTATTGGACTTTGTTTGAGGAAAGAAATGGTAAGAATAATTGTTGGGGTTGAGTGAATTTGTCGCTATGAGGATGTATTAAACAAATGGTTTGGAAAGACATTTAGGCATGGTTATAATTGGTGTAATGGGTCAGGTTTTGAAGATGGTGCGACGCTTGGTAATCAAACGAGTAAACAGTGAATCCATGTTAATAAGAAAAGGGGGTGAACTATTTTGTGCTGATGAGATTACAGCGATGGAAGCATAGTGGTAGATGGATGCTTGATACTTAAAAGAAATTGGAAAAGGTCGATGCATGGTCATGAGGCTTGCCAAATAATGAAAGAGTAAGTAGTCCACTTCTTAGAGTCGTGTCACCCTACGTGTAGCAATATGGGTTGTATGTTGTAAGAGGTGGTTTACCACCTGCGTTGATGATGAATCCTTAAGTGCCTTGGGGCATAAGAATGTGAAAGGGTGTATGTGTGGGTGTTTGACCGCACTGGATTGGTAATGATGAATAGAGATATAGGCCGGTTGGGCTTGGTTCTCGGTGTTGACTACTCGAGGCTCCTTCCATGCCAAGTGGACGGTTGGGTTTGGTCCTTTGGTGATACAGTCCCATAGGCTCCTTCTGTACCACGATGATGTGAAACTGTATGTGGTGTGAGTTGACATGCGGTGTCATAATCCTGGGTTAAGGATAGTATGGCAGGTCTACGGGCTCACCAATTGTCACACCGACGGGAGTTGACAGATAGACCGTAGGCGGTTGGGCTTGGTCCTCGGTGTTCATTCCCGGGGATCCTTCCGTGCCAAGTGGATTGTTGGGCTTGGTCATGTGGTGATACGCTCCCATAGGCTCCTTCTGTGCTATGACATAGGCCAGCTGGGCTTGTTCCTTGGTGCACATGTACCCGAGGCTCCTTCTGAGCTGTAGTACGCATGTGAGCTCCGTTGTTATGTTCTTAGTATTGAGGCGTATGGAAGCCTAGGCTTGGTAGTGTAGATTCCTTCCTAGTAGTGAATAAACCCGCTCTATTGTCACCGTCTGGCCACGACGGTTGTTGCTAGAGAGGTTAGCTACCTGCTCGAAAAGTGGGAACTACAAGTCTGTATCGACATAGCAATTGCATGTGCGTGATCATGGGGGAGTCGTTGCATTGCATTCATATCATTTCATTACATTACACGCACAAGATCCTTATCGTATAAGTTTGTATGGGCACTCTTATACGATGAGTTACTTTACTGTTTAGCCGATCCTAAACTTATATGTCTGTATGGGCATTCGTATAAGTTGAGTTATTTTCTGTCGTAGTTCTATATTTTATACTGCTGTTGATGGTAGAACTACTAGAGTAGATTGTTTACTCATTTGTTGTATTACTGATATACACTGATATTGTTCACTCTGATACCACCTGAGTACTCCTTGGCTCATTATATATATTATACGTTGTCCTTTTCTCTTCCCGGTGCCATGGAGTCGCCGGGGGAGCGGATGTGATAGCCACTTAGTATTTATGACTAACGGTTGCTACGTCTTCCTTTTAGGAGGGAACCCCGCAGATAGAGTACCAGCAGGTTACGTAGGAGGACATCTAGGCCAGGGCGATATGGCCTGATGTGACAGTACTGTTATTGCCATAAATTAATGATGTAAGTGTTTTGTTGAGAGACTCTTTGTAGCCCCTTTAGGCATGTACTCTGATATTTTAGAAGCCTTGGTTGCTTCTTATTTCTTTTGTACTCGTGGACTTATATACTAGTGTGCATTTTGAATTCTATTTTTATATTCTTTATGTTGGGTTGACAAGATGATATGATTAGCCGGCAGGATATGCGTCTTGTACTGGACGAATATCGACACCCAGGGTAGTGATAGGTGGACCTAATGCAATATCGGCACCCTGAATACTCGATGAATATTTTTGGTCTCAGCTCACAAGTCTTACTTAACGTACTCGTCGGATGTCCGCGATGATATCCGACGAATTTTACATGTCGAGGCTGGCGCACCCTGACTACGAGTCAAGTCCCTTGACTCAAAAACACGTGCGAGGGGTCTAGCGCGAAACAAGATGTTATAAATCCTATAAATAAAATAAAAGATTTTGAAAGTAAGGGTTAGATCAGAAATACTCTAGAGGTGGGGGTGAATAGAGTTTTTAGGGTTTATAAAAATTTTTCTAATTAAATCACACTATTACTAGTGCTGCAGGAATTAAATTAAAAAAACACAAACACAGCAACCTAGAAAGCACAGCCACAGCAAGAATAAAAGAAAGAGAGCAACCCAAACAACACAAGAATTTTATAGTGGTTCTCCTAAACTTGGGTACATCCACTCTTCTACCACCCTGGTAGGAATCCACTCAGGTTTTTGATCAGCTGACTGCCGCCAATGAGCTTTTGATCAGGTGCTCAAAAACCAAACCTCAAGTCTTTTGATCAGGTGACTTACAACCAGGAATAACTTTTGAAAGGAGTTAAGAACCCTTTATACAATGGGGGTGAGAGAGTGATTTTGTCTTCTCTTTCTCAGATACAACTGAGAAGACTCTAGTGGGAAAATGATGTTTGCAAAGGCACCCCCTGAGATATAGAATGGTTCAGGAGTTTGAAGCCTTGCTGCAGGGTGATTGGTCTTCAAACTTTTGCTTTGACCAGATGATCTCCAGGAACATCTTGATAGATTGAATGTTTGTTGTCCTTTGAAGAATCCTAGAATGAAGACAGAAGAAGACTCTTGATTTGAATGGTTGTTCTTCTTCTTCTTCAGCTTGATGTTCTTTCTCTGGTCTAGGGCTAGGGCTTCTTGTCTCTTGACTGTGTTGTTGCCCTGTGAGCTCTGTAGTCTGTATATTCTCTATGTGTTATCGAGAGAGATCAAGAAAATCCTTGTTCACCGTATATTTCTGACTACTTCTAGAGAGCTATTTAGGAAGAGAAAGAAAATAACTTTTATATTTTCTATATAAATTGCCTTTTGAAATTTGAATTTCTTTTCTGCATTGAATTCTGACGGCCTGGAGAATATTTGCATTGATTGATTTCCCTAACTATCGCATGGAAAAACGACAAGCAATAATCCTAATGAAGACCGTAATCAATGCTTGCTTCTAACGGTAATATTCAGAGAATATTTATGTATTGATTACTCAGGAATTATTGCAATAGAAAAGAAACAGAGGGAGGGAAATTTCTAAGTCTGGAACTTTACAGAATTCGTTGAACAGAATTCGTCGATCTATGTATATAGTTCACCGAACAGAAAAGTCAAGTTCGTCGACCAGATGATTATTGTTCGTCGAGCTGAGATGCAAGATTGTCAACCAATAACTGATAAATGCTTTCTCTAGACCCGTCAATTCTGTGTATCAAGTTCGTCGAGCTGAGAATATAACTTCGTCGACTGAATAACAGAACTCCATGTTTCTTGGACTTAAAAATGTTGAAGTAACATGTCCAGAAATTGTCGACTCCAGAACTGGGTTCGTCGACCTGAGAACTAGTTTCGTCGAGCTGAGAACTTCTAACTGCTACTTGATAAATCATGGCAAGAGTGTGTTCTAAGTTCGTCAAGCTGAGAAGATGAGTTCGTTGACTGGAGTGTGATTCTGGACTTAGAATACTTAGTTGTTTCTGGTCTTATGGTGTTGAAGTAGATGATCCATAAATCGTCAAACTAAGATCCATATTCGTCGAGCTGATATTCTAACTTCATCGACTGGAGTGTGAAGCTGGACTTCAAATACTTAGATGTTTCTGGAATACGATGTTGAAGTAGAATACCATGAGATCGTCGACCTGAGAAGTAAGTTCGTCATTCTGAGAGCTAAGTTCGTCGACTAGAGTAAAGTGTGAATAATTATGGACTTGGTGTAGAAGTATACTCTTGAATTCATAGACCTGAGATTCAAGTTCGTCGAGCTCAGCTCAGAGAATTTTCTCTGAGATCGTTAAGATGAGCACGCCTATCGTCGACATGAGTTCGACGAACGACAAACTCATTTTATGAGTCTTTGAATTTTCTCCAAGTCTTGAGTCTTTTGCAGTCTGTTAATGGCTGGTCCATCCAGTGTTAACTCTAAGGACATGACCTAGACTCTAGAACTCATACATGACCCTGGCTATACATGTTGGGTCAAACATCCTAACTTAGTGAACCTATCCCAAATCCAACTAGGGATCCAACAATCTCCCCCTATTTGGGTGAGGTCACTAATTACAGACTCACATTAATAACAAGGCAATAAAACATATATCTGGCATATAAAATTTAAAAAAAGCAGCAGATATATATATACACAGAGCTTTGTATCAGAATATAACCAAGCAGTTTTTAGAATAATAGAAAGACTGAAAACAGTTCATAATTTACTTCTTCTTCCTTTGTTCCTTATGCCTTTCCTCTTTGGCCTTCTCACCTGGATGAGTAAACTTAATCTCCCTGTTAGGATCTGCAGCTTGGGCCTTGGTCATTGTCATGTCAGTAGCCCCAATGATATTAATAGAAGTAGCACTGGGCACTACTTCTTGTGGATGCAGTTTCATATAATCATCAACATTAAAAAACTTGTTAGCCTTATAAACCTATTCAGTTCTTCCTTTCTGTACTTGGACATTGTAGAGTTTTTAGAGGGATCTATCCCTTTAGCTTTAGCTTTGTTAATCATGGAAAGGCCAACCACTTCCTGAACCTGGCCATCCTAGCTATTGCAGCTGTCTCTGGATATTCAAATGGTATAGGTGGGGGAGCAGGTCTTTTGGGGCTTTCAGCCTTTTGATGTTCAGGGAATTGTTTCTCTTGTTATTATTGTTGATGTTGTTGTTGTTGTTGATGCTGCTTGCCAGATGAATATTGTCTTTGCTGGCTGCTTCCTGAAGATGAGAATCTACCATGATGCATCTGGTAGGTTTGAAATTGGGTAGTCCTTGGAGTTGAAGAACTAAAAGCACCAGCAGCTGGTGGACGTGGAGGAGGATGAAAGTATTAGTGCCTAAACACATAAAGGGGGGGGGGTGAATAGGTATAATTCCTTTTTTCTTTTAAGACGGAATATCTATGCAGTTAATTAATCAGAAACAGCTAATTTAACAGCTAACACAGCATAACATTCACAGAATCACACAATCACAGTTTGCACACAGTTTTTATAGTGATTCCCCAAGGTCTGGGTACATCCACTTTCCCCCTTCGCCTATCTAGCAGTGTGCTAGATTCGGCCTAACTTCTTTCCTTCACCTCAGATCCGCAGATCTTACAGCTTAGAACCCAAACAAGGCTCATACAACTCAAAGTGAGTCCACACTGCTATAGCTTAGGCATTCAGCCCTACCTCAGCCTTCAACAAGGCCTACAACTCAGAGATAACAATCTCCTATATCTCAAGATCATAGCCCTACCTCAGCCTTCAACAAGGCCTATCACTCAGAGATCTAAATCTCCTACAACTCTGCCTTTATAAAACAGGCTTACAGCTCAGATCTTAAAAAGATCCTACAAAAATAGATTTAACAATGTATTTTACCACCACCCTGGCAGAGAGAGAAAGGATGGATGGCTTCTTGATCAGTTCTTGGAAGAATCTGATTGCAGAGAACAACCACTCTTAGCTTTCTTCAAAGATTCTTGAATCTGAACTCAGTAGGGTTGAACTCCTTTGAAGTTGATCTTCAATCAGCTTCTTTCTTGAAATTCAGATCTTAATCTGAGTCCTTCTTGGCAGACTTGTTCAGAATCTGCACTTGAGGAATTTGTTGATATAAGTCCCTTTCTTCACTTCAATAAATGAAGCTCTCTCTCTCCAACTTCTTCTTTTTATGCTCTATCTATATCTGTTATTAGTCTCTTCTGTTAAAAGTGAATTCCTTTATATAGACTTTCTCCATGGTAACCGGGTGATCCGGTTGCTAACAAACTTCTGACAGCACTAACAGCTTCAGTAGACCAGTTGATTATGGCAGCTGTCAAGTCATCCAGTCACTTCTTGAAACTCTGTCTCTGTTAGCAAAGTGTCGAGACTGAAGTTCATCATGTGTCCACACAAGTAGACTAAGTGTCGAAACAAGCCTTGATGGTGTCGACACAGCACCTTTGGTGTTAACACAGCTTCTCAACACAGATTCTATAGAATGTGTCGAAACTAATTCTGTGTGTCGACTCAATCACTTCTTCTCTTTAACTTTGTTGAAACTCTGCTGTGTGTCGACACAAGTCCTATGTGTCGACACAGTTGATGTCGACAAAGTCTTCTATGTGTCGACACTTCCTCTGTGTCGACACAATTGATGTCGATTATGCTTCTCTGTGTGTCGAAACTGCCTCTGTATGTCGACACAGTTAATGTCGACTATGCTTCTCTATGTGTCGACACGGCCTCTGTATGTTGACACAGTTTTTGTCGACTATGCTTCTCTGTGTGTCGATACTGCCTCTATATGTCGACACAGTTCCTTCAGGTGTCGACACAGCTTCTTCAGGTGTCGACACAATTAACTCCAAGTGTCAACACAACTTTTCTCTAGTGTCGACACAAGCCTTCATAAGTGTCGACATACCTTCTTTTGGTGTCGAATCATGGACTTAGAAACTTTTTCTTACATTCCTGCATTTACTTAACCTGCACATATAAACTCAAAACAACATCAAATACACCTTGATGCATATCATTGAGTAAGGTGGGGCTTCTTCAAATCTGGTACATATTTCCCAATGTACCCAACAATCTCCCCATATACTCTAGATCTGATTAGACTCTACATGAATTCTATTGACGAAGATATATTTAATTCTGTTTTGACAGTGTGTCCAAGACCCCCAGAAAGCACAAGTACAAATGCTGTTCCACCTCCATCAGGAACAGATGCTGACATCAAAAAGTGGAAAGTAGCCGATGCCAAGGCAATGAACATTCTAGCTCAGACAATGTCAGATGACATTTTTCAAAAGGTAGCTGAATGTAATTCAGCCAAGGAGATTTGGGACAAGCTCTCAGAAATTGTCTCTGGCTCAGCTGATGAGAGAAAGGACAGAAGATCCCATCTCATCTCCCAATATGAGAACTTCAAGAAGGGAGAGACTGAGTCAGTGGGAGATATATACAACAGACTGAGTCTAATTGTCAGTGAACTGAGGACATTAGACAAAGAAATCTCACTGACAGAACTTAATGACAAGATCCTAATGTGCTTTCCCAGCACTTGGGATTCAAGAATCTGGCCAATTAAAGATGCCAGAAGTCTGAATGAGATCACCACTGAAGCCTTGTTGGGTAAGCTCAAATCTTATGAGCTACTCATCAAGAACAGAGAGGAAGAACAGAAGGCTGCTTCACCAGCCATAAGAAAGGAGAAGACCATAGCATTCAAGGCAACTGAGGATCTGCCTGAAGAAAAAGGAACAGGCAATGATGAACTTCTCGGCTTGTTGGCCAAAAGATTCTATAAGATGGCCAGAAAGGACTTTAGAAGAAGATCATACAAGGAGCAGGACAAGCCAAGGTATGACAAGTCCATTGGCAATAACAAAGACATTATTTGCTTTGGTTGCAGAAAACCAGGGCATATAGTTCCTGACTGTCCAGAGAACAAGAACAAGGACAGAAGGGACAGAAAAGAGAGAAGAAAGGAGAAAGACTCCAAAAGGAGTGGCAATAGCAAACCTTCTTCCAGCAAAAATAAGCATACAAGGAAAGGATTTGTTGCTGAATCCTGGAGTGAGACTGAAGAGGAGTCAGAAGCCTCTTCCAGCTCTAGTGATGATGAGGATGATGCAGAGGAAAAGGAGTTCTGCATGATGGCAATCAATGCCTCACAACATAACTCAGAGGAAGAGGAGTCAGAATCAGACTCAGAGACTCAACCTGAAGAAGATCAGGTAATCAGCTCTTTTGATTTTACTTCAGAATATTTTAAATCTGAATTTAAAGCACTATGTTTAGACCTGCTAAAGTCTGAGAAAGAGATCATCTCTCTCTGAAATCAATTATCTGAACAAAATATTTTAAAGTCAGAAAATCTCAAACTCTCTCAGGAGTTGGAGAACTGTAGGGAACAGATAGCTACACTGAAAAGTGAGCTCTCTGAGGCCAAGAAGCTTGAAGAATCCCTTAATGGGAGAAGCATCAAGCTGATGGATATCACAAGCACAGTGGACTCTAGACTTAACAGTACACTGGGCTTGGGTGCTTCATCCAGCCAACCTATAGTCCTAACAACTCCCATCAAGTTTATTTCTAGCAAGGGAAAGGGAGTTGTAGAGGTTGCCAGGAAAAATTCTGATCTGCCTCAGAAATTTAAGTCCCAGCAGAAATCGTCGAACGAAGCTCGACGATCGCCGAACGCAGCTCGACGATCTCAGGGAAAATCGTCGAACGCTGGTCGACGATCTCAACCAAAGTCGTCGAATGAAGCTCGACGATCTCATGTACCTGACCTCACCCATAGTCGACTGTCGAACGGAGCTCGACGATCTGACCCAAGATCGTCGAACTCAGCTCCAAGATCGTCGAACAGAGGTCAGAGCTCTGGAAATTTTTTCAAAGGCAAGTCAAAATTGAATCCTGAGGGTTTTTCATCCCAAACCTTTAACCCTTATACTGAATGGATTATACCTCCAAGGAGATATCATCCTGAAGGATATAAGAGTCAGCCAGGGATGTCTTTCATTTCTGAATTTAGAGGTTATCAACCTAGGCCCAAGGTAAACTGGGTCAAAAACAAGTGAATTATTTTATGTGCAGGTGAAGACCTATCCAACATCTAACCAGCAATGGTATTTGGATAGTGGGTGCTCTAAGCACATGACAGGGAACAAGGACAACCTCAATTCCTTTAGAGCCAAGCTTGGACCCAAAGTTATCTTTGGTGATTCCAACTTTGGACAAACTAAAGGATATGGTGCAGTCCAGATTGGTTCAGTAACTTTCAAGAAGGTAGCATATGTGGAAGGACTGAAGCACAACCTAATCAGCATCAGTCAGCTATGTGATGAAGGGTACCAGGTGACCTTCAGCAAAACCTTATGCAAAATCAAGTCAGAGGAGAACACAACTGTGTTGACAGGTAAAAGGAAAGGTAACATCTACCTAGTAGATTTTCTTTCAACTTCTATAGATATCTGTTTATTTAATTCAGTATGTAGACCAAATGTGTTATGGCATAAGAGACTAGGACACCTAAACCTTAGAACTATTGCTAGGCTCTCCAAGGACAACCTTTTTAGAGGACTACCTTCTGGCCCCTACAAGAAGGAAGGACTATGCAAGGCTTGTCAATTAGGCAAGCAAACTAAAAAAAGTTTTAAGTCACTTAATAAGAGTGATTCACCTAGGATATTGTACCTGTTACACATGGATCTATTTGGACCCATCACAGTACAAAGCCTAGGAGGGAAATCCTACACTTTAGTAATTGTAGATGACTTCTCTAGATTCACTTGGGTGTTCTTTCTAAGGAAGAAGTCTGATAACTTTAAGTGTCTGACAGAGTTTCTCAAATGTATACAGATTGAGTTCAATACTCACATTGCCCTGATCAAAAGTGATCATGGGACAGAGTTTGATTCTCTTCTTATGCAAGAGTTCTGTCAGAGTGAAGGGATCAGGCACACTTTCTCATCTCCTAGAACTCCTCAACAAAATGGGGTAGCTGAAAGGAAAAATAGAACCCTTATTGAATCTGCCACTACATTGTTGTCAGATGCTCATCTACCTCTATCCTTTTGGGCAGAGGCAGTGAACACCTCCAACTATGTGCTGAACAGGAGTCTGATACATAAACTGAAGGGAAAGACTCCCTATGAATTACTCAAAGGGAAGAAACCTAAAGTTGACTATTTCAGAATTTTTGGTTGCACTTGCTATATTCACAATAATGATAAGAAATATTTAGCAAAATTTCAAGCCAAAGCTGATGAAGGAGTGTTTCTGGGATACTCCATGATCAGCAAGGCCTATAGGGTATATAATAAATCATCTTTGAAAATTGAGGAATCTGTTCATGTTTCTTTTGATGAAACTAACATGTCTTTCAAGGAGAAGATTTCTTCTACCATAGAACCTTTGCAGGAACACTCTCTAGTTGAAGATATGAACAAGTTACATGTTGCTCAAGAGGATGAAAGCAGTGAAGATGAAGGGAATGCTCAACACATTGAAGCTCAGCTTGAAGAGCCAGTTATTGTACCACAAGAGGAAACAACAATACAGGTTGGTGAACAATCAACACCCCCTATTGATTTAGTAACATCAAGAGACCATCCAATTACCCAAATAATTGGAGAACTCTCAGCTGGTGTGCAAACCAGAAATCAGGTCAACCAAAACCTGTTGCACACCTGCTTCCTTTCTCAAATTGAACCTCAGTCCATTCAAGATGCAGAGCAAGATCCACACTGGATCATTGCAATGCAAGAGGAGTTGCATCAATTTGAGAGGAACAAAGTATGGGAACTAGTGCCAAAGCCAAAGGATCATTCCATTGTTGGAACAAAATGGGTATTCAGAAATAAACTGGATGATCAAGGAGTAATAATAAGGAACAAGGCAAGGCTAGTTGCCCAGGGATATTCTCAAGAAGAAGGAATTGACTACGACCAGACCTTTGCACCTGTTGCAAGATTGGAAGCCATCAGAATATTTCTAGCTTATGCAGCTCACAAAGGCTTCAAGGTTTATCAGATGGATGTCAAGAGTGCCTTCTTAAATGGAGACATCAAAGAGGAAGTCTATGTCAGACAACCTCCAGGTTTTATCTCTCCAACTTATCCTGATTATGTTTTTAGACTGAACAAAGCATTATATGGTCTCAAGCAAGCTCCTAGAGCATGGTATGAGACCCTAGCATGCTTTCTCTTGGAAAATGGTTTTATCAGGGGTAGAGTAGACCAAACTCTTTTTATTAGAACCCATAAGTCTCATACCCTACTAGTACAAATTTATGTAGACGATATCATTTTTGGTTCTACTGACTCAAAATTGTGCAGAAGGTTTTCTAATCTAATGCACTCTAAATTTGAGATGAGTAGCATGGGTGAGCTATCCTTCTTCCTAGGATTGCAAGTCAAGCAACATGCTGAAGGCATCTTTATTTCTCAAACCAAATATGCTAATGAGCTGGTTAAGAAATTTGGCATGTCTGAGGCATCTTGTATGAAAACACCCATGCCTACCAATGCTGTATTGGATGCTGATGAACATGGGAAACCTGTTGATCAGACAACATATAGAGCAATGATTGGCTCTTTACTGTATCTTACAGCTAGTAGACCAGATATAATGTTTGCTACATGTATATGTGCTAGGTTCCAAGTAAGCCATAGAGAGTCACACCTCATATTAGTAAAGAGGATTCTCAGATATGTTAAAAGTTGTCCAAATCTAGGTCTCTGGTATCCAAAAGATTCAGCATTTGAGTTAACTGGATTCTCTGATGCTGATTATGCTGGATGCAGAATTGACAGGAAAAGCACCAGTGGAACTTGTCAGTTCCTTGGTGATAGACTTGTCTCTTGGTTTTGTAAGAAACAAACATCTGTGTCAACTTCAACTGCTGAAGCTGAATATATGGCTGCAGGCAGTTGTTGTTCACAAATATTGTGGATTCAAAATCAACTCCTAGACTATGGTTACAACTTAGAGAAGTCAAAAATCTTTTATGACAATACAAGTGTTATTTCCATAGCTCAAAATCCAGTCCTCCATAGTAGGACAAAACACATAGAGATTAGGCATCATTTCTTAAGGGACAATGTTGAAAAGAATAAAATTGAACTGCAATATATCCCAACTGATTTACAAAGGGGAGATATTTTCACCAAGCCTTTGGATGAAAAGAAACACACTTTCTTCCTAAATCAGTTAGGAATGTTGGATGGAGGAAGTCTTAATTAATACCCAAGATTTTGAAAGCTAAAAATTGACCAAGACTAGGCAAAATTCTAATTTTTCTTAATGTCTAGGATTTTCTGATCTCTGAACTGCGCTCGACGATTTCCCCAAAGATCGTTGAACGGAGTTCGACGATTTCCAGAATCGTCGAACTGAGTTCAGCGCCCCTTAGATAGTATGAACTATCTCTTCCGGTCAACGATCGTCGAACGGCGCTCGACGATTTTTTTCCTGAACGATCGTCGAACGGAGCTCGACGCTTTCCAAGATCGTCGAACGGAGATCGACGATGTTGGAGTCTCTTTAGATTCCTTTAGAAGCCTCGATCGTCGAACTGAGTTCAACGATCTTTCCATTTCTGCGTCGAACCCTAATATAAAACTCATTTTTCGCCGTCGTTCTCTCTTGCGCTTTCAATTTCTCTGCAAGAATTTTCTTCCCTCCAAACAGTTCTACGCTTGTTCGGTTTGTTTGTTAAGTTTTTGCAGGTACCATGGCCGTCTCAGTTGCTGTCCTCGCTGCAATGAAGTTTGATGCAGGATTTGACATTGATCTGGACTCCTTCAACACCACTGATCAAATCTTCCAGGACATCCTGAGTTTATTCAAGGATCAGCATTTGTCTGCCCTCATGACCACAAGAATCAAACTTGCCTCAGATGAAATAAAAGAATGGGTCTATACTGCTCACAATCTAGACAACAACACCATAGTTGGATCAATTGCTGGAACCCAGGTACCTCTGACCCCAACAGTTTTAACAGAGGTTTTTGGCTTGAGAAATGGTGAAGACACTACTGAACTATCTGGAGAGGAATTTTCTGATATACTTGCCAGGATGGGTCATCCAGACGGAAACCCTAGCAAGTTGTTTAAGAGGAACTTGTCAGTTGAATACAGGTTTCTAGCTGATGTTGTAGGCAAGGTGCTGTTGGCAAAGCATTCTGCACATGATACCATCTCCAGACATCAGCTCTGCCTCATGGGAGCTCTGGTAGATAGGAAAAGCTTAAACTGGGGAGAGGTCTTCTTTGACCTGATAAAGAAGAAGATTAATAAAAGCTTTGTAAATTTTGGAAGAATTCTTGGAGTTTTCCTTCAGGCAAGGTGCCCTGCTCTGCTGGTCTCCTCTGGAGTGCACATCAATGCTTCCAAGAGACTCACCTGTGCCCTATTTGGGAAGTGGGACAGGCAAATTAGCAAGCCCAGCAGGCCCTCTTCAACTGCTCCTTCAGGCACCAGGACTCAAAGAGTCACTCCCCCTCAGGTTTTTGCTGCTGCAGAAGACCTGGCTGTTGCTGGTGCTGCTTCCTCTCCTCCTCCAAGTTCAACCCTACCTCCAGCTCCATCCACCACTCCAGTTTCATCTCCCATTACAATCTCCAGCCCATCTCCAACATCTATTCCATCTCCAGCAACCATTTCATCACCTCCAGTAGACCAATTCCAGCCCTTGTTCTCATATCCACCTCCAGATGTCACATCATCTCCCTCCATACCATCATTCTCTCTTCTGGATGAATCCTACATGGATGATTCCCCCTCTTCTCCTCAAGAATTACCCTCCTCCTCAACATCTTTCCAAGATCTCCTCCACCACATCCTTGACCAACCCACCTTCACTCCATCCATATCCATACCCTTGTCCTCCATCTTCACAATCCCCACACCTCAGCCATCCATCCCTCCACCATTCAGCCCTCCACTTCCAGCTTCCTCAGCCATCCCAATACCCTCTACCTCTGCTCATGCCATTGAGCATGTAGATCTGTCAGCCTTAGCTGACAAGTTGTATGAGCTACTAGCCCCCAGGCTCTCTCTTCTCATGGAGGCCTCCTTAGCTCCTCTGCAACAGTCAGTGGCAGCCCTATCTGCCAGGCTTTCCTCCCTCATTCCTCAGGCAGCACCTCCAGCAGTTTGCCTTGATACAGAGGTATTTGCTTCCAGGCAGGGGGAGATGCCCTATGAAGCCAGCCTTCATGCTGCTGTTGCTGCTGCTTCTGCTGCTGCTGCTGCTGTTTTTGAATCTGCTGCTCCTGTTGCTACTGCTCCAGTCCAGGCTCCTACTCCAGTCTTAGCAATAGACCTAAGGTCTTTGCTCTCTGCATTTGATACTGCATATTACAGCTACCTCCCAGAGCCACATGCTGTCCAGCCCCCAGAAGATCTGTCCAAGGCTCTGGTGCCTCTCTCTGGCTGTGACCCCAACACTCTTTCCTCTTTTGTACTCTCTGTGATGACTACTGCTGCTGCAGATAAAGAAAAGGCTGTATCTGCTTCTGAAACTGTCTTTGCTGCTGCTGAAGAAAATGTTCCAACTGCTGCTGAAATTTAACTAGTTTCTGATGAGCCCACATCCCAGGATTTTCTGATGACAGAGGCTGCTGTTTTTGAGCCTGCTGAAGATTTTGTTGTTGTTTCTGAAGCTGCTGCTGCCATCTCTCCTAAAGTTACTAGTGTTGTTTCTGATGTTGCTTCTGTATCTGCTGCCCCATCTGCTGTTGTTCCTGTATCTGTTGCTGTATCTGCTGCTATTCATGCTGCTGCCCCTTCTGCTTCTGCCTCATCTGCTGCAATGCAACTTAATAAAGATCTTATGAAGAAGATTGATGCTATATATGATGACCAGAGTTCTGACTCTGATGAGTTCAAGACAGACTCTGATGACTCTGCTGCCACTATTGCCAGGAAGAGGAAGGCTAGAAGCAAGGCTATGAGAAGGGTTCCACCTGCCAAAGTAAGAGATGATAATGATGTTCCTTATTATATTCTGCACAACTGCCCAATTACTGAACATTGGATGCAGTATTCCAAAAATCAGTTAAAAGCAATGAAGAAGAAAAGGAAGTATGAGAAGGGCTCCTCCCAGTTCAAGCACCCTCATCCTCCTCCACCACCTCCACCTGATGCAGGTGCAGGTGGCAGCTTTGCAAGCCAAGCCCCATCTAGAAGCCAGGCTCCCTACCAACCCCATGCTAGAACCTATCAAAGGGAAAGCCAGTCTAGGGGCTCTTACTCTAGGAGAGGAGGATATAGGGGAAATCAAAGAGAGACTCAAGTTTATTCTAAAGGGCATTCCAGGCAGCACCCTTATTCTAGGGGAGGACATGTTTCTTCTGATACATCTTCTGGTCCATTCCCTTATAAGCTCAAAGAAACTGTGACTGTCAGGACTCCTCAAGATACTTCTTCCAACAGGTATGAGCCACCTGTACCATTTGAGGACCCTGAGAAGAATCCTGTTGCTTGGACTGCTAGGATGAAGGAGTTGGCTGCATTAGACCAGATAAAGAAAGCCAAAGAACAAGGCCTAGACACCTCCAATATTTCTACAATGTCAGAACAAAGACAGAAGGAATTAGAGAGATATGCTTCCAGCAAATTTTTTGATGCAGAAAGATATATGGAATTGCATCCTGCTGCTGTGGTTCCCAGGGCTACTAAGAAAATTTATTTGGGTGCAGCTGAAGACACCAGATCCAAACAAGAAGCCCTGAATCCTAACAGAGAAATCAAAATGGTAAAAGGCAAAGAGAAAAAGTAACTCTGTAAGGTGACAATCCTTGGTTTTTCTGACTACTGTCTGGATATCATGTTATACATTTTTCTGTGATGTTTCTGCATTGTGTATATCTGCTATTGTTTTCATGTTTTTCTGATTGTATGATGTTATTTGATTCTTCCAAAGTCTGTAAATAGTAATCCTAACCCAAATAGGGGGAGATTGTTAGAAGACCCTATTACTAATTTGGGTCAGGATCACTATGTCTCTAGGAATCTGTGTTTGACCTTCTGTATAGCTTAATAGGTCAATTAGAATTGAGTCTAAGGGTTAGAAGTCTAGGATTGGAAGCTGCCCTGAAGACCAAGTTTTTCTGTAGACCAAGTCTAATCGTCGAGCTCAGCACGACGATTCGTCGAACTCCGGTCGACGATCGTCTAGCTCAACTTCTGTAGATCGTCGAGCTCCATTCGACGATCGCTGAGCTCAACCTCATAATATCGTCGAGCTCCACTCGACGATCGCTGAGCTCAACTTCGCAATATCGTCGAACTCCATTCGACGATCGGTGAGCTCAGGTCGACGATTTTAACTCTGCATTGGATCCTTATCTCTGAGCTCAGTTCGACGATCTTTGAGCTCAGATCGACGATTATCTTGCTACTTGGATTTTCCAGTTCGCTGAGCTCAGCTCGACGATAGCAGAGCTCAGTTCGATGATTTCAGTTATCTTTCAGAATTCAAATTTAAATCAGATAGAAGTTATTCTGCATTTAATTCAGAAGATCTGCCAGCCGTTTTCATTTACTTCTGGAGCAAGTTTCAAGGGATTTTTCAAGGAACAATTCAGTGGACTTTCCTTCAGAAAAAATTATGCAATTAAGGCTGTAATCAATGCAGACCAACGGCTATCTTTGACAGAGTGATATTCTATTATGGCACAGAGAATAAATGACAGAATGTTTTTGAATGAAATAGAGGTGAAATACAGAGATTGACAAGAAGAGGACACACAACTCAGAATACAGAGACGCTTTTCAAAATTTCTGTCAACAAGAATTCTGAAGAACACTCATCAGAGAGATCAAACTTTCAAAAAAACTTCAGATCTCTTCAGCTCTCAAAGTGTTCAAGGCCAACATCATCTCAAGACTCCAGACTCTCAACATTTCAGCTTGTTGAAATCATCTTTTGCTGGAGATCTATCTTTGAAGGCCTATTACCCTCAGCAAAGCTCATCTTCCTGAAGATCAAGGACTCAGGGGGAGCTTTGGCATCAATCCACTTAGTCTTCTCAGTTGATTGAGAAAGAGAAGACTGCCATCACTCTCTCACCCCCACTCTGTAAGGGTTTTTCAAACTCCCTTCAAAAGTTTGAATCTGGTTTTTGAGCACCTTGTCAAAAGCTCATTGGTGGCAAGACACCTGATCAAAAAATCTAATTTGGTTTTTGAGCACTTTATCAAAAGCTCATTGGTGCCCAGGACACTTGATCAACTCATCCTGTAGTGGATTCCTACCTAGGGTGGTAGAAGAGTGGATGTACCCAAGTTTGGGGAACCACTATAATTCCTTGTGTCATCTGGTTATGCATGTTTTCTTTTTGTTTCTGGCCTAGATTTTATTGTGCTTAGTTTCTGCATAGAT
Source organism: Platanthera guangdongensis (assembly GCA_039583875.1). Classification (NCBI taxonomy): domain Eukaryota; kingdom Viridiplantae; phylum Streptophyta; class Magnoliopsida; order Asparagales; family Orchidaceae; genus Platanthera; species Platanthera guangdongensis. The sequence goes on along the minus strand of CM077167.1, from coordinate 38,451,212 downwards.
TAGTTTTGTGTTTAGTTTTATTTCTGCTTCCCTGCTCACACTCATTACAACAATTGTTGTAAAGCTTTTCAAAAGTTTTTCTTTGTGTTCAAAAAGCACCATATACTCTATTCACCCCCCTCTAGAGTATATCAGATCTAGTTTCCCCTTTCAATTGGTATCAGAGGGAGGTTGGTTAAACATACCACACCTTGGTGGTTGTACAAGCTAACACCTGAACCCCAAGATTCCAAACTAGATCCTTCTGTTATAGTTTATTATTAGATTTAGTTTGCACAAATCATGGCCCAAAACAAAGATTATGCAAGCACCAGACCTCCAGTGTGCAATCTGTCAAAGTTTGCACTTTGGAAAGCAAGGATTAGACTTGGTCTACAGAAAAACTTGGTCTTCAGGGCAGCTTCCAATCCTAGACTTTTAACCCTTAGACTCAATTCTAATTGACCTATTAAGCTATACAGAAGGTCAAACACAGATTCCTAGAGACATAGTGATCCTGACCCAAATTAGTAATAAGGTGTTCCAACAGAAGTCATAACCCTTAGTCAATGATATACACTATTCATAAAAAACACACATTATGATGTATAACAACATTATATGACAAGGTAATTTCTAAACAAATATATATAATAAGTCATCACAGAATAATAATGCAACCAGAATGAGCATTAATCATGTTTTGTTTCAACTTTCAAAAGTTTCTTTAATAATAGTTTACATAGATTTTTTAACACTAAAGATTACAAAGTTGTAAAATCTAGTAAATCTATCCTAAGGCTGCTCAGGCTCCTGGATGACTATGCCTTTGCCTGATTGGATCTTGGCTTGTACTGGAGTATCTGTATTTTTAGTTGGCTTCTTGCCCTTCAGATCCTTCTTTTTTTGTTCTTCAGCTCTAATTCTTTGTCTTTCAAAATAATGAAAAGGATTTGGGAAATATTTGTTAGGCTCCTGAGCATTAGGAGGTAGCTTCCCAGCCTTTGCCTTTGTTCAATACTAATGAATGTCTTCCTGTTTAGCTTCATGCTTTTTCCATTCTTGCTCTGTGTACCATTTGCCCCTGTCATGGGTCTTGTCCTTCGCAGCTTCCAAGCAGTCAATATACTATTTATGGAAGTAGGGCTCCACTACTCAAAATCAGGCTTCAACTCAGCCTGTTCTCTGAATCTCTACTTTGATAGTTGAGCTTCGTGCTCCTTATTCATAGCTGCCTCTGACATTTTAACTTTCTCAATAATAACATTTTTATTACACTCTAGAGGACTGTACATTGACTGTACTTCTTGATGAATCATTTCAAAATCTGCTGGAGGGTAAATAACCTGAGAAACTTCAGGTTGGTCACCACCAAAATAAGCAGGGTGTATACCTGACTCAGCCACATTATCATCATCACAGAGGGGTGGATATCCAAGGGTGGCTCTGATGTTATTAGATATCCATTTAGCATGATCTGAGCCAGCTTTGGCTAACACTCTCTCCCCCTTTATGACTTCTCTTGCAACATGATCCTTGAGGTCATCTTTCTGAAATCTGATTTGTTCATCAAGATAATTAACACCATCTTTATAGAAGGACATTAACTTCAGTAGCTTTGCAGAAATGATCTTTTGAGATTGCTTAATAGCTGTTTGTACAGAAGCTAGGCCTTCCTGAAATTGCTTAACAAAATCTGCCTTGGCTTTAGTCCTTGCCTCAGTCTGGGCAGTAGCAATATTCTTCATTTCTGTAACAATCACATTATGTGATTCTGTCAGATTATCATTCATTCTAAGTTGATTCTCTAGGACATAACCTTGCTTAATAGCTATATCATCAACTTGAGTTTTGATTTTTTCTTGATATGTTGCTAGGAAAAACACAGCATTTCCACCTTTGTGGAAACAATCTATCATTTCCTTCTTGTGTTGATATACTTCAAATCTTATTGATTTTATATCTTGAGCCAAGGAGAATTGCAGATTTTTATGGGTCTCATCCATATATTTCTCCATGGCAATCCTTTGCTCATCTAACTTTACTTGCAATGAAATCAACAAGGAACTATAATCATTAGTTGGGGCAGATTGTGGAGCAGTTTGTAAAGCCCTCTTATAGCTCTGGCTTCTTCTTTTGAATACCATTAGCGTTCTTTTCTTAGCTTGAATTTCTGCTTCCTCTTCGGAAGCTGAGGTACTGACTATATCAATTCTTTCCTTAGGACTAGGAGGCAATTCCTGTTTAGTCCTAGGTTGCTCCTCCTGAGTCCCTTGCTCCTCCCTATCTGTTCTTACTTGCTCCTCCTCAATGTTAACTTGCTCCCCCTCAACTTCTTCTTTCTCCCCCTCAAATTCAGTTTGCTCCCCCTCAGTTCTTGCTTGTACTATATCTGGAAACAACTCTTCAAGAGTGAACTCTTGTTGAGTAGGGACTTGAGGGGCCACCATCTCAGGAGCATTAGCAGCAGCAGATGTATCCTCCAAGATAACATCTTGTGTTTGACTGTTTAGTTGTGCTGGCTGGTCAGCATCATTAAAAAACTCAGTTAGCATTTCATCCTGATTATTGAAAGTTGATTGATTAACCTCTTGAATTACATCAAGAATAGTTTGTGTAGTCATTTCACTTTCCAAGTGGGTTGGCTCTTCCTCAAGATGAGGCTCCCCCTGCACTTGAGCACTATCTACAATATCTTGTGCAGGAGATTTTTCAGGAATCTCTTGCCTCTCTTCATCAGGCATATCCTTAGTTAGGACCCTATCCCATCTGGATATTATTCTGATATCCATTCTCCTCATATGGTTGATCTTTGAACAAGCAGTTTGTTCCAAGACTTCAGGAATTGTTATAGCCAAGTACAGACCCATAATTCTTCCCAGATTTGGCTTCTTAATACTTTCCTTAATCTTTTCAAAAATTACTACTGGCCAATCAATGTTTAGTCTGTAGATAATCCTGGTCATCAGGCTGAACATATAGGCTAAAATCCTATCATGCCCCCTGACTTGCAGAAAATGACTTTGCCAACTATTTCTGAAATGAATTTTCCTTGCTGATTCATTCATTTTCTGTTCATTGCAGATCCAATCTTCATGGTGGGATCCAATCCACACCATTAGAGTGCTTCCCTAGTCTTGGATGATGGTACTTCTTCTTCTTCTTGTGTTCTTGGGAGTTGAAGAGTTTTTCATAAGCTTTTCAAAGTAAGTTTAACCTTAGTTCCCTGAATTGTAGATTTAATCTTAAGTTCAGTAGAATATATAGTAGCTGCGCCATAGAATTCTAGAATTTCTTTCTTCCAAATCTTTGTGGTTTCAGATACAAGAAATTCTAAACCATTTTCTGCAATTAGGGTTACTCCTGCTTTAATGTCGGGTTCCGCATTAGCAAAGGCTTTGCGTACCAGCTCATAACCTTCATTGACACTATCTTCTAGCTTTGGAGCCATTATGGTTGAGAGAAATCTTGAATTTAGAAGAGAGAATTTGTCGAAACAGGGTTTTGTTCTCGAGAGCGTTGATTGATATTTTCGCATCAAGTCCGAAAACGGAATGCGGTTAAAACTCCAAAAAGATTTATGAAGCGCGGTGCCCCGGACGGTTTTATTTAAGTAGAAAAGCGAATTTGGTTTTTATTTAGAAAATGGGGCGCGCATATTTATTTATTTGGATATAAAAAGATGTGATCGAGTTTTAAAGAAAGGAGACAAGTGCACCTATAGTGAGTAGTACAAGATATTCCGGGTGGGATACCAAGGTCGTATTGTTCTCGGGGTCGGTTCGATTATTTCTACTCTTCCCTAGAGGGGACTATTATTTTACCGATAATTACTTTTTGGGTAATATTTTATATATAATAAAAAGACAGAAAACATAAAATGAAAGCATAAAAAGAAAGCTTGAAGGTGGGGTCGATGAAAATCTTAACACAACGGCATCGAATAAAATTTGAACCAAAATAAACTTTAAATAAAAAAGAGATCCTAAATTTCTAATTAATTAAGGCGGAGACTTGGCCGTGGAGGTTCCACTAGAATGAGCTCACCTAGCTATAGGGCTATCGCTCACCTGAACGCTAAGACTATTCGACCGAACGTTAGTCCGACGAAGGATTCCTCTTAACACTCGCATTACGCTAAGAACCCCGCTATTGGGTGGGGAATCCAATACGGTAGAGTTGGCGCGCCTCCTCTCTCGAGGGTTAGTATGGAACTCTCTTTACCAAGGGGTGATCGGTCCATACGTACGGCCTCTCGGCTAGCTAGCGTATGGACTACGGAAATAGAGCCCACACATCGATTATGTGGGTCCACGCGTCGTAAAACCTGGGCAAACTTTAAGAAATTAATTAATTAGAAAATACGGCCTTTAATTATTTTAAGCTATTTTATTTGTCCCAATGTTCTTTGATACTGAGGGCTAAGAACAGTTAGCCACTCATCGGAATGGGGACGACAGCGGTGAATGCAATAAAGAACGTAGTAAATGAAAGCGATAAAATGAAAGCAGGAAATAAAGCAGTAAATTGCAAGTCCTACTCAAATGAGTAGTACTGAAATGAAAGCAGTAAAGTGCGAGTCCCGACGCAAATGCGTGGGCGGGAGAAATGAAAGTGAGTCCTACTCAAACGAGTAGGACAAAATAAATGCAACGCACACACATACTCTACAAAAAGTAAAACTCACGCACACACTCTACAGAAAGTAAAACTCACGCACCCACTCGACATAAATGAAAACGCACGCACACACACTCTCGACATAAAGTAAACACACTCACTCTATAGGAAAGTAAAACACACACACTCTACTGAATGAAATAAAGCAAAGCGTCATTTAACTCTTAACGAGTAGCCGGAAATAAATGCGCACACACATATGAGCGAAAAAATTAAGAAAAACTAAGTTGACGAAAAATTAAAATAACACCATTTCTTCTGCTAGAATGCGGTAGAAATGCATAAAAAGCTGAAATAAAAATAAACCGGGCAAAAAGGTTTGCAAATAAACGCAAAATGAAAATGCCCGAAAAATTAAAACAAATACATTTCTACCGCTAGAATGCGGTAGAAATGCGTAAAAAGATAACGAAAAATTTAAAAGAGCAAAAGTTTTGGAAAATAAAGGAAAAATACAAGTGTTTGGAAAAACAAAATAACAACACATCCATTCTTATAATGCTATAAAAACTCCTAAAAAGTGGAAGAAAAGATAAAAGGATGAAAAGTTCTACAAAACTAAAAAGTATAAGTGAAATGAAAATGACAAAACCACTTTAAAATCGTTTTTATAGTTTCATAAGGACGGGTTTTAGAACAAAAACTAAATAGCTATTATGAAGATGAAAACATCTACTTAACAATAAAAAGAAATAACATTTTACTCTCATACACACACACACACGTATATAAAAAAAAGAACGAAAAAAAACTAAGTTAAAACAATAAAAGAAGATAAGATTGCATAAAGAAGAGTTGCATAGATCCATTCCAAAGTTATAATAAGAGAAGAAAAACAAATTTTATTAGCTAAAAACACGGGTTACAAAGACACGAAAATAAAATCTAAGGAGAGGGTGAGAAATATCCCTTACATAGACTTTGAAAGCATCCAGGCAGCATTTCCCCTATACAAAATGGATACAAAAGGGGAACGGAATTACATACAGCAAGGGGCTATTTATAGGGGGAAAATTCATGGGACACGCCCTCTGACACAGGCGTGTCATGGGGCGTGTCAGCACTATTCCTGATGGCGGCCGTCGATTTGATGGGAAACTGGACTTCGGGCTGGACACGTGTCGGTCTCGCGTTGGTGACGCCCCAGGTCACGGGCGTGACAGTGGGCGTGTCAGGGAGGTGGATCTGGGCGCGGTGCGTCAAAAAGTCGCGGGTGCAGTCACATCGGCCAGGTGGAGAGGTCACGCCCCAGGTCACGGGCGTGACTCTGGGCGTGTCGGTTGGTGTCGACACTCGACAAACGTCGAGCGGAAAATGTCGAGTTGAAAATCATCGAGCGGGAAGAGGAGTCACGCCCTAGGTCACGGGCGTGACGCTAGGCGTGTCGAGGGGGTCGACGAATGTCGAGCTGAAAACATCGAGCAGGTGGACGCGTGCTTAGGTCACGCCCCGTGTTGGGTGACACGGGCATGTGGCCGGGCGTGTCAAGCTTTTCTTCTCGAAAATTGCTGATTTCACGGTTTTTGCATTGTCACGCCCTGGTCACGGGCGTGACCAGTAAGTCACGGGCGTGACTTGTCAATTTTAAGCAGATTTTTAATTATTACCGGAAAAATAAAACAAGATAAGTTAGTACAACATTTACAATAAAAGGAGCAATTTATTAAATAAAAAATAAGTAAAAATGACAAAAATAAATGAAAACAACTAAATTAATGTACAGAAAAATAGGTATATTTACAATTCATCAAGCGTGTCGACAGACTATGTTATTGAGCTATTTATACATTTCTAAATATTGAAGGTGAAAAGGCACGTCATAATTCTCTTAATGTGTCGACACTGTTGAAAAGTGTCGACATCCAATTCTAATGTCTCGACATCAGTTGATTGCTAATGTCGACACAACTTCTGGATGTGTCGACACAACTTCACTAAAGTGTCAACACCTATTCTCTAGATGTGTCGACACCACTTTTCTGGGATGTCAACACCTATTTTCTAGATGTGTCGACATCACTTTCCTGGAATGTCGACACCAACTACTATGTGTCGACAAAGACAACTTCTTGTGTCGACACAATTTTACTTAGCCAAATTTGTTAAAATAATTTATGTTCAACATTCCTAATTCAATTATGAAATTGTTGAATTTAGTTTCATCTAAAAACTTAGTAAACATGTCAGCTAGCTGTAAATCAGTACTAATAAATTCTAAAGAGATATCTTCTTTCTCTACATGGTCTATAAGAAAATGGTATTTTATTTCTATATTTTTGTTCTACTATGAGAAACATGATTATGAGCAATAGAAATAGCACTAGTAGAATCACATAGTAATGTAGTTCTACTTACCTGAATACCATAATCTTCTAACTGATGTTGTATCCACAACAGTTGTGCACAGTAACTTGCAGCAACAATATATTCAGACTCAACCGTGGAAATTGCCACACTATTCTGCTTCTTATAGCTCCAAGACACCAATCTTCCTCCTAGAAATTGACAGGTGTCTGTTGTACTTTTCCTATTTACATTGCAACCTGCAAAGTCTGCATCTGAATAACCCATTCGTAGAAAATCTCTATTCCTAGCATACCAAAGACCTAGATTAGGTGTGCCCTTAAGATATCTCGAAATCCTTTTGACAGTAGTAAGATGAGATTCTTTAGGGCAGGATTGGTACCTAGCACAGACACAAGTAGCATACATGATATCTGGTCTACTAGCAGTCAGATATAGGAGGGAGCCAACTATTCCTCTATACAAAGTTTCATCTACAGGTTTCCCAGCATCATCTTTGCTAAGAGAAACACTTGTTCCCATTGGAGTTCTCATGGTAGTGGATGACTCCATACCATACTTTTTAATTAACTCCTGGGTGAACTTAGACTGGGATATGGACATTCCATCATCAGTCTGTCTTACTTGGAGACCCAAGAAGAACATAAGTTCTCCCATACTGCTCATTTTAAATTTCCCTTGCATAAGTTTTGCAAACTTTCTACAAAGGTTACTTTCAGTAGAACCAAATATTATGTCATTAACATATATTTGGACTAGGATTATCTTTCCTTTGGATTCCCTAAGAAATAGAGTATTATCTATTTTCCCCCTTGATAATTTGTTCTTAATGAGGAAAGTAGACAAGGTTTCATACCAAGCCCTTGGTGCTTGTTTCAACCCATACAATGCTTTCCTAAGTCTATAGACATAAGTAGGATTGAGTGGATCAACAAAACCTGAGGCCTGCTCTACATAGACCTCCTCTTTTAAGTCTCCATTTAAGAAAGCAGACTTCACATCCATCTAGAACACTTTGAAGCCTTGATATGCTGCATAGGCTAGGAATAGTCTAATAGCTTCCAACATAGCCACTGGAGCAAAAGTCTGATCAATGTCTATGTCTTCCTCCTGTCTGTATCCTTTGGCAACTAGTCTTGTCTTGTTCTTCACTATGATCCCACTCTCATCAAGATTGTTTCTATATATCCACTTTGTCCCTATGACATTGTGGCCCTTTGGTTTTGGAACCCAATCCCAGACCTTGCACCTTCTGAATTGATTTAACTCCTCCTATATGGCATCAATCCAGTGTGGGTCCTTAACAGCTTCTTCAAATCTCTTGGATTCCACATGAGATAATAAGCTAGAGCAAAGAACTGTGTTCAAGTTCCTGCTCCTTATTTGTACTCCTTGTCTTAGATCACCAATGATTTGGTGTGCAGGATGATTCTTTAAATGTCTAACTACTGGAGGTAATCTATCAGCAGTTTGGCCTTCTCCAATCTCTTCATTATGCTGCACCTCATGGTCTTCATCAGCATCCTGAGTGTCTTGTACTCCCCCTGGATAGCAACTACCATTTTCCTCATCCAGCTTTGCAGTTGGATCTTCTCTGATAGTAAGCTGGTCCATCTTCTGCTATATACCTATGGAGCTACAAGAACTACTTGGCAACTCACTGTTAATAAGTCTAGTTTCATCAAAAATGACATGAACAGACTCTTCTACAACTTGAGTAGCCAAATTGTAGACCCTATAAGCCTTACTATTGTTGTTGTACCCAACAAATATCCCATCTTGGGATTTGGCAGCAAACTTAGTTAGGTGAGATTTGCCATTGTTAAGCACATAACATTTGCAACCAAAGATCCTAAAGTAGGATAAATTTGGTTTTCTACCTTTCATAACCTCATAGGGTGTCTTTTTGTTGATTTTGGTGATGGAAGCCCTATTGAGCACATGGCATCCAGTATTCACTGCCTCAGCCCAGAAATATTCTGGGAGAGAAGTATCACTTAATAGTGTTCTTCCAGCCTCAATCAATGTCCTATTCTTTCTCTCAGCAATGCCATTTTGCTGAGGTGTTCTAGGTGAGGAGAATTCATGAAGAATCCCAAATTATTCATACAGCCTTGTCATACTTTCAGAATGGAATTCAGTTCCATGGTCACTTCTGATTTTGACCACTGAACTATCTAATTCATTCTGAATTTGTTTGACAAAAATGTAGAAGACTTTTGGGGTTTCAGATTTCTATCTCAGAAAGAATACCCATGAGAATATAGAATAGTCATCTACAACCACAAAAGTGTAGACCTTCCAACCTAGGCTCTGAACTAGCATAGGACCAAATAAGTCCATATGCAAGAGGTATAAGCACCTCACTGAGTCTTTGGTTTCAAGGCTATGAAAGGAGGATCTAGTCTGCTTGCCTTTTTGACAAGCTGAACATATTCCATCCTTATAACACTTAACTTGAGGACCATTCCTCACTAACTCTTTACTAAAGAGTTGGCCAATTGTCTTGTAGTTAAGATGGACTAACCTCTTGTGCCATTTAACACAATGAGAGACTTTCTCATCAGCCACAAGATAGATAGGAGAATTTTTATTCTCACACTCAAAATTTAGGCAGTATACATTTCTTTTCCTATATCCAGTCAATATGATTTTTTGATCACTTGACCTCTTGATATGATACCCATTCTTGACAATTAAAATGTCATATCCTAGATCACTTAGCTGGCTTATGCTTATTAGATTATGTTTCAAACCCTTTACATAGGCCATTTGAGTGATTGTAATTGAGTTGTTAGAAATGTTACCAAAACCTTTGATGATTCCCTTTTCTGAACCACCAAAGATTACTTTAGGCCCATTCAGCATAGGTGAGCAGTTCTTCAGCAATCCCCTTGTTCCAGTCATGTGCCTAGAACATCCACTGTCCAAGTACCATATAGGGGCATGGCAACCTGGACTCTCCTGCAACAAAGATTACTTAACCTTAGAACCCAAATGACTTTTGGGTCCTTGGTTCATGTTAGTTGAAACTTAACAAATCTTCCTGCAGCTCTTCTAACAGGCAGACTGCTATTCTCCTTGACTCTAATATTGTGCCAACAGTCTAAGGCATAATGGAATATCTTGCCACAGCACCAACACTCAAACTTATTATATCTCTTTTTAGGTATAACCTTAGCTGTATTGTTTGCAGCAGGTCTTTTGTTTTGTGCTGGGGCTTTGCCTTTCTTATTGGACTGTGCAACCCATGCAGTTTTCTTAAAGCCTATTCCTGTCTTACCCTTTTGAGACACAAACTCATCAATCAAGGGTAATACAGATTTTGGCTTAGAAAAATTAGCCACAATCTCCTTCTCTTTCTGAAGTATATTTTCCAGACTTTTAATCTGATCATTTTTGAAAGTGATTGTTCCCATTTGAATAACAGTTATGTTATTAAATTTGGTAATCTCATTCATCTTTTGATCCAGCAGCTTCTCTGAATCAGATGTAGCCAACTTAAGAGCTATAATTTCCTTAGCCTGATTTTTGGCTAGGTTTTTGCTTTTCTTAAGTCCCTGCAATAAATCTCCATATTCATCTATAGGCTGATGAATATCTCCTTCAGATTCAGACCCATCTTCATCTCTTGATGGAGATGCATCTGATTTTGACCTAGTGAAGTAATTAGAATCTATAGATAAACATTTTACCATATTGGGGCCAGGCTGATCCTGGAACTAGTCTTCTTCAGACACAGCCATCAGTCCTTTGCAATGATGGTCTTCCTGCTTATAGATAGAGTCCAGTAATTGCATAAACTCATCCTCTTCTTCTGCAAACAGACCAATATATGCCTCAGCCTCAGATTCTGACTCTGAAGTTCATTGATCTGTCAAACTTTTCTCTTTCTCAGCAACTAAGGATTTCTCCTTCTTGCTCTTGTGATGTGACTTCTTTCTATTAGTAGACTCCTTCCTTTTACCTGGACAGTCAGCCACAACATGTCCAGCTTTGTTGCAGCAATAGCATATAATCTTGGATGTAGTTGACTTGCTAGGCTTTGTCCCATTCCTGTCCTTCCTAGATGATTTCCTGTTCTGATAATAATCATCCTTGATCTGTGATGTGGAAGGCTTAGATTTCCACTGCTTTTTCTTTAAGAATCTCTAGAACTACCTTGTGAATGCTGCAAAGTCTTCATCAGAATTACTGTTGTCTGAACTGGGATTATCTGAATTTTCTGAGATCATATCAGCATCTTTCTTAGGAAAATATGGAGACATTCTCCTTTTCTTCCTTGTGGCTTCTACCTTGAAAGTGACTAACTTTTCTTTATATTCACCCTTTGTATTCTTCTCTTCGTCCTTTCTGGCCTACAACTGCATTTCATATGACAGCAATTTTCCAAACAGTGTTGGAGGAGAAATCTCAGCCAGTCTGGCCACTTCCCTTATGACACAGATTTTAGTATCCCAATCCTTAGTCAAAGACCTAAGGAATTTGTCATTCAGCTCATATATACTGAATATTCTTCCATAAGACACTAGTTCATTGATAATCCTATAGAACTTCTTATAACATTCAGTTATACTTTCAGACTTAGCTTGTCTGAAACTCTCATATTCTTGATTAAGCATAGATTTTCTATCTTGCCTAACCTCTTCTGAACCCTCCATGTAGACAATCAATGTGTCCCACATCTCCTTGGAGGTTTTGCAGTGAATTAGATTCTAGAATGTTGAATCATCAATGACACTGACTATAATATTCTGGGCTCTTTTATCCATTGTAGCCAAGATGATTTCATCCTTAGTCATCTCTGAAAAATCGTTTAGAATTCTTTGATTGTCATCAAGAACAGAAATCTTCATTGGAACAGATGGTCCTTCCTTAACTGTCATGTAAATTCTAGGATCAGATGCCTCCATAAATAATCCGACTCTTTCCTTCCATATTCCAAAAATCTCCTTCCTGCAAATAGGCAATTTCATTACACCTAGTTCTTTATGTTTTTCTCCTGAACCCATTTTCTTGAACTTATTTCTGCCTTACACATCTCACTCAGACTGTTAAGTCTAACTTTTAGGAACCTGGCTCTGATACCACTTGAAAGAATTATTGCCTAAACACCTAGAGGGGGGGTGAATAGGTGTAATTCCTTTTTCTTCTAAGGCAAAATATCTATGCAGTTCATTAATCAGAAACAGCTAATTTAACAGCTAACATAACACAACATTCACAGAATCACACAATCACAGTTTGCACACAGTTTTTATAGTGGTTCCCCAAGGTCTGGGTACATCCACTTTCCCCCTTCGCCTATCTAGCAGTGTGCTAGATTCGGCCTAACTTCTTTCCTTCACCTCAGATCCGCAGATCTTACAGCTCAAAACCCAAAAAAGACTCCTACAACTCAGAGTGATTCCACACTGCTACAGCTCAGGAAATCAGCCCTACCTCAGCCTTCAACAAGGCCTACAACTCAGAGATAACAATCTCCTACAGCTCAGGCTCACAGCCCTACCTCAGCCTTCAACAAGGCCTACCACTCAGAGATCTAAATCTCCTACAACTCTGCCTTTATAAAATAGGCTTACAACTCATATCTTAAAAAGATCCTACAAAAAATAGATTTAACAATGTATTTTACCACCACCCTGGTAGAGAGAGAAAGGATGGATGGCTTCTTGATCAGTTCTTAGAAGAATCTGATTGCAGAGAACAACCACTTTTAGCTTTCTTCAAAGCTTCTTGAATCTGAACTCAGTAGGGTTGAACTCCTTTGAAGTTGATCTTCAATCAGCTTCTTTCTTGAAATTCAGATCTCAATCTGAATCCTTCTTGGCAGACTTGTTCAGAATCTGCACTTGAGGAACTTGTTGATATAAGTCCCTTTATTCACTTCAATTGATGGATCTCTCTCTCTCCAACTTCTTCTTTTTATGGTGTATCTATATCTGTTATTAGTCTCCTCTATTAAAAGTGAATGCCTTTATATAGGCTTTCTCCATGGTAATCGACTGATCCGGTTGCTAACAAACATCTGACAGCACTGACAGCTTCAGTAGACCGGTTGATTATGGTAGCTGTCAAGTCTTCCAGTCACTTCTTGAAACTCTGTCTCTGTCAGCAAAGTGTTGAGACTGAACTTCATCATGAGTCGACACAAGTAGACTAAGTGTCGACTCAAGTCTTGATGGTGTCGACACAGCTCCTTTGGTGTTGACACAGCTTCTATAGAATGTGTCGACACTAATTCTGTGTGTCGACTCAATCACTTCTTATCCTTAACTTTGTTGAAACTCTGCTGTGTGTCGACACAAGTCATGTGTGTCGACATAGTTGATGTCGACAAAGTCTTCTGTGTGTCGACACTACCTCTGTGTGTCGACACAATTGATGATGACTATGCTTCTCTGTGTGTCGACACTGCCTCTGTATGTCGACACAGTTGATGTCGACTATGCTTCTCTGTGTGTCGACACTGCCTCTGTATGTCGACACAGTTGATGTAGACTATGCTTCTCTATGTGTCGACACTGCCTCTGCATGTCGACACAGTTCCTTCAGGTGTCGACACAGCTTCTTCAGGTGTCGACACAATTAACTCCAAGTGTCGACACAGCTTTTCTCCAGTGTCGACACAAGCCTTCATAAGGGTCGACACAGCTTCTTCTGGTGTCGACTCATGGACTTAGAAACTTTTTCTTACATTCCTGCACTTACTCAACCTGCACATAAAAATTCAAAACAACATCAAATACACCTTAATGCATATCATTGAGTAAGCTGAGGATTCTTCTAATCTGGTACACATTTTCCAATGTACCCAACAGAGGAGTGCCCTTTCTGAATCTCTGTGGAGGAGGAGAATATCTTCTACTTCTCTTCCTTCCTTTCTGTTCATTCTTTGATAGCCACATCCATGTTGGCATGCCCTTGTAGGGTGTGATCTTCTGAAGTATATAGTAAGGAGTATAATTTGTAGGATTGGGTTTTGGGGCAGGAGGTGGAGGAGATTTCCTCTTCTTAGACACTTTCTTTTTCTTAGGTTCCTCATCTGAGTCCTCATAATCATCCTCATCATCATTAGAAGAATTCTGAGGATTATCATACAGTGCATCCGGTGCTTTGAGAGCCTCTGTAGATATCAATGATTTATTTGCCTGAGAGGGAGCTGGAGATGAGGCCGGAGGAGGAGCTTGAACTGGAGTAGGAGAGCTATGTACAACAGTGCTTTCAGCAACTATTCTATTCTCTTCTTCAATGTCAGCCATGATCAATGCATTAAGATCAGGTATGAGTGAATCATCCATAACAAAAACTGGAACAGAAACATCTTTTGGAGGGGATGAAGTAATGGGTGAAATAGCTCTGGGAGGAGATGGGACAGTTGGAATCTCTGTTACTGCAAAACTGGCCTTTAGTTGCTTGGCAACTTTGGGGCTTATTGGTGTGGTGTAAGGAATTATATCCATGGATGGCTTAGTGCTGTCTGCTGGAAGGTTATTAAAATAGGCTGTATCAAAACTGCTCAGTAAATATAAAAGATCAAATGTGGGATTCATAATAAAATCACCAGCAGTTGTTATCTCAGCCAACACAGGCTCATCCATATCCATGTCAGACTCAATTAAATTAATTAAATCAAATAATTCTTTTTCAGCATCTGTATCTTCTCCTGTTGGTTCTGCTTCTACTTTAGCTGCAGTTGGTTCTGCTTCTGCTTCAGCTACTGTTATTTCTGTTATTACTGCAGCTGGTACTGCTGTTGTAACTGCTGCTTCTTCTTCATAGAGTATCTCCCCCTGCCTAGTTTCAGTGGAAACTGAAGCCAGGCCCCTAACTAAAGACGAAGGAGCATAGAGAGCAGATAGTTGGGTAGCTAGGGAGGAGAGAGAAGTAGCAAGAGGTGAAATGGCCTCAGCTATAACGGTTTTAAGAAGGGGAGTGAGAAGTGTAATGAGTTCTGTTATGATGGAGGGACCCAATAGTGGAGCTGCAGAGGGTGGTGTAGAAGGTGTAGTAGTGGAGACAAAGGTAGGAATGGAGGAGAATGGTGGAGGTAGAGGTTGTGCATCTTGCATTAGTTCATCCTGAGGAGTAGAAATATGGAGGGGGGATGAAAGTAGATTGTGAGAGGGGATGTTGTCTAGATGGGGAGGTGAGGGAGATGAGGTTGCTCAAGAAATGGGTGTACCATGGGTGGATTGAGGTGGGGTTGGTTGTGGTGATTGAGAAGGAGAGGGTTGATGGTATTCCTGAATGGGAGAGGAGGGAATTTCAGTGATATTGATTTGTGGAGAGGGTGCAGGAGATGAAGCTGGAGTAGGAATATGAATTGGTTGTAGTGGTTGTTGTGGTGGTTGTTGAAGAGAAGCAATTGTGGAAGAGGGTTGTTGGAGCATCTGATGTTGAGGTGGGATGGCTGGAGGTGAGGGATGTGGAGGAGGGATCTCCTCAGTAGGGTGGGAAGTGGTTGGAGCAGCCCTAGTACTCTCAGAAGCCCTGGTGGAGGAGGAAGAAGCCTTGGAGAGCTTGGTGATGGTCCTATCCTACCTGCCAAAAAGTGCACAGGTGAGCCTCTTAGAGACATTGATGAATATGGTCTAGGAGAATATGGATTCAGCAGCCTTTTCTTTTAGGAAGATCCCTAAGATCCTTCCAAAACAAACCTCTTTCTTTGTATTCTTTTTCTTAATCAGATCAAACATGATCTGAGCCCAGTTAACCTGCTTCTTGTTTACTATTGCACACATAACCAGGAATTGGTGCCTGGTTATATAGTCATGTGCAGTGTGCTTTCCTAACAACACTTTACCCACAATGTCTGCTAGAAATTTGAACTCAGCAGATAAGTGTTTCTTTAGTAACTTATTTGGGGTTTCTCTAGAGTATCCCATCATACTCAGCATTATATAATATTCCTCAGTATCAACTTCTAACTCTTCTTCACCATTACTTAACCCAAAAATTTCTGTGAGGATGGCGGGAGTAAGAGAAATAGCATTACCTGACACTATCCCTGTCAGAGTATTCTCATCTGTGCTGGAGGAAGTGTAGACCCATTCTCTGATCTCAGTACCAGATATTTTGATCCTAGTGGACAACAGAGTCTTTAACTGCTATTCTTAATGTAGTAGCAGGATTTCCAAAAAGATTGGGTCTGAATGCTGAAAGGAATCAAAATTGACATCAAAGCCGGTGTCGAATTTCATTGTCGTAAGATTTCCTGCTTAAATCGTCATTAGAGCACCTGCAAGAGAAAAACGATGATTAAGTGCAAGGGAACTGAAAGCACGGGATGGAGGTCGAAGAAAACCTAGATATAAAGTTTTCCAGAATATGAATCGACAAACTTCATTCCACGAAAAATAAAATAATTCTTCGATCTGATCTCGACGAAATAAATTATAGTTAAATAATTCGTCGAGCTCAGACTGAAGATTTGAAGACATTTCATCGAGCTCTATTCTGCAAAAGTTTTCTGAAGTAGATTCGTCGATCTCCGTTCGACGAAAACAGCTTCACTTAGAGAGTTCGTCGAACTCCGTTCGACGAATATCTCAAGAACTTTTCCTAGTTCGTCGAGCTCTGTGCGATGACCTTTGAAGAATTCGTCGAGTGTAGATAGAAGTTAAACAAAGCTTCTCCATTGATCATTCCCAACTGATCTATAAAGAACAAGTGATTCCTTTCATCCAAGGGTTTGGTGAAAATATCAGCTCTTTGTTAATCAGTATAGATGTAGACAAGTTTGATTTTTTTTTTTCTACACAATCTCTAATTTCTATGTGCTTAGTCCTACTATGATTGATTGGATTTTGTGCAAGGGCTATAGCACTTGTGTTTTCACATAAGAGAGTTGAATTATTTAAGTTGAAGCCATAGTCTAAGAGTTGGTTTTGAATCCACAATATCTGGGAACAACAACTGCCAGCAACTATGTATTCTGCTTCAGTTGTTGATGTGGACACAGATGACTGTTTCTTACAAAACCAAGAGACTAATCTCATACTAAGGAACTGGCATGTTCCTGAGGTACTTTTTCTGTCCACCTTGCGTCCAGCAAAGTCAGCATCTGAGTATCCAGTTAACTCAAATTCTGACTCAGTAAAATACCAGAGGCCTAGACTTGGACAACTCTTTATATATCTCAAAATTCTTTTTAGAAAAATTAGATGAGATTCTTTGAGGTTCACTTGCAACCAAGTACAAAGACATGTGGCAAACATGATATCAGGTATGCAGGCTATAAGATATAATAGGGACCCAAAAATGCCCCTATATAACTTCAGGTCAATAGGTTTTCCTTGTGGATCAGAATCTATTACAGCAGTAGTATCAATAGGTGTTTTCTTTGCTGAGTCATCAGCCATCCCAAACTTCTTAAGAAGCTGTTTAGCATACATAGCTTGGGAGATGAAGATGCCATCAGGTAGCTGCTTCACTGCGAGACCAAGGAAGTAGGAGAGCTCACCCATGCTACTCATCTCAAACTTAGAATGCATGAGGTCAGAAAACCTCTTGCATAGTTTAGAGTCAGTAGATCCAAATATGATGTCATCCACATAGATTTGTACTAACAAGATTTTATCCTTATGGTGTCTAGTGAATAGTATTTTATCTACTATGCCTCTAGTGAAATCATGCTCTATGAGAAAGCTAGCTAAGGTCTCATACCAAGCTCTTGTAGCTTGCTTTAGACCATGAAGGGCTTTATGTAATTTAAATATATGAGATGGATGAGTTGGAGAAACAAAACTTGGAGGTTGTTCAACATAAACCTCTTCTTTTAGTACTCCATTCAGAAAAGCACTCTTTACATCCATCTGATATACCTTGAACCTCTTGTATGCAACATAGGCAAGGAATATCCTGATTGCTTCTAACCTTGCAATTGTTACAAAGGTTCGATCATAGTTTATGCCTTCTTCTTGCCTATATCCTTGAGCAACAAGCCTAGCCTTGTTCCTCACAATTACATTATGGGCATCTAGTTTGTTTCTGTATACCCATTTGGTTCCAATGACTGGGTAGTATTTGGGTCTTGGAACCAAATCCCAAACTCTACATCTCTCAAACTAGTTAAGTTCCTCTTGCATTGCAATGATCCAGTGGGGATCTTGCCTAGCATCTATTATGGATTGAGGTTCAACTTGAGAGAGAAACAGGCATGCATCACATCTTGGTTGAGTTTATGCCTTGTCTGTACACCTACTGTCATGTCTCCAATCACTTGGGATCTAGGGTGATCCCTTAGTGTGACAAGATCAGTGGGAGGAGTTGGTTCAGCAACAGCATTTGATTTAATTCCTCTTGTGAAATTATGTTTGCTGTTGGATGAAGTTCAGTCACTTCAATGCTTTCTTCTTCACTGTCTTCATCAACTTGTGGAGAAGGGTGTGTTGGAGCCTCTTGGATGAGGTTTAGACCATCCAATTTCTCACACAAGTGAGGTACCTGCAAAGGATTATTGGTAGAAATCTCTTTCTCTTTATAAGACATGTTAGTTTCATCAAAGGTAACATGTATAGATTCCTCAATTTTGAAAGTTGATTTATTGAACACCTTATAAGCTTTGCTTACTTTGAAATATCCTAGAAAGATTCCCTCTTCACCTTAGCTTAAAACTTTCTAATGTATTTCTTATTATTACAATGCATATATCAAACACATCCAAATACTTTAAAATAGGTAATTTTAGGTTTCTTTTCTTTAAGTAATTTATATGGAGTCCTATTCTTTAGTTTATGTATCAAGACTCTGTTCAGTACATAATTTGTTGTGCTTACAGCCTCTGCCCAAAAGGATAGTGGCATGTAAGCATCTGCAAGTAATGTGCCTGCAGCTTCAATCAGGGTTTTATTCTTCCTTTCAGCTACCACATTTTGTTGGGGAGTTACAGGAGCTGAGAAGCAATGCCTGAGACCTTCCTTCTCACAGAACTTATGCATAATAAGAGACTCAAACTCTGTACCATGATCACTTCTGATCAATGCAACATGAGTAGAGTACTCAATCTGTATGGTCCTGAGAAAATCTGTAAGAACTTTAAAGGTATCTGACTTAGATCTCAGAAAGAACACCCAAGTGAATCTTGAGAAGTCATCTACAATGACTAGAGTGTAGGATTTCCCTCCTAGGCTTTTTACTGCAATGGGTCCAAAAAGATCCATGTGTAGCAAGTACAAGTTCCTAGGTGAATCACTTTTATTAATTGATTTAAAACTAGATTTAGTTTGCTTTCCTAGTTGACAAGCCTTGCAAATGTCTTACTTCTTGTAGGGACCAGAAGGTAAACTACTCACAAGGTTGTCTTTAGATAGACTAACAATATTTTTCATGTTGACATGTCCTAGCCTTTTATGCCATAAATCATTTTGATTGCAAATAATGTAAGAAAACAAATGTCTGAGTTGGTGGAAAGAAAATTTACTATGTATATATTATCTTGTCTATTTCCAATTAAAACAATTTGTTTTTCTTTATTAGAAATAATACAAGATGTTGAGTTAAAGTGTACCTGATAACCTTCATCACATATTTGGCTTATAGAGATGAGGTTATGCTTGAGTCCACTTACATAGGTCACCTTTTTGAATGTGACAGCTCCAATCCTTACTTCTCCATAGCCTTCAAATTGGCCACACTTTGAGTCACAAAAGATAACCTTTGGTCCCAGCTTGGACTTGTAGTTGTGTAAGTTGTCCTTGATACTAGTCATGTGTTTGGAGCATCCACTGTCCAGGTACCATGTTTGATTAATCACTGGACAACCCTTTTCTTGCAATAAAAACAGTTAGTTATTCTTGACGCAGGTTACCTTGGGTCCTTTGTTTTGCTGATAAGAAAAGTTAGAAATCACAGAGAATTCAGGTTGTGTTTTATATCCTAAGGGGTGATATCTTCTAAGTGGTATTATCCAATCAATAAGAGGGTTAAATGGTTTCTTAGTTTGATTTAAGTTGGTGTTATAATTATAGTTTTTGTTAAGTCTGAGTGGGTTCGACAAATTGTTGTGAGTTCATCGATCAGAGTTCGACGAAATGGGATGAGATCGTCGATCTCTGTTCAGAGAATGAACAAGTTCATTTTCTGTGCCCCAAGTTCGTCGATCTCTGCTCGACGAATCATACAAAGTTCGTCGATCGCAGTAAGACGAATGATTATTATATAAATTTGTGTTCAGCGTTCGTCGACTTGAGTTCGACGAACTGGCCACATTTCGTCGATCTAAGTTCGACGAAATCTACTGAATTTTGTTTTTATTCAAGGTTTTCTGATTTCTTTTGTTGAGAACCAAGGTCCAGCGGGATTGGGTGTGTGTGGGACCGCATATTTGGGCTTCCCCATCGTGTTCCAGGTCTGGGTGTTGACCCCGGTGGCCCCCCCCCCCCCCCCCGTGTGGCGGAATATCCCCGCCATCCCGTGGATGGATTAGTCCCACATTGCCTGCAGCGGGTGGTCCTTAGTGTTTATGTACCCCCGTCCCCCCTTACCATCACCTCGGGGTTTTGGGAAGATGTGTGGTGAAGGGTGGTTTCCACATGGTATCAGAGCCATCCCGCTGCGGGGGTGTGTTGAGAACCAAGGTCCAGCGGGATTGGGTGTGTGTGGGACCGCATATTTGGGCTTCGCCATCGCGTTCCATGTCTGGGTGTTGACCACGGTGCCCCCCCCCCCCCCCCCGTATGGCAGAATATCCCCGCCATCCTGTGGATGGATTAGTCCCACATTGCATGCAGAGGGCGGTCCTTGGTGTTTATGTACCCCCGTCACCCCTTACCATCACATCGGGGTTTTGGGAAGATGTGTGGTGACGGGTTGTTTCCACATGGTATCAGAGCAATCCCGCTGCAGGGGTGTGTTGAGAACCAAGGTCCAGCGGGATTGGGTGTGTGTGGGACCGCATATTTGGGCTTCCCCATCACGTTCTAGGTCTGGGTGTTGACCCCGGTGGGCCCCCCGTGTGGCGGAATATCCCCGCCATCCTGTGGATGGATTAGTCCCACATTGCCTGCAGCGGGCGGTACTTGGTGTTTATGTACCCCCGTCCCCCCTTACCATTACCTCGGGGTTTTGGGAAGATGTGTGGTGACGGGTGGTTTCCACAGACCTTTTAAGTTGAGTATTTCATCTGTGGTTTCTTTATTGGTTATTATTTCTTTGCCCTTTTATAGTCAAAGGATTAGAGTACCTGATCAGCATCTGTTTCTGAAGCTTCTTCATGGTCAGATCCTTCTTCATCTGATTGACTTCTGGAGGCATCAATGGCCATGAGGCAAACTTCTTTGGCCCTTGCCTCTTCATCATCTTCACTGGAGTTGGAGGATGTGGATTCATCCTCAGTTTCACTCCAGGATTTAGCTACAAAGCCTTTTTCCTTCTTCTTATATTTGTTGGAAGAAGGCATGCTGCTTTGCTGTCTCCTAGAGTCCTTCTCTCTTCTCTTTTCCTTCTTTTGATTTTCTGGAAAATCTGAGATGAAGTGTCCAGGTTTCCTGCAGCCAAAGCAAACCACTTCTTTAGTGGGGGTTTTGTCGTATCTTGGCTTGTCATCCTGCCTGGATGACTTCCTTCTAAAATCCTCCCTTGCCATTTTATAGAATCTCTTGGCAAAGAGACTCATCATCTCTTCATTCACAATTGAGGCTTCAGTTTCTTCAATAGCTTTAAAAGCTATGTTGTGCTCCTTCCTTGCTAGTGGAGGTGTTCTCTGCTTAGCTGCTTCTCTGGATTTGATGAGCTGCTCATAAGATTTGAGCTTTCCCAAAAGAGATTCTGTGGATATCTCATTTAGGCTCCTGGCCTCCTTGATGGACCAGATCCTTCAATACCATGAGCTTAGGAAGCACATGAGGATTTTGTCATTCACCTCAGTGTGGGCGAAGTCTTTGTCCAAAGTTATTAGCTCATCGATGATAGAGCTTAGCCTATTGTACATATCTGCAACTGATTTTGTTTCCTCCTTCTTGAAGTTCTCATATTGTGATATGAGGTTGGATCTTCTATCCTGTCTTTCATAAGAAGATCCAGCCACCATTTGATTAAGTGAATCCTAAATGGCCTTGGCTGATGTGCATTCAGCCACCTTCTGGAAGATGTTATTTGACATGGTTTGGGCCAGAATGTTCATGGCCTTGGCATCAGCTGTAACAACCCAAATTTTTGAAAAAGGAAATTGTTGGGTGACACGGCCTGGCACACGGGCGTGTCCCAGGGCGTATCAGCTGACACGGCCTGCGACACGGGCGTGTCACAGGGCTTGTCGAGGTTGTGTCGACGATCGGCCTTTGTCTCGACAATTTTTCTCTCGACGATGCGTCGAGAGGGGGCACACGGCCCAGGACACGGGCGTGTCCAAGGCCGTGTCATATGCTCGACGATTGTTACTCGACGATCGTCGAGTGTCGATACGTGAGTGTTGAGTGTTGAACACGGCCTGTGACACGGGCGTGTCACAGGGCGTGTCAAATCAGGTCGACGAACTCAGCCCGCCGAAGGATTTCGACAGGGCGTGTCTTTGTGTCGTGTCTGGGCACACGGCCTGGGACACGGGCGTGTCACAGGCCGTGTGAAGTCTCGGGATGATTTGGGATTTTTTTCACCCAGGTACACGGCCACAGACACGAGCGTGTCTGAAGGCGTGTTGGTGACACGGCCCATGACACGGGCGTGTCCCACAAGCGTGTCACTGGTTTGGATAAGTCGGTTGACCACCGCTTGAGGCACACGGCCGTGTCAGAGGCCGTGTCGGGTCAAAATCAGTGATTTTGGCAGAATCGTGGCCGTCCATTCCTTCAGCTGGGATCCAAGGGATGAAGCTTCTTCCTTTTTTTCCTTAAAGGCCGAAATCAGAGAAGAATTCTCATTTTTCCTTGGCCTTGAGTTTCTTCAAGTTAAGAGAGAAAGAGAGAGAGAAAGGAGGAGGAAGAAGGAAAGGGGGCTGTTGCTGGTGGTGCTGCGGTTTACCGACGAGAGATCGGAAGCCGTCGTTGCGGAGGACTCAATCTTGCGAGGCTTGCAAGCAAGCTTTGAGGCCATGACACCGAAGCGGTCGTCAAGGGTAACGACTTTTCTTCCTAGCCATGTGAAGGCTTTCGTTTTGGCATAGCTTTGTGATTTCCCCCACCAAGAGGTGGTTGATTTTGGAAATCTTTGGGTGGATGCTTGAAATCCCCTTTGTTAGCATATAGATCCGGAAATGGAGTACGGAATAGGCATGCTGTGTGAAGCCCATCTGGACAGGTTGGTCTGGATTGGTGATGTTGCATACGAACCGGAGAAGACTCCGTGAGAACGTGTAGTGTAAGGAGTCTACGGGTTATACCTGCGAAAAGGAGTAGCAGGAAGTACTGGAGTGGTAGCCCAAGAAAATAGCCATGTGATGTTTTTGGGTCCAACCTGTGAATGAGGCACAGGAAGTACTGGTGGGAACAGGAAAGGCCCTTTGTGATGCTTGATGTCGTAGGGTGTCCACCTGTGAAGCAAGTAACAGAAAGTACTAGCATGATAGCTAGGAAAGACCCCTGACATTTGTGCTTGTGCGGTGTCCACCTGTGGAGCGAGTCACAGGAAGTACTGGTGTGCCCAGGAAAGACCCGTGTTGCTGTGAGAGAAATGGGTATAGAGAAATACCCAGGCTTGAATGCCAAGAACAGGATTGGTGAGACCGACCCGCGCCTTTGATATAGCCATGAGTACGCTGTACTCGGAGAACGCAAGGCGATTTGAGCAACGGGGGGGTGGAGGATCCGACCTGCGCTATGTCCGTCTGACGTGAGACCAAAAAGTGCGGTCTATTGGAGCGCATAGCAAGAGTCTTCGGCCTGCGCGCCATGACACAATGGGGGGCTACGGGCCATCCCGGTGTAGGAAGACTAACTCCGGCTGCACGCCATGGAGTAAATGCTCAAGAGAGTTACCGTTGGGTTGTAACCCTGATACGGTGGTGGGCAAGAGGTCGCCAGAACACCAAGAATGTGCCCTGAGTGCACGGACCGTTGGGCCGAGTGGCGAACGGTTGTGATGGCTTGTGTGCGTGAAAGCACATTTTGATGATATAGCTTGCCATACTTGTGATCTAATATGCCTGCAGGGAAGAATCCAGCTGCCCCGAGAGAAGGGGTAGGGTCGTTATAATTTGGTCAGCTGAACGCTGACTATTGCTTTTGTTTGCCACCGGTGGGTGGATTGTCCCTTTCCAGGTGCTGGAGAGCCGAGCGGATCGCATAGAGGTTGATGTTGCTGTTGTTGTTGCTACTGCTGCTAGCCCTCGAAGGCTAGCTGTGTTCTTTTGTGTGTTTTCTTTTCTTGTGGCCGGCCTACGCGCCAATTTGTTTAGGCCACTGTTTGAAAGCCGTGTAAGGCCATAAGGCCAACTCTTTTGACTTGTTGTAAGACATTCCTATATGATATAAAATGTGGAGTTTTATGTTTGGACATTCATGAGGAGTTCCAGTTGTAGTCTAGCTTCCGCTAGAATGCTTTGTGTTAGGTGCGATGCGTGGCTTTGGTATCATCCTGTACCTTCACCGACTGTTTTGTGATATATCCTGTGGGGCCCCGGCCGGACCTTCTAGAATATATCATATGAACGGATGGGGTTGTTACATTTTTGGTATCGGTTGTCTCGGTTTTTCCCTCTCGAAGTCGTGGCCGACTTCTTTTGTGGGGTGGCGAGCACGTGTTTGTGCACACCAAAGTCTACGAATGAACTCCTGAATGTCCATGATAGGAATGCAAATTTGTGTGTTTTAGGAACCTGTGTGTTCTGATTTTGTGTGGATTGCTTGGGTACGACCGCTAATGTGTGTGTCTTGTCCACCTTTAGGTGACACGAAGTGGAGCTGGGCCGTCTGAGTCCCAGCATTCTGATGAAAGTACGGCACCAGCCGCGGTGCCTACACCTCCACCATCTGCGGAACATGTGCGTTTAGTTGCGGAGGCTTTATTTACCATGATCCAAGGCCAGCCCCTTAGGCAGGAACAAGCGGCTGTGAGGCCAGAACAGGTGGCGGTAAGGCCTGAACCTGTCGTGGATGTGGCTCCTCGAGCAGCTGAGAAGCAGCTAACGCGGTTTATGAGTTTCCATCTGCCTACGTTCTCGGGCACGGGAACCCCGACGCAGGCTGAGGATTGGTTGTCGCGCGTCAAGCGAGTGATGACGGCGATAGGAACGGCGGAGCATCAGAAAGTTACCTTAGCCACCTTCTTGCTTGAAGGAGAAGCTCGATTATGGTGGGATGAGATGGAGTTGCATCACTTGGCGGGTCGTCCGTTAATCCAAGTATCGATGGAAGAATTCTCCAGACACTTCCTAGCGAAGCACCTTCCTGTGGCTCAACGGATAGCCATGGAAAATGAATTCCAACGGTTGACTCAAGGTGATGGCAGTGTTGACGCATACTTGCATGAATTTACTCGCTTAGGGCGGTATGCGGGTTCTATTTTTGCTGATGAGCAGAGGAAGACTAATCGGTTCTATGAAGGACTGAGGGATGAGCTGAGGTTCCTTGTGTCAAGTTCTGTGAACCATGGTTTCCAAGCGTTGGTTGACACCGCGACCGCGTTGGAAAAGGATATGAAGAGGGTGCAAGGGAAGAGAACTTTGGCTGTGACGCAACCGGAGTGGAAGGCGCCCCGATCGGGAAAACCATTTTATAAGAAGAGATGGGGTAAGAAGTCCAAGCCTAGTGGACAAGCTCCTTCATCAGTTGCAACGGGAGCAACATCAGCGGCGACCTCCAAGCCAGACACTCGTATCTGCTTCAATTGTGGCCGGATGGGGCATATTGCGCGAGATTGTCGGATGCCGCCAAAGAGTGAAAAGAAGGCGGGAGCATCTTATGCGGAGAAAGGAAAGGCGGTGGCGGATTCCTCTGCCTCGCAGGCGCAACCCCGGGTATACAATCTTGGACTGCAAGAGGCCATCAAGCAGAGTGACGTTGTCACAGGTATGATTTTAGTTTTGCATATGCTATTGTTTGTATGTTTTACTTAGTACTCCTACGTTTGCGGTTTGTGTGTGTGACATGTTTGTCATAGGCTTTGTGATGATTCGGGACACGCTGGCGCGAGCACTGTGTGATACAGGTGCATCGCATTCTTTTCTGTCTAGTGAGTTTCTAACGCGGCTTGGGATACCCAGTCGTGAAAAGACAGAGAGCGTCAGAGTGGTGTTGTCGAATGGCTATTGAATGCTTGCGGATCAAGCTTGCGATGTGGCGGTTCAGTTCGGAAGTCGGGATTTTTGTTTAACTGCATTTGTTTTGCCAATATCGGAATTTGACGTGATATTTGAGATGGATTAGCTTGCGGAGCAGCATGCTATGATTGATTGCCAGTCCAAAGAAATCACGTTGGGCCAGAATACCGAATAGGAGACCAAGTTCGCGAGTATGCGAGGAGTAGGCGGGACGTTGATGTCTGCACTACAGGTAGTCAAAGCTGTTCGGAAGGGTGCAGAGTGTTACTTTGCACTGATTCAGGCTGTTGAGCATAATGCCAGTGTGTGTGAGGTTCCGATTGTGGCAGAATTTACAGATGTGTTTCCCGCGGATCTCCCTGGGCTACCACCCCAGCGAGAGATTGACTTCACAATTGAGTTGGTGCCAGGTGCAAAACCTGTGGCCTGCTCGCCATATCGCGTTGCGCCTAAAGAGATGGCTGAGTTAAAGGTCCAACTACAAGAAATGCTAGAGCAAGGTTATATCCGCCCAAGTATGTCACCTTGGAGCGCACCTGTGCTTTTTGTAAAGAAGAAAGATGGTGGATTGTGGTTGTGTATTGATTATCGTGAACTGAATAAGCTGACCGAGAAGAATAAGTATCTGATACCCCGGATTGATGAGTAATTCGATCAGCTGGTGGGCTCGACCGTCTATTCGAAGTTGGACCTGAAGTCTGGTTATTACCAGTTAAGAATTCGGGAAGGGGACATTCCCAAAACCGCATTTGGAACGCGTTATGTGCACTATGAGTTCACAGTCATGCCCTTTGGATTGTGCAATGCGCCCTCGGTGTTTATGGATCTGATGCATCGTATTTTTCGTGAGTACTTGGATCTGTTTGTGATAGTGTTCATTGATGATATCCTGGTGTACTCGAAGTCCAAAGCCGAGCATGAGATTCACTTGCGGTTGGTGTTGAACACGTTGAGGCAAAATCAGCTATATGCCAAGTTCTCGAAGTGCGAGTTTTGGCTATCGTCAGTGGCATTTTTGGGCCATGTGGTGAGTGGAGCGGGCATTGCAGTGGATCCAGCGAAGATAAGAGCCATACAAGAGTGGCCAAGATTGTCTTCCGTGGCCGAGGTCAGGAGTTTCCTTGGACTTGCGGGCTACTATAGAAGATTTGTGGAGAACTTCTCGCGGATCGCTTTGCCGCTAACCACACTGACGCGAAAAGATCAGAAGTTCGTTTGGACGCCAGAGTGCGCACGAGCATTTGAAGAGCTGAAGGTTCGGTTGACCACGGCACCGGTGTTGACTTCGCCACGTGGAACCGATGGCTTTGTAATTTATAGTGATGCCTCAGGTAGCGGCTTAGGCTGCGTTCTTCTACAGAATGGAAAGGTGATGGCTTATGGCTCACGCCAGCTAAAGGTGCACTAGCGAAACTATCCCGTCCATGATTTGGAACTAGCGGTGGTGATTTTTGCACTCAAGTTGTGGCGACACTACCTTTACGGAGTGAAGGTGGAGATCTATACGGATCATAAGAGCCTAAAGTATCTTTTGGAGCAGAAATACTTGAACATGCGACAACGAAGGTGGTTGGAGTTCCTTGGGGACTACACTTTCGAGATTCACTATACGCCCGGGAAGGGGAATGTTGTCGCGGATGCCTTGAGTCGGCGGATTCCGACTAGAGCGAATTGGTTACAAAGGCATGATGAACGTCTTATCCAGGAACTGGAGGCATTGGAGATCTATTGTGTTGACAAGAATTCCACTGTCATTGCATGTTTGAACTGGACTGAGGTGCAATGTGACCTTGCAGACCGAGTTCGACGGGCAATGGAGTTGGATGAAGATCTCTTGCGCTATGTGAATGAAGGGCCAGAAGGCAAATTCACCTGGAATGACGGTCTTGTATGAAAAGAGGGCCGTTTGTGCGTCCCGAATGTGGGGAAATTGAGAGAAGAACTGCTATATGAAGCGCATTATATAAAATATTCCATTCACCCCGGGAGCACAAAGATGTTCAACGATATGAAGAAGCTTTTCTGGTGGCCAGGGCTCAAGAAAGATGTTGCCCTTTATGTCTCTAAATGCCAAACATGTGCGATGGTGAAGGCGGAATGCCAAAAGCCGGGTGGATATTTGAAGTCACTGCCGATCCCAGAGTAGAAATTTGATGATATTTCCATGGATTTTGTGCATGGGTTGCCAAGATCGCAACGAGGAAATGATTCCATTTGGGTGATTGTTGACCGGCTAACGAAAGTGGCACATTTTCTCCCGAACAGGCGGGATGATTCAGTTGAAAGTTTGGCAAAGTTATATGTTGACCAGATTGTGCGGCTTCACGGTGTTCCGCGGAGCATCGTAAGTGATCGAGATGGGCGATTCACGTCAAATGATTGGAGGCTAGTTCACCGACTGTTGGGCACGAAGTTGACTTTCAGTACGGCCTTTCATCCCCAAACGGATGGCCAAACTAAACGTACCAACAGAACAATGGAGGACATGCGCCAAATGTGCGCCCTTGACTTCGTAAGGAGATGGGAAGATCATCTCTATATGGTAGAGTTTGCATATAATAACAGCTACCAGGCAAGCATTGGGATGGCACCATATGAAGCTCTATATGGAAGGAAGTGTCGTACTCCCTTGGCTTGGGTAGAAGCGGGCGAAGCTCGGGTTGTTAAACCAAATGAGGTTGAGGAAGCAAACTCAACCATACGAACTATTCGAGAGAGATTGCTTATTACTAAAGATCGACAAGCGAAGTACTACAACGCCAAGCACCGGAACGTGGAATTTGCTGTTGGCGATTGGGTCTACTTGAAGATCAAGCCATTCAAAGGTGTCTCCAGGATTTGACGATTGAAAAAGTTGAGTCCAAGATATTTGGGTCCTTTTGAAGTGGTTGAGGGAGTTGGCGAAGCGGCTTATCGGCTAGCTCTGGCGGCGGACTTGGGTGGGTTACATGATGTCTTTCACATCTCGGTGCTTTGGAAGGCAGTGAAAGATCCAGCTCACGTGATCGCGGATGATCGTGTGCCGGTGGAGTATGGGCTAACAATGAAAGTTAGACCCATTCAGATCGAAGATCGAGCCGAGAAACAGTTGCGGAACAAGACGGTAGGTATGGTAAAAGTCCGGTGGGATAACTGCGGCCATGAAGAACTGACATGGTAGAGCGAGCAAACCATGCCAGAAGAGTTCCCTGAGCTGTTTTTGTAATTTGTAGCAAGAATGTTGTAACATAAAATTTTATATGTTGTCACATTTTTCTTGCTGATTTTTGTTGCCTTTCCTATGTCTGAATTTCGAGAATGAAATTTCTTGTAGGAGGGGAGGATTGTAACAGCCCAAATTTCTGAAAAAGGAAATTGTTGGGTGACACGGCCTGAGACACGGGCGTGTCCCAGGGCGTGTCAGCTGACACGGCCTGCGACACGGGCGTGTCACAGGGCGTGTCGAGGTTGTGTCGACGATCGGCCTTTGTCTCGACGATTTTTCTCTCGACGATGCATCGAGAGGGGGCACACGGCCCAGGACACGGGCATGTCCAAGGCCGTGTCGTATGCTCGACGATTGTTAGTCGACGATCGTCGAGTGTCGAGACGTGAGTGTTGAGTGTTGAACACGGCCTGTGACACGGGCGTGTCACAGGGCGTGTCAAATCAGGTCGACGAACTCAGCCCGCCGAAGGATTTCGACAGGGCGTGTATTTGTGCCGTGTCTGGGCACAGGGCCTGGGACACAGGCGTGTCACAGGCCGTGTGAAGTCTCGGGATGATTTGGGATTTTTTTTTCACCCAGGTACACGGCCACAAACACGGGCGTGTCTGAAGGCGCGTTGGTGACACGGCCCATGACACGGGCGTGTCCCATGGGCGTGTCACTGGTTTGGATAAGTCGGTTGACCACCGCTTGAGGCACACGGCCTGGCACACGGCCGTGTCAGAGGCCGTGTCGGGTCAAAATCAGTGATTTTGGCAAAATCGTGGCCGTCCATTCCTTCAGCTGGGATCCAAGGGATGAAGCTTCTTCCTTTTTTTCCTTAAAGGCCGAAATCAGAGAAGAATTCTCATTTTTCCTTGGCCTTGAGTTTCTTCAAGTTAAGAGAGAAAGAGAGAGAGAAAGGAGGAGGAAGAAGGAAAGGGGGCTGCTGCTGGTGGTGCTGCGGTTTACCGACGAGAGATCCGAAGCCGTCGTTGCGTAGGACTCAATCTTGCGAGGCATGCAAGCAAGCTTTGAGGCCATGGCACCGAAGCGGTCGTCAAGCGTAACGACTTTTCTTCCTATCCATGTGAAGGCTTTCTTTTTGGCATAGCTTTGTGATTTCCCCCACCAAGAGGTGGTTGATTTTGGAAATCTTTGGGTGGATGCTTGAAATCCCCTTTGTTAGCATATAGATCCGGAAATGGAGTACGAAATTGGCATGCTGTGTGAAGCCCATCTGGACAGGTTGGTCTGGATTGGTGATGTTGCATACGAACTGGAGAAGACTCCGTGAGAACGTGTAGTGTAAGGAGTCTACGGGTTATACCTGCGAAAAGGAGTAGCATGAAGTACTGGAGTGG
Organism: Platanthera guangdongensis; assembly: GCA_039583875.1. NCBI lineage: Eukaryota > Viridiplantae > Streptophyta > Magnoliopsida > Asparagales > Orchidaceae > Platanthera > Platanthera guangdongensis. The sequence goes on along the minus strand of CM077167.1, from coordinate 38,420,503 downwards.
TAGCCCAGGAAAATAGCCATGTGATGTTTTTGGGTCCAACCTGTGAATGAGGCACAGGAAGTACTGGTGGGACCAGGAAAGGCCCTTTGTGATGCTTGATGTCGTAGGGTGTCCAACTATAAAGCGAGTAACAGGAAGTACTGGCATGCTAGCTAGTAAAGACCCCTGACATTTGTGCTTGTGCGGTGTCCACCTGTGGAGCGAGTCACAGGAAGTACTGGTGTGCCCAGGAAAGACCCGCTGTTGCTGTGAGAGAAATGGGTATAGAGAAATACCCAGGCTTGAATGCCAAGAACAGGATTGGTGAGACCGACCCGCGCCTTTGATATAGCCATGAGTACGCTATACTCAGAGAAGGCAAGGCGATTTGAGCAACGGGGGGTGGAGGATCCGACCTGCGCTATGTCCGTCCGACGTGAGACCAAAAAGTGCGGTCTATTGGAGCGCATAGCAAGAGTCTTCGGCCTGCGCTCCATGACACAATGGGGGGCTACGGGCCATTCCGGTGTAGGAAGACTAACTCCGGCTGCACGCCATGGAGTAAATGCTCAAGAGAGTTACCGTTGGGTTGTAACCCTGATACGGTGGTGGGCAAGAGGTTGCCAGAACACCAAGAATGTGCCCTGAGTGCACGGACCGTTGGGCCGGGTGGCGAACGGTTGTGATGGCTTGTGTGCGTGAAAGCACATTTTGATGATATAGCTTGTCATACTTGTGATCTAATATGCCTGCAGGGAAGAATCTCGCTGCCCCGAGAGAAGGGGTAGGGTCGTTATAATTTGGTCAGCTGAACGCTGACCGTTGCTTTTGTTTGCCACCGGTGGGTGGATTGTCCCTTTCCAGGTGTTGGAGAGCCGAGCGGATCGCATAGAGGCTGATGTTGCTGCTGTTGCTGCTGCTGCTGCTAGCCCTCGAAGGCTAGCTGTGTTCTTTTGTGTGTTTTCTTTTCTTGTGGCCGGCCTGCGCGCCAATTTGTTTAGGCCACTGTTTGAAAGTCGTGTAAGGCCATAAGGCCAACTCTTTTGACTTGTTGTAAGACATTCCTATATGATATAAAATGTGGAGTTTTATGTTTGGACATTCATGAGGAGTTCCAGTTGTAGTCTAGGCTTCCACTAGAATGCTTTGTGTTAGGTGCGATGCGCGGCTCTGGTATCATCATGTACCTTCACCGACTGTTTTGTGATATATCCTGTGGGGCCCCGGCCGGACCTTCTAGAATATATCATATGAACGGATGTGGTTGTTACATCAGCAACCTTTGCTTTCTTCTGGACCTCAGTCCACTCAGGTGGTGGAACTGCATTTGTGCCTAAAGCTAATGTAGATGTAGAGGCAGTGGCTTGAGGAGGACCTGTCAAGATGGAATTGTAGATATCCTCATCAATAGAGTTCATATATAACTTAATTCTTGCCTTCCAGATGGCAAACCTATTTAGATTGCATACTGGAGGTCTGGTTCTTGTATTATCCTTGTTCTGTGTCATGCTGTGAATATAAATCTAACAGAAATAAAAGGCAGATCTAACTCAGTATCTTTGGTTCAAGGGCTAGCTTGTACAACTAAAGGAATCTTGCTCTGATACCAATTGAAAGTAAGGGTTAGATCTGGAATACTATATATGGGGGGAGGGTGAATAGAGTATTTAGGGTTTATAAAATTTTTGTTAATTAAATCACTCTATTACTAGTGCTGCAAGAATTAAATTAAAAAAACACAAACACAGTAACCTAGAAAGCACAGCCACAGTAAGAACAAAAGAAAGAGAGCAACCCAGAGAACACAAGAATTTTATAGTGGTTCCCCTAAACTTGTGTACATCCACTCTTCTACCACCCTGGTAGGAATCCACTCAGGTTTTTGATCAGGTGACTGCCACGAATGAGCTTTTGATTAGATGCTCAAAAAACAAACCTCAAGTCTTTTGATCAGGTGACTTGCAAGCAGGAATAACTTTTGAAGGGAGTTAAGAACCCTTTATACAGTGGGGATGAGAGAGTGATTTTGTCTTCTCTTTCTCAGATACAACTGAGAAGACTCTAGTGGAAAAATGATGTTAGCAAAGACCCCCCCCCCCCCCCTTGAGATATAGAATGGTTTAGGAGGTTGAAGCCTTGCTGCAGGGTGATAGGTCTTCAAACTTTTGCTTTGACAAGATGATCTCCAGAAAGTTCTTGACTGATTGAATGTTTATTATCATTTGAAGAATCCTGGAATGAAGATAGAAGAAGACTCTTGATTTGAATGGTTGTTCTTCTTCTTCTTCAGCTTGATGTTCTTTCTCTGGTCTAGGGCTAGGGCTTCTTGTCTCTTGACTGCGTTGTTGCCCTGTGAGCTCTGTAGTTTGTATATTCTCTGTGTGCTATCGAGAGAGATCAAGAAAATCCTTATTCACTGTTTATTTCTGACTACTGCTAGAGAGCTGTTTAGGAATAGAAAGAAAATCTCTTTTATATTTTCCATATAAATTGCCTTCGAAATTTGAATTCCTTTCTACATTGAGTTCTGACGGCCTGGAGAATATTTTCATTAATTGATTTCCCCAACTGTCCAATGGAAAAACGGCAAGCAATAATCCTGATGAAGACCGTAATCAATGTTTGCTTCTAACAGTAATATTGAGAGAATATTTATGCATTGATTACTCAGGAATTATTGCAAAAGAAAAGAGACAGAGGGAGGGAAATTTCTAAGTCTGGAACTTTACAGAATTCGTAGAACAAAATTCGTCGATCTGTGTTCAGAGTTCGTCGAACAGAAAAGTAAAGTTCGTTGACCAGATGATAATTGTTTGTCGAGCTGAGATGCAAGATCGTCGACCAAGAACTGATAACTGCTTTCTCTAGACCCGTCAATTCTGTACATCAAGTTCGTTGAGCTGAGAATATAACTTCGTAAACTGAATAACAGAACTCCTTGTTTCTTGGACTTAAAAATGTTGAAGTAATATGTCCAGAAATCGTCGACCTCAGAACTGGGTTCGTCGACCTGAGAACTAGTTTCGTCGAGATGAGAACTTCTAACTGCTACTTGATAAATCTTGGCAAGAGTGTGGTCTAAGTTCGTCGAGCTGAGAAGATGAGTTCGTCGACTGGATTGTGATTCTGGACTTAGAATAATTAGTTGTTTCTGGTATTATAGTGTTGAAGTAGATGATCCAGAAATCGTCGAACTAAGATCCATATTCGTCGAGCTGATATTCTAACTTTGTCGACTAGAGTGTGAAGGTGGACTTCAAATACTTAGATGTTTCTGGAATAAGATGTTGAAGTAGAATACCCTGAGATCATCGACCTGAGAACTAACTTAATCGTTCTGAGAGCTATGTTCATTTACTGGAGTTAAGTGTGAAGAATTCTGGACATGGTGTTGAAGTATACTCTAGAATTCGTCGACCTGAGATTCAAGTTCGTCGAGCTCAGCTCAGAGAATTTTCTCTGAGTTCGTTGAGCTGAGCACGCCTATCGTTGACCTGAGTTCGACAAACATCGAAATCATTTTCTGAGTCTTTGAATTTTCTCTAAATTTTGAGTCTTTTGCAGTCTGTTGATGGCTGGTCCATCCAGTGTTGACTCTAAGGACATGGCCTAGACTCTAGAACTCATACATGACCCTGGATATACATGTTGGGTCAAACATCCTAACTTAGTGAACTTAGCCCAAATACAACTAGGGATCCAACAGATTTCGTCCCCGAAATCAGGCTAAGACTTTGGGGAAGTAAAGCATGAAATCAAATTTAAATATGCGTTTATGGTTACCTTGGGGAAACAACTCTGGGTAGCACTTTTGCATTAGGTCCACCGGCTCCTGATAAGTTGCAAATATACGTATTTTTACGTAGATTATTAAAGTCATTTTTGTTTATTTTCTTTATTTTTAGTTATTTTTCTTTAATAAAATGCTTCTTTTTTTGTATATATCTTCTAAATTAACTTTATTTTGTTTTCCAAAATTTTTGCAGAAACTGTCAAAAATTCATAGCACATGCCCGTGTACTTCGCGGTCACGACCGTGAGCTGTGCGTATGACTTTGATCCCAACAGAATGTTGCCGCCAGCTCGACGATCGGCATTCGATGTTTGTCGAACTACCCGACATGCCCGTGTTCATCCCGTGACACGCCCGTGTCACCCCCTCGACGTTCGTCGATCTCAACTCAACGATTTGTGTTTGACGATTTCTGAACATGCCCCGTGTCACACCCTCGGCGTTCGTCGAACCCAACTCGACGATCATCAAACAGACTCGACACACCCGTGTTCAATCTGTGACACACATTCAACGCCAACCACTCAATGCCGGCCACTTGACGCCAGCCAGCCACTCAACGCCAAGCACTCGATGCCATCTCCACTCAACACCATCTCCACTCAATGCCTCCAGCTCGACGTACAGCATTAGGCGATCGTCAAACCTACTTACACGGCCGTGCCAAGTCAGTGACACGCCCGTGACAAATCCACCTATCCCAGACAAGATAGCGCCAACAATGAATTGACACGACGTCTTCCCCAGATAAACCTCCCCGACACGCCTCCCCTACACGCCCGTGACAGCAGAGTCACTCCCGTGACATCCATGTGTACAGCCACAAAAGTCAAACCAGCAATAAATGTTCTGGATCACATATGTAATAGTAGCTACACGCCCCCTACACGCCCGTGACCTAGGGCGTGTAATCCGAAAATTTCACCTGTAAATAGAAACTTTTTGTAAGGTCTAAGGGTTCGTTTCTTTGAACCATTTTGCTTAGGGAAGGTGTTGTGCAGATGCTTTCCATGCAATGCAAGGGAAATTTCACCACCTCTCTTTATTTTTTGTTTTAGCTTTCTTTGTAACGTGTTGTTTAATTTAATAAAATTTGTAGTTTTCTTTCGTTATCTGCCTTTGGAATGCATCTGTGCACCCTACTCTAAGTGATCTTTTGTATCTTTTTTTTGTTTTCAAGATATTATTTCGCTTAGTTTAGTTTTAGGATCTCTCTTAAGTAGTTGTCATAATAGCTTTTTCTTCTCATGCCCCTTAGCTTCTTATATCTTTAATGTTGTTTAGTACTTTTTATTTCATTCTTATAAATTTATAAAGGTGTTTTAAAAGTGGTTTTTATCCTTTTATTTACTTAGTTTTGTTTTTAGTTCGTAAAACTTTTTGTTCTTTTCAACTTTATTTCCACTTTTTTAGCATTTCTATAAAGTTATAAGAATGAATGAGTCATGCTTTTAATTTTTCAAACACTTTAATTTTTGCTTTTATTTCGAAAAACTTTTGCTCCTTTAATTTTAATTTCTTCTTTTTATGAATTTCTATCACATTCTAGAGGAAGAAATGTATTTGTTTTAATTTTTCGCATTTTTCGTATGTGTGCGTGAGTGTATAAGTTAGATTTTATTATTTTCATTTTTTAAGTAGAGTTTGTGCCTTTTATTTATGTAGAGTGTGTGCATTTTATTTTATGTAGAATGTGTGCATTTTATTCAAGTAGAGTGTGTGCGTGTGTGCATCTATTTCCTCCTACTCGTTTTAGTAGGACTCACTTTAATTTTCCGCCTACTCGTTTGAGTAGGAGTTGTCATTTCCCGCCTAATCGTTTGAGTAGGACTTGTATTTTCGGCTTTAATTTCCCGCCTACTCGTTTGAGTAGGACTTTTCATTTTCTGCCTACTCGTTTGAGTAGGACTTGTAATTTTAATACATACATTTCCCGCTTACTAGTTTGAGTAGGACTTGCAATTTTATAGTTTTCCTTTCCCGCCTAATCGTTTGAGTAGGACTTGTAATTTTACTGCTTTCATTTCTCGCCTACTCGTTTGAGTAGGACTTGGACTTTACTGCTTATATTTCAGCTTTCATTTACTGCTTTCTTTTACTACTTTCATTTTCGCCTACTCGTTTGAGTAGGACTCGCACTTTTTCATTATGAAATTTTCTTTTCGCAAGCTATCTCCATTTCGATGAGTTGCTAACCTGTAACGCCCCGAAACTCAAAAGTGCGACGGGAGGCGTTTTAGGCAGAATCTGGGTTTGGCAGGGGGCACACGGCCTGGGACACAGGCGTTTCCCAGGGCGTGTTAGGCTCGAGTCGACATTTTGGCCGCGAGGTCGATGAAATTTGGAGTCGACGATCGTTGAGAAGGGAACACGTCCTGAGACACGGGCGTGTCTCAGGGTGTGTCGAGCCCGTGTCGATGATCGGCCCAGGGAGTCGACGAACTTCGCTCGACGATGTGTTAAGACAAGGCACATGAACTAGGACACGGGCGTGTCCAAGGCCGTGTCGTGTGGTCGACGAACTTCGCTCGACGAAGTGTCGAGACCGTGAACACGACCTGGAGCCCAAGAATGTTCGGGTGTAACACGGGCGTGTCACATTGGACACGGCCGTGTCCAAGGCCCGTGTGAGTCTCAGGTGGTTTTCGGGGCTGTGTCGATGGGGGTACACGGCCAGCCACACGGCCTTGTAAGGTGGAATACGGGCGTGTCAGCTCGAACACGGGCGTGTCAGATGCCCATGTGTTTTTCAAGACACGTCGATTTTGATGGCGAATGAGGGACACGGCCCTGGACACGGGCGTGTCATAGGCCGTGTTCGGCCCAGGTTTTACTTTTCAACTACGAATCATAGCCATTCGTTTCCTTATTTTGGGATTCGACGGTTGGGGGTTGTTCCTACTGGGATATACCCGAGATTGGGCCTTTGAAACCCTCATTTTACTTGAGTGGTTCTCTTTCTAAGTCAAGAGAGAGGTGAGAGCAAAGGAGGAAGAAGAAGCCTGGATCCGGCCACTGGCGGAGCTTCAGAGCTCCAAATCGCGAACCGACTTCGGATCTACGGAGGCAAAGAGAGTGCGGTGCTTTTCATCCACTTATATTTCCATGGCGCCAAGGAAGAATGCTAGGGTAACGATTCTCTTCTTGAGCATGTGAAGCTCTCCTTCTTTTGCATAGGAAGCCCGCTCTCACGAGTTTGCGGTCAGTTGGAGGCGTTCCTTCGGGTAGATATGTAAAGTCCACATTGTTTAGAGTCTGTATTCGAGAACGGACATAGGAATGATGTGTGAAGTCTACCCGGACATGTTGGTCTGGATCGGTGATGTTGCATTGCATAAATGTCGGAGAAGAATCCATGCGATTGTTTGTTTTTCGGGTTTTCTACGTGGTAGATTGCAACAGGGAGTCTTGGGGATTAACCCTAAGGTGCACCCGAAAAACTGGGCAGATGCGTGATCTTGCCAACCTGGTGGCCTGGGAGCCAACTTGAACATAACCGGGTTATGCGAAGTGTGATGGAAATGAGACTCGGGAGAAGTTTGACGCGCGCATATGGCTTAAATTGTCGTTGCGGTGTGAGCACGGGTTAGATGGAACTGTACCCGTTATATGTCGTTCGGTTAGAGCCATTGGCATAGATGAGGGTCTTCGGCGGTCTATGGCTTAAATTGACGTGACCCATGCCAAGAAGACAAAATGCTCATATGTTTGGCCGTCAAAGTGGCGGTGGTGAGTCCGGAATGTCTATGGCTTAAATTGACGTGACATTGGCCGGTTCACCGAGAATGTGCCCTGAGTGCACGGGGTGTGTGACCATGTGAGCCAACGCCTGTGATGCAATGTATATTTATATACTGCTTGGTTATGCTAATAAAATGCAGGGAAGGAGCATCGCCGTCCCGAGTTGGGGGCGGGATCGTTATAATTTGGTCAGCATTGCTGACCGTTGCTTTTGTTTGCCACCGTGCGGTGATTTGTTGCTTGCAGGTGCTGCTGGACCATGCGTTCAATAGCGGGCTAAAGCCCAAATTGCAAAGCCGGCCCTTGAAGGCCTAATTGAAGTGTTTACTTGCTTTTGTTCATGTATGAACGACCTGCGTGCCGTAGTATGGAAAACATGTAATATTGAGTAAACCATTTTGTAAGGCCTTAAGGCCTGTACTTGTGTATGTACTACATTCATATTTGCTGTTTAGTGGACATTCATGCTTGGTGCTGGGTTCTTTAATTGCAACTTATAAAACTGCTTCCGCTAGAATACTCTGTGTAGGACGTTATGATTGGTTGAATGGTTTCCATTGAGTAACCTCCCGGTCTATCTGTGGTATATGGCGTCGGGCCCCGGCCGGACCTACTGCTATATGCTATGCGACGGATAGGGGGTGTTACAATGTGGTATCAGAGGGAGGTTTCGATCCTCCAAATTCTTTTTAAGGGGTGGTGAGCACATGTGTGTGCGTCATCGTTATAACAACAAAAGAACCCATGAATGTCCACTTAGGAATGAAAGTCCACGTGTTTGGGGAACCAGCGTGTTCATATAATTGTTGTTTGTAATTTTATTTGGTCGCTTATCGCTGTTTTGTACCACTATAGGTGACCAAAAGTGGTGTTGGGCCGTCGGAACGTCGAGTTTCTGAGGCTAGCAGTGCACCTAATGAAGCTCCTGCAACACCTCCATCGGCTGAGACCATACGATTGGTGGCCGAAGTAGTGTTGGCCATGATTAATGCGTAGCCTGCAAGGCAAATGCAGCAGCCCGCTCCTGCGATAGAGCAGGTACCACTACAAGCGGCTGAGCGGAGAAGGGTGGAACAGGTAGTAGAGGAACCGGTGGTGCCAAGGAGGGCAATCGAGAGACAGGTCAAGCATGTCATGAGCTTTAATCCTCCGATATTCTCAGGGTTGGGAAGACCATCTCAAGCTGAAGACTGGCTCTCTAGGGTAAAGAGAGTCATGACAGCAACAGAGATGGAGTAGTGGCAAATGACCACCATTGCTACGTTCCTTCTGGACGGTGAAGCGAGATTGTGGTGGGAAGGATTGGAGCTGCACCTATTGAGAGGTAGGCAACTTGTTGACGTCTCGATGGAGGAGTTCAAGGAGACAGTACCGTGGATGAGTATCACCATGAGTTTACTCGTTTGAGTCGCTATGCTAGCTCACCGTTACGGATGAGGAGGGCAAGACGAAGCGATTCTATAAAGGGTTAAGAGATAAGTTGAGGTTACTACTCTCGGGGCCGATGACGCAGGGTTTCTTGACCCTGGTCAACACGGCCCGGTCCTTGGAGAAGGACATGAAGAATGTTCAGGCAAAGAAAAGTTTGGGTGATAAGAAATCTGAGTTTAATGTGCCGACTACTTCAAAGTCTGGCTATTGAAGATTCCACAAGAAAGCTAGGACTTCGGGTCTAGCCCCCTCTTCTGGTGCTTCTGGGGCGACTATGGGTCGAACCTCGGGTGCATGTTTCACTTGTGGAAAGTCAGGGCACTTTGCCCGCGATTGTTGGAGCGGACGTCCCAAGTCCGAAAGGAAGTCGACAGCGACTTATGAAGAGAAGGGAAGGCGGTGGAGTCAACTGCGTCCCACTATGCTCCGGCACAACCAAGGGTGTATAATCTTGGCCAACAAGAGGCCATCAAACAGGCGGATGTGGTGACAAGCACGGTTTAATTTATAGCAAGTTAATTTCTTTAAATACTTGTTATGAACGTGTTACCTTACCACTTTGACAAGGAAGGAGAAGAAGTTCGTTTGGATGCCGGAGTGCGCGCGAGCTTTTGAGGAGTTGAAATGTCGGTTGACCATGGCGCCTGTGTTGAGTTTGCCGAGTGGGACCGAAGGTTATGCGATTTATAGCGATGTTTCGGGCAGCGGTTTGGGTTGTGTGCTACTACAACACGGAAGTGTGATAGCTTATGGCTCGAGACAGCTGAAAGTGCACGAGAAGAATTATCCGGTTCATGACTTGGAGTTAGCGGCCGTGATTTTTGCCTTGAAGCTGTGGAGACACTATTTGTACGGTATGAAGATTGATATCTACGCTGATCACAAGAGTCTGAAGTATTTGATTGATCAGAAAGATCTGAATATGCGGCAGTGTAGATGGATGGAGTTCCTGGGGGATTATACATTCAAGATCCACAACGTATCTGCTAAAGGTAATGCGGTTGCAGACGCGTTGAGTTGCCGGGCCCCAGCTCAAGCCAATTGGCTGTGGATCCATGACGAGCAGTTGGTTCGGGAGTTGGAGGCGTTGGAGATTGTTTGTGTAGATAAGAAATCAAGTGCTGAAGCAGTACTAAATTGGACTGAAGTCCAATATGACCTGGCTGATTGGATTCGGCAGGCTTTGGATTTGGATGTCCATATGAAGCAGTTCATGGTAGATGTTGGGTTTCTCTATAAGGATGGCACAACGCTTGTGCACGCAGCGGAAAAGAAAAACATCAAGAAAAACCCAAAGAGATGTGGATCGGGACATAAACGTTGAATCAAGAAGTTAGCAAAAACTAGGCAAAAATTACCTCGGTGGCATTGAGTCACAACTCAACGGAGATGCTCCAAACTTTGTCTTCTTGCTAGTGGCGAGTTCTTCGTGGAATAATGTCCACGTTTCTGCAGAAGTCCACACGAGCGGGAGAACACCGGGCTTTCCGTCACACGGAAGATCGGGATAGATGAAAGGACCACACCTTGCTTTCCACGGATTGCTAGGTCCGCGTCAGGAAGAGCAACGCCAGCGACAGTCTCCGGAGAAGAGGAGGTCAGCAGAGCGATCACGGCGGCGGCGGAACGCTTTCGTCAGCGGCGGGATTCGGGATCGGCAGAATGTTCGCTGAATGGAACTCTTCCGTCGCAGGTTTCTATCAGCCGATGAGAGAGTGTGTGTTATCCCGAAAAACCCTAAGTATCGTATTTATACCAAAGGTATAAATAAACCTAAGAAAATCGCTATCCGCAGACCACTCAGAAATAGGGTTCAGAATCGGTGAGAATCACCAGCCGATCGGTGAGAATCGATCATCGAGAATCACTAAGGATCGGCGAGTATCGGCTAGGATCGGCGAGAACCAGTCAGCGAGAATCGGTCGGCGAGAATCATCAGCAGATTCGGCGAGAATCAATCAGCGAGAATGCCCGATGATTCACGTCGAATCGCAGGTTGACGATTCTCGTCGATCGTCGAGAATCACCGACGATACACGTCGAACAGGGTCGACGATACACGTCGATCGGCGAGAATCAGAGAATGATTCTCGACGATTCTCGTCGATCGGCGAGAATCAGAGAACTATTCTCGACGATTCTCGTCGACCCTCGGCCGACTATTCTTATCAATCCTTCAAGGCAACATTTGCCCAACCCGATGATCCTTTAAGGCAACACTTTGCCCACAACTCCATTCAGATCGGTGATTGGCAACCTTTACCAACACAGTCAATCATCCAACTTCTCCACATCTCTTATGTGCGACCCTGCAGGCTCATATCGCGTTGGCAGTGAGATCACATGTTTGATCACTTCCAAATCACAATGGTAACTCCAACAGACTCCCACTTGATCTCGAAAGTATCAAAGCAAAAACCTCACAAACAATGAGCGGCATCTAGCAATGCATCATTGCTCCCCAAGCAATAAGAGTTAATAACTCATAAGCCTTTATGACCAATGTATCAGTGTTGTCTTTGTCCCTTTGTCCCTTACATCCGGAAAGAACTAGAGGCATGGACCGTGTCACCCTCGTAATAGCTCAATCCAAGTTTCTTGATCCAGGACGGACTTCCAGAGAATGGTGAGTCCAATATCACATATTGACTCAACCAAGCATGGCCATGCATTTCTCAGTCCAGTTCCATCAAGGGGCCCATGGATGCAACTCCTGTCATACAGGAGGACAAATCCCATATCTGCTCACACACAAACACCCAAATGATTCGTAACATGCCCAACAACCACCCTTATCATCAACCTTTCTCAAGGAAGACTTTAGATGGCATCAAAGCACGCTCTTCCTCACTTGATGAATGCTGTGACTTCAGGTCAAAGGATCACAACACCATTGTCAATTGAGATCTACTCGTGACACGATTGGATGACAATCCACAGAGTAGTCTCAGGTTGGGTCTGTCCAGTACAACTTGTTCACTAACAAGTACCCACGTGATGACTTGATATCACAATATCATAACCTGTGAGAACCGGTCATCAGTCAACGCACGTGCTAGTCTTCATGTACCATCATCACCCTTAGCTTCTATGATAATACTCGACCAAGGACCTTTAAGAATGAAGCTTCAAATAAATCATGGGCTCTCACATTCAAGTCACGTACTTGATGTCCCATGGAAGCGAACATTCTAAGGGTATCTATTATGTTAACATTTAACTATCCTATAGAAAAAGACATAATAAAAGAACATGCCATTAATTGTAAAAGGAAAAACCAGGTACACAGTTCATCATATGAACAAACAGCCTACAAAATACATATTTACATGCAATCCACAAGATTCTCGCTAGAGTTGATCATTTAAGTATCGTATACCCATCGATCTAGTATGACCATCATGCTTTCTCTGCGCGAGAGGCTTTGTCAGCGGATCCGCAATATTTTCCTCAGTCGGCACTCTGCAAATGTTTACATCTCCTCGTTCGACAATCTCACGAATAAGATGAAACCGCCGAAGTATGTGCTTGGAGCGCTGATGAGATCTAGGTTCCTTAGATTGTGCAATTGCACCATTGTTATCACAGTAGAGAACTACGGGACCAATAATGCTAGGATCTACATCAAGCTCGCTGATGAATTTCCTAATCCATACAGCCTCCTTCGCCGCATTAGCTGCTGCGATATACTCGGCCTCTGTTGTAGAATCAGCAACTGTCTCTTGCTTGGAACTCTTCCAGCTCACAGCTCCTCCATTCAGGCAAAACACAAAACCTGACTGAGACTTGGAGTCGTCTCTATCAGTTTGGAAGCTAGCATCTATGTAACCACTTAAAACGAGCTCTTCCTCTCCACCATACACCAAGAACACATCCTTAGTCCTTCTCAAGTATTTCAGGATATTCTTGACTGCAATCCAGTGACACTCACCGGGGTCTGACTGATACGTGCTAGTCATGCTCAAAGCAAATGAGACATCGCGCCGAGTACATAACATCGTGTGCATGATTGATCCAATTGTCGAAGCATATGGAATCAACTTCATGCGGTCCTTATCTTCACAAGATTTTGGACACTGGTCCTTAGAGAGATTCACACCATGAGACATGGGCAAAAATCCTTTCTTGGACTCAAGCATGTTGAACCGCTTCAACACCTTTTTGATGTACGTACTCTGGGTCAAACCCAGCAACTTCTTCGATCTATCTCTATAGATCTTAATACCGAGTATATAAGTTGCTTCATCCAAATCCTTCATTGAAAAGCAGTTCCCTAGGTTGTTCTTAACAACTTTCAGGGTAGGAATGTCATTCTCAATCAACAGTATGTCATCTACATACAATATCTGGAAGACAATAATGCTCCCACTGATTCTCTTGTAAACACAAGCGAAATCTTCATTCTTGATGAAACCAAACTCTTTGATTTTCTCATCAAAACGAAGATTCCAACTTCGAGAGGTCTGTTTCAGTCCATAAATGGACTTATTAGGCTTGCATATTTTAGTGGCTTCATCTGGGGATACAAAACCCTCGGGTTGTGTCATATACACTTCCTCAAGGAGGTTTCCATTAAGGAAAGCCGTTTTGACATCCATCTGCCAGATCTCGTAGTCATAATACGCAGCAATAGCAAGCAATATCCTAATGGACTTCACCATAGCAACAGGGGAAAAGGTCTCATCATAGTCAATACCATGAATTTGCTTGAAACCCTTAGCCACCAGTCGCCCTTTGAATGTTTGTACATTCCCATCCATGTCGGTCTTCTTCTTGAAGACCCACTTGCCCCCTAGGGGTCGTACCCCTTCAGGTGGTTCCACCAAGTTCCAAACTTGGTTTACATACATGGAGTCCATTTCAGATTTCATAGCCTCAAGCCATTTGTCGGAGTTCGGTCTATTCATAGCCTCTTGGTAGGTTGCTGGTTCATCATCATGATCCATAAGCAACACATTACCTATTTGAGACATGAGAAATCCATATCTCTCAGGCTCAAACCTCGGTCTACCAGATCTACGTAGGACTTGTGTTCCCTGAGCAGGTTCTCTAGCTACAACATCTTGTAGTCCTGTCTCAGAATCCAATTCTGGTTCATTCATTACATGTGGTTCTTGAACTTCTTCATGCTCTACCTTTTCAGTCTTTCTTGATAAGAACTCTTTCTCCAAGAAGACACTAGTACTTGCGACAAACACTTTGCCCTCAGACGGTAGGTAAAAGTAATACCCTTTCGTTTCCTTAGGATATCCCACCAGATAACATTTATCCGATTTGGGTTCCAGCTTGTCAGGCATTTGACGTCTCACGTATGCCTCACAGCCCCAAATTTTAATGAACGACATACTAGGATGCTTCCCAGTCCATATCTCATATGGTGTCTTCAGAATCGTTTTCGTTGGAGCGCGATTCAATGTCATTGCAGCAGTCTCTAAAGCAAAACCCCAAAAGGAAACAGGCAAGTCTGCATGACTCATCATCGAACGTACCATGTCTAACAGAGTACGATTTCTCCTCTCAGACACACCATTATATTGTGGTGTTCTAGGTGGAGTGAGCTGTGATACAATACCACACTCTATCAGATGATCACGGAACTCATGACTCAGGTATTCGCCACCTCGATCAGATCGGAGTGCTTTAACCCTTTTACCCAACTGGTTTTCTACTTCATTCTTGAACTCTTTGAACTTTTCAAAGGTCTCGGATTTGCACTTCATAAGATACACATATCAGTATCTACTGAAATCATCAGTAAATGTAACAAAGTAGAAATACCCACCTCTAGCCATGGAACTCATGGGTCCGCATACATCACTATGTACAACACCCAAGAGATCCTCAGCCCTCTCAGTATAACCAGTGAAAGGAGCTTTAGTCATCTTGCCTAATAAACAAGATTCACATCGCTCAAATGGTTCATAATCAAATGAGTCCAAAAGTCCATCTCTATGGAGCTTGGATATGCGCTTCTCGTTGATATGGCCCAAACGACAATGCCAGAGAAAAGTAGGGTTCGAGTCATTTGTTCTTAGTCTTTTATTATTTTCTACATTACAGATTATATGGTCCAAGTTCAAAACATAAAGACCATTAAACAAATGGGCTACAACATAACAAACATCATTCTTAAATATAGAACAACAATTGTTCTTAATTATAAAAGAAAATTCAATCATGTCCAAACATGAAATAGATATAATGTTTCTAGTTATGGCCGGAACAAAATAACAATTATCAAATTCTATTACAAGCCCACTGAGCAAAGAAAGACGATAAACCCCTACGGCCACAGCAGCAACTCTTGCTCCATTGCCGACGCGGAGGTCCACCTCCCCTTTACTCAGCAATCTTCTCCTTCCCAGTTCCTGCACATTTGTACAAATGTGAGAACCACATCCGGTATCTAATACCCAAGATGAAGGAGCAGAAAGGTTTATCTCTATAACGTAAACATTTGAAGCGGAAGTCATACCTCCCCTCAATTTCTGCAGACCCTCAATGTATGAAGGACAGTTCCTCCTCCAATGACCAGCCTTGCCACAGTGGTGGCATTTCCCTTCCTTCACCGTGCTTTTCTTTTTCATCAGTGCAGAAGACTTGGGCTCAAGATATGACTTAGGTCTCACCTTCGTCTTCTTGGAACCCTTGGCCTTGCCCTTGCCCTTATGTACCATCAGTATGGGGCTGGCAGGCTTGGCCTTCTTCATATTGATTTCGGCAGTTCTCAACATGCCTAGGAGTTCGGGCAGTGTCTTGTCTATTTCATTCATATTGTAGTTCAAGACGAACTGCTCATAACTGTCCGGCAATGATTGCAGGATCAGATCCGTGGCCAACTCTTGACCAAGAGGAAAAACCAGCCTTTCAAGGTTCTCTATATACCCAATCATCTTGAGTACGTGAGTCCCTACTGAGTCTCGAACTCCCATCTTGCACTGAAACAATGCTTTTGTGATGTCGAACCTCTCTTGACGAGCCTGCCCTTGAAACATTTTCTTGAGATGCTCGTCAATCTCCTTGCACCCCATGTTCTCATGTTGCTTCTGAAGCTCAGAGTTCATAGTGGCAAGCATAAGGCATTCGATATCTAAAGCATCGTCAGTATACTTCTTACAAGTATCTTTCTCAGGACGGGAAGAGTTCCCGGTCGGCACCTCGGGGGCTTCTTCTTTCAAGACATAGAGCTTTCGCTCTTGCCTGAGAACAATTCTCAGGTTCCTGTACCAGTCCATGTAATTTGTTTCACTGAGCTTATCCTTCTCAAGGATGGCTCTCAGAGACAATGTGGAGTGTGAAACACTTGCCATGGAATTTTACAAGAATTTATGCAGAATAAAATCAGTACCAAAATTTCAAATACAATTTATTTTAATTTGGACTTCAATTAAAATACTCCCACTATTTTATTCGAAATGATAGCCCTCACTAACAATTCGGAGAGTTCATGCGAGCTACTCTCTTAGTGGACAAGATCCGTATTTCACCAACACTATGAGTCCGCTTTGGCGTTCCTCTCACGATGCGGTTATTTAGGTAGGCAACGCTTGCCAATTGCATCCTCATGCAATTCTTGTATGGTTGGTGAATAACTCCTTATTCGCATCCATCATATGGTGCATGCCAACCCTATGCCTCTAGGCACTCAACCTTTGAGGTCACCTAGTTAAGTATGACCCGATGTCGACAGTGGGATATCACAATTATCCGCTCGCACCCTTACCAAGATAGATTAATGCACCTTGCTTTGGCAAGCCCACACTTCATCGATCGAGGCATGAAGAGTGTCATCCATCGGAAGGCATCCGAACACTTAATATTTGATGAAGGGATTTTTCAATTATAGGTTAACAATTAACCATGATCAACATTTGATCAATGTGCACATCCAAAGAAAAACAATTCTAAACCACATGCATCCCTTATGTGCACATCCTGACACCATCAACATTTGATAGAAGGAAGGGCTAAATCTGAACATCCGGAAACTTCCAAATCCTCAGATTTACATGCATTGGACAAAGGCAAAGACAACTCAACTTAGAGCAGTAGACAAGCTCATCTCTCTATGTTGGATTCAAAATCCAAAACAAAATCGAGGGATGGTTACTGCTAAGGAGATCACAATTTCTAACAATTAGAAATCCCACGCAATTCCAGAGGTTCTTGGCGGGGAACCAAGACTAAATCTAGACATTTAGAACACTTCTAAATCCCTAGTTTTACACGCACTGGAATAACAAACTTCCAATACAACGATCATGGCCGGAACCTCGCTTTGATACCACTGTTGGGTTTCTCTATAAGGATGGCACAACGCTTGTGCACGCAGCGGAAAAGAAAAACATCAAGAAAAACCCAAAGAGATGTGGATCGGGCCATGAACGTTGAATCAAGAAGTTAGCAAAAACTAGGCAAAAATTACCTCGGTGGCATTGAGTCACAACTCAACGGAGATGCTCCAAACTTTGTCTTCTTGCTAGTGGCGAGTTCTTCGTGGAATAATGTCCACGTTTCTGCAGAAGTCCACACGAGTGGGAGAACACCGGGCTTTCCGTCACACGGAAGATCGGGATGGATGAAAGGACCGCAACTTGCTTTCCACGGACTGCTAGGTCCGCGTCAGGAAGAGCAACGCCAGTGACAGTCGCCGGAGAAGAGGAGGTCAGCGGAGCGATCATGGCGGTGGCGGAACGCTTCCGTCAGCGGCGGGATTCGGGATCGGCGGAATGCTCGCGGAACGGAACTCTTCCGTCGCGGGTTTCTATCAGCCGATGAGAGAGTGTGTGTTATCCCGAAAAACCCTAAGTATCCTATTTATACCAAAGGTATAAATAAACCTAGGAAAATCGCTATCCGCAGACCACTCAGAAATAGGGTTCAGAATCGGCGAGAATCACCAGCCGATCGGTGAGAATCGATCGTCGAGAATCACTAAGGATCGGCGAGTATCGGCTAGGATCGGCGAGAACCAGTCAGCGAGAATCGATCGGCGAGAATCATCAGCAGATTTGGCGAGAATCAATCGGCGAGAATGCCCGATGATTCACGTCAAATCGCAGGTTGACGATTCTCCTCGATCGTCGAGAATCACCGACGATACACGTCGAACAGGGTCGACGATACATGCCGATCGGCGAGAATCAGAGAACGATTCTCGACGATTCTCGTCGATCGGCGAGAATCAGAGAACTATTCTCGACGATTCTCGTCGACCCTCGGCCGACTATTCTTACCAATCCTTCAAGTCAACATTTGCCCAACCCGATGATCCTTTAAGGCAACACTTTGCCCACAACCCCATTCAGATCGGTGATTGGCAACCTTTACCAACACAGTCAATCATCCAACTTCTCCACATCTCTTATGTGCGACCCTGCATGCTCATATCGCGTTGGCAGTGAGATCACATGTTTGATCACTTCCAGATCACAATGGTAACTCCAACAGTAGAGTCTCTGGATGGGTCAATTTCCCAATTCGTTGTGGAGGACGGATTACTTTGGAAAGACGGTCGTCTGTGCGTCCCAAGTGTGGGCAATTTGCGGGTGGATTTGTTGTACGAGGCACACCATAGTAAGTACTCAATTCACCCGGTGAGCACAAAGATGTACCGCGATGTCAAGAAACTGTTTTGGTGGCCGGGTTTGAAGAAGGATGTGGCACTCTACGTAACGAAGTGTCAAACTTGCGACTTGGTGAAGGCGAAATGCCAGAAGCCGGGAGGATTTCTGAAGTCCTTGACTATTCCGGAGTGGAAATTCGACGACACCACTATGGACTTTGTGCACGGTTTGCCAAGGTCGCAAAAGGGGAACGACGCCATTTGGGTGGTCGTAGATCGGCTAACGAAGGTGTCGCATTTCATTCGGCATAGGAAGGATGATCCGGTGGATAAGTTGGCAAAACTATATATGGATAATATAGTACGGCTTCACGGTGTGCCCCGCAGTATCGTGAGTGACCGAGATAGACGGTTCACATCCAATGATTGGAGGATAGTGCAGCAAATGTTGGGAACAAAGTTAAAATTCAGCACAGCCTTCCATCCGCAAAACGGATGGGCAGACCGAGAGGGTCAATAGAACTATGGAAGACATGCTCCGCATGTGTGTCTTGGAGTTTGGAAAGCAATGGGAAGACCATCTTTATTTGGTGGAGTTTGCGTACAACAATAGCTACCAGGCGAGCATTCAAATGTCGCCATTCGAGGCCCTATATGGTAGAAAATGCCGCACGCCGTTGTCTTGGTTAGAAACGGGTGAGTCAAAGTTGTACAAGCGCCAAGAGGTGGAATATGCTACATCTTTGGTTCGTACCATTCGGGAAAGGTTGCTAATTGCTCAGGACCGTCAAGCGAAGTACTATAATGCCAAACACAGGAACGTGGAGTTTGCTGTGGGCGACTGGATGTACTTAAAGATCAAGCCGTTCAAGGGTGTCTCGCGGGTGCGGCGATTGAAAAAGCTAAGCCCGAGGTACCTTGGGCCATTTGAGGTTCTGGAGCGGGTTGGTAAAGCAGCATATCAGTTGAAGCTTTCGGTGGAGCTTAGTGGTTTACATGATGTATTCCATATTTCGGTTCTACGGAAGGCGGTGCAAGAGCCTACGCAAGTGATTGCGGTCGATCAAGTGCCGATTGATAGTGGGTTGACGACAAAAGTCAAGCCCGTGCGGATTGAGGACTCGGAGGTCAAGCGGCTAAGCAATAAAGAGATCAGGATGGTCAAGGTCTGATGGGACAATTGTGGTCGAGAGGAGATATCTTGGGAATGAGAGCAGACTATGTTTGACGAGTATCCGAAGTTGTTCCGCTCAGGTACAGTTTAATTTTGGTACTTGTCTTTCCTTTATGTAATTTCATGGACGAAATTCTTTTAAGAGTGGGAGAGTTGTAACGTCCCGAAACTCAAAAGAGCGACGGGAGGCGTTTTGGGCCGAATCTGGGATTTGGCAGGGGGCACACGGCCTGGGACACGGGCGTGTCCCAGTGCGTGTCAGGCTCGAGTCGACGTTTTGGCCGCGAGGTCGACGAAATTTGGAGTCGACGATCGTCGAGTAGGTAACATGGCCTGAGACACGGGCATGTCTCAGGGCGTGTCGAGCCCGTGTCGACGATCGGCCCGGGGAGTCGACGAACTTCGCTCGACGATGTGTCGAGACAAGGCACACAGCCTAGGACACGGGCGTGTCCATGGCCGTGTAGTGTGGTCGACGAACTTCGCTCGACGAAGTATCGAGACCATGAACACGGCCTGGAGCCTAGGCATGTTCGGGTGTAACACAGGCGTGTCACATTGGACACGGGCGTGTCCAAGGCCCGTGTAAGTCTCGGGTAGTTTTCGGGGCTGTGTTGATGGGGGTACACGACCAGCCACACGGCCGTGTCAGGTGGAACTCGGGCGTGTCAGCTCGAACATAGGCGTGTCGGATGCCCGTGTGTTTTTCAAGATGCGTCGATTTTGACGGCAAATGAGGGATAGGGCCCTGGACACGGGCGTGTCACAGGCCGTGTTCGGCCCAGGTTTTACTTTTCAGCTACGAATCGTAGCCATTCATTTCCTTATTTTGGGATCCGACGGTTGGGGGTTGTTCTTACTGGGATATACCCGGGATTGGGCCTTTGAAGCACTAATTTTACTTGAGTGGTTCTCTTTCTAAGTCAAGAGAGAGGTGAGAGCAAAGGAGGAAGAAGAAGGCTAGATCCGGCCACCGGCGGAGCTTCGGATCTCCAAATCGCGAACCGACTTCGGATCTACGAAGGTAAAGAGAGTGCGGTGCTTTTCATCTTCTTACATTTCCATGGCGCCAAGAAAGAATGCTAGGGTAATTGTTGGAACACCCTATTACTAATTTGGGTCAGGATCACTATGTCTCTAGGAATCTATGTTTTGACCTTATGTATAGATTATAGGTCAAGTAGAATTGAGTCTAAGGGATCAGGAGTCTAGGTTTGGAAGCTGCCCTGGAGACCCAAGTTTTTCTGGAGACCAAGTCCAAATCGTCGAGCTCAGCACGACGTTTCGTCGAACTCCGGTCGACGATCGTCTAGCTCAACTATTGACAGATCGTCGAGCTCCATTCGGCGATCGCTGAGCTCAACCCTCCTTATATCGTCGAGCTCTGGTCGACGATCGCTGAGCTCAACTTCTCAATATCGTCGAACTTCATTCGACGATCGCTGAGCTCAGTTCGACGATTTTGACTCTGTACTGGATCTTTATCTCTGAGCTCAGTTCGACGATCTTTGAGCTCAGATCGACGATTTCTTTGCTGCTTGCTGTTTCCAGTTCGCTGAGCTCAGCTCGACGATAGCAGAGCTCAGTTCGACGATTTCAGTTATCTTTCAGAGTTCAAATTCAAATTAGATAGAAGTTATTCTGCATTTAATTCAGAAGATCTGCCAGCCGTTTTTATTTACTTCTGGAGCAAGTTTCAAGGGATTTTTCAAGGAACAAATCAGTGGACTTTCCTTTAGAGAAATTATGCAATTAAGGCTGAAATTAATGCAGACCAACGGCTATCTTTGACAGAGAATAATATTCTATACAGAGAAAAAAAGAAGAATGTTTTTTTGAGGGAATAGACAAGAGATTCAGTGAACAAGAAGAAGACACACACACAATACAGATTACAGAACAATATTCAAAATCCTCTGTCAACAAGAATTCTGAAGAACACTTCTCAAAGAGATCAAGCTTTCAAGCAAATCTTCAGATCTCTTCAGCTCTAAAGTGTTCAAGGCCAACATCATCTCAAGACTCCAGACACTCAACATTTCAGCTTGCTGAAATCATCTTTTGCTGGAGATCTACATTTGAAGGCCTATCACCCTCAGCAAAGCTCATCTTCCTGAAGATATCAAGGACTCAGGGGGAGCTTTGACAACATCACTGAATCCACATAGTCTTCTCAGTTGCTTGAGAAAGAGAAGACTTCCATCACTCTCTCACCCCCATTCTGTAAAGGGTTTTTCAAACTCCCTTCAAAAGTTTGAATCTGGTTTTTGAGCACCTTGTCAAAAGCTCATTGGTGGCAAGACACCTGATCAAAAAATCAGATTTGGTTTTTGAGCACCTTATCAAAAGCTCATTGGTGCCCAGGACACCTGATCAACTCATCCTGCAGTGGATTCCTACCTAGGGTGGTAGAAGAGTGGATGTACCCAAGTTGGGGAACCACTATAATTTCCTTGTGTCTTCTGGTTGTGCATGTTTTTCTTTTGTTTCTGGACTAGATTCTTTTGTGCATAGCTTAGTTTTGTGGTTTATTTTATTTCTGCTTCCCTGCTTACACTCATTACAACAATTGTTGTAGACCTTTAAAAAAGTTTTTCTTTGAGTTTATAAAAAGCACCATATACTCTATTCACCCCCCTCTAGAGTATATGAGATCTAGTTTCCCCTTTCAATTGGTATCAAAGCGAGGTTGGTTAAACATACCATATCTGTTTGGTTGTACAGGCTAACACCTGAACCCCAAGATCCCAATCTAGATCATTCTTTTATATTTTATTTTTAGACTTTGTTTGCACAAGTTATGGCCCAGAACAAAGATTATGCAAGCACCAGACCTCCAGTGTGCAATCTGTCAAAGTTTGCACTTTGGAAAGCAAGGATTAAACTCTACATGAATTCTATTGACGAGGACATTTTTAATTCTGTTTTGACAGTGTGTCCAAGACCTCCAGAAAGTACAAGCACAAATGCTGTTCCACCTCCTTCAGGAACAGATGCTGACATAAAGAAATGGAAAGTAGCTGATGCCAAAGCAATGAACATTCTAGCTCAGACAATGTCAGATGACATCTTTCAGAAGGTAGCTGAATGTAATTCAGCCAAGGAGATCTGGGACAAGCTCTCAGAAATTGTCTCTGGCTCAGCTGATGAGAGAAAGGACAGAAGATCCCATCTCATCTCCCAATATGAGAACTTCAAGAAGGGAGAAACAGAGTCAGTGGGAGACATGTACAATAGACTGAGTATGATTGTCAGTGAACTGAGGACATTAGACAAAGAAATCTCACTGACAGAACTCAATGACAAGATCCTAATGTGCTTCCCCAGCACTTGGGACTCAAGAATCTGGCCAATTAAAGATGCCAGAAGTCTGAATGAGATCACAACTGAAGCTTTATTGGGCAAGCTCAAATCCTATGAGCTACTCATCAAGAACAGAGAGGAAGAACAGAAGGCTGCTTCTCCAGTCACAAGAAAAGAGAAGACTATAGCCTTCAAGGCCACTGAAGAGTTGCCTGAAGAAAAAGGAACAGGCAATGATGAACTTCTCAGCTTGCTGGCCAAAAGATTCTATAAGATGGCCAGAAAGGATTTCAGAAGAAGATCATACAAGGATCAGGACAAGCCAAGGTATGACAAGTCCATTGGCAATAATAAAGATATTATTTGCTTTGGTTGCAGGAAACCAGGGCATATAGTTCCTGACTGTCCAGAGAACAAGAACAAGGACAGAAGGGAAAGAAAGGAGAGAAGAAAGGAGAAAGACTCCAAAAGGAGTGGCAATAGCAAACCCTCATCCAGCAAAAATAAGCACACAAGGAAAGGATTTGTTGCTGAATCCTGGAGTGAGACTGAAGAAGAGTCAGAGACCTCTTCCAGCTCAAGTGATGATGAGGATGATGCAGAGGAAAAAGAATTCTGCATGATGGCAATTAATGCCTCACAGCACAACTCAGAGGAAGAAGAGTCAGAGTCAGACTCAGAGACTCAACCTGAAGAAGATCAGGTAATCAGCACTTTTGATTTTAATTCAGAAGATTTTAAATCTGAATTTAAAGCATTGTGTCTAGATCTGCTAAAGTCTGAGAAAGAGATCATCTCTCTCAGAAATCAATTATCTGAACACAATGGCTTAAAGTCAGAAAACCTCAAACTCTCTCAGGAGTTGGAGAACTATAGGGAACAGATAGCTACACTGAAAAGTGAGCTCTCTGAGGCCAAGAAGCTTGAAGAATCCCTTAATGGGAGAAGCATCAAGCTGATGGACATCACAAGCACAGTGAACTCTAGACTTAACAGTACACTGGGCTTGGGTGCTTCATCCAGCCAACCTATAGTCCTAACAACTCCCATCAAGTTTATATCTAACAAGGGAAAAGGAGTTGTAGAGGTTGCCAGGAAAAATTCTGATCTGCCTCAAAAATTTAAGTCCCAGCAGAAATCGTCGAACGAAGCTCGACGATCGCCGAATAAAGCTCGACGATCGCCGAACGCAGCTCGACGATCTCAGGGAAAGTCATCGAACGCCGATCGACGATCTCAGCCAGAATCGTCGAACGCAGCCCGACGATCTCACATTCCTGACCTCAGCCATAGTCGACCGTCGAACGGAGCTCGACGATCTGACCCAAGATCGTCGAACTCAGCTCCAAGATCGTCGAACAGAGGTCAGAGCAGTGGAAAAATTTTCAAAGGCAAATCAAAGTTGAATCCTGAGGGTTTCTCATCCCAAACATTTAACCCTTATACTGAATGGATTTTACCTCCAAGGAGATATCATCCTGAAGGATATAAGAGTCAGCCAGGGATGTCCTTTATTTCTGAATTTAAAGGTTATCAACCTAGGCCCAAGGTAAACTGGGTCAAAAACAAGTAAATTGTTTTATGTGCAGGTGAAGACCTATCCAACACCTAACCAGCAATGGTATTTGGATAGTGGATGCTCAAAGCACATGACAGGGAACAGGGACAACCTTAATTCCTTTAAAGCCAAGCTTGGACCCAAAGTTATCTTTGGTGACTCCAACTTTGGACAAACTAAAGGATATGGTGCAGTCCAGATTGGTTCAGTAACCTTCAAGAAGGTAGCATATGTGGAAGGACTGAAGCACAACCTAATCAGTATCAGTCAGCTATGTGATGAAGGCTACCAGGTGACCTTCAGCAAAACTCTATGCAAAATCAAGTCAGAGGACAACACAACTGTGTTGACAGGTATAAGGAAAGGTAACATCTACCTAGTAGATTTTCTTTCAACTACTATAGATATCTGCTTATTCAATTCAGTTTGTAGACCAAATGTTTTATGGCATAAAAGATTAGGACACCTAAACCTTAGAACTATTGCTAGGCTATCCAAGGACAACCTTGTTAGAGGACTACCTTCTGGCCCCTACAAGAAGGAAGGACTCTGCAAGGCTTGTCAATTAGGCAAGCAAACTAAAAACAGTTTTAAGTCACTTAATAAGAGTGATTCACCTAGGATATTGTATCTGTTACACATGGATCTATTTGGACCCATCACAGTACAAAGCCTAGGAGGGAAATCCTACACTTTGGTGATTGTAGATGACTTCTCTAGATTCACTTGGGTGTTCTTTCTAAGGAAGAAGTCTGATAACTTTAAGTGTCTGACAGAGTTTCTCAAATGTGTAAAGATTGAGTTCAATACTCACATTGCCCTGATCAGAAGTGATCATGGGACAGAGTTTGATTCTCTTCTTATGCAAGAGTTCTGTCAGAGTGAAGGGATCAGGCATACTTTCTCAGCTCCTAGAACTCCTCAACAAAATGGGGTAGCTGAAAGGAAAAATAGAACCCTTATTGAATCTGCCACTACATTGTTGTCAGATGCTCATCTACCTCTATCCTTTTGGGCAGAGGCAGTGAACACCTCCAACTATGTGCTGAACAGGAGTCTGATACATAAACTGAAGGGAAAGACTCCCTATGAATTACTCAAAGGGAAGAAACCTAAAGTTGACTATTTCAAAATTTTTGGTTGCATTTGCTATATTCACAATAATGATAAGAAAACATCTAGCAAAATTTCAAGCCAAAGCTGATGAAGGAGTGTTTCTGGGATACTCCATGATCAGCAAGGCCTATAGGGTATATAATAAATCATCATTGAAAATTGAGGAATCTGTTCATGTTTCTTTTGATGAAACTAACATGTCTTTCAAGGAGAAGATTTCTTCTACCATAGAACCTGTGCAGGAACACTCTCTAGTTGAAGATATGAACAAGCTACAGGTTGCTCAAGAAGAAGAAAGCAGTGAAGACGAAAGCAATGCTCAACACATTGAAGCTCCACTTGAAGAGCCAGTTGTTGTAACACAAGAGGAAACAACAACACAGGTTGGTGAACAATCAACACCCCCTGTTGATTTAGTAACATTAAGAGACCATCCAATTACCCAAATAATTGGAGAAATCTCAGCTGGTGTGCAAACCAGAAATCAGGTCAACCAAAACCTGTTGCACACCTGCTTTCTTTCTCAAATTGAACCTCAGTCCATTCAAGATGCAGAGCATGATCCACACTGGATCATTGCAATGCAAGAGGAGTTGCATCAATTTGAGAGGAACAAAGTATGGGAACTAGTGCCCAAGCCTAAGGATCATTCCATTGTTGGAACAAAATGGGTATTCAGAAACAAACTGGATGATCAAGGAATAATCATAAGGAACAAGGCAAGGCTAGTTGCCCAAGGATATTCTCAAGAAGAAGGAATTGACTACGACCAGACTTTTGCACCTGTTGCAAGATTGGAAGCCATCAGGATATTTCTAGCTTATGCAGCTCACAAAGGATTCAAGGTTTATCAGATGGATGTCAAGAGTGCCTTCTTAAATGGAGACATCAAAGAGGAAGTCTATGTCAGACAACCTCCAGGTTTTATCTCTCCAACTCATCCTGATTTTGTTTTTAGATTAAATAAAGCATTATATGGTCTCAAGCAAGCTCCTAGAGCATGGTATGAGACCCTAGCATGCTTTCTTTTGGAAAATGGTTTTATAAGGGGTAGAGTAGACCAAACTCTTTTTATTAGAACCCATAAGTCCCATACCCTACTAGTACAAATCTATGTAGATGATATCATTTTTGGCTCTACTGACTCAAAATTGTGCAGAAGGTTTTCTAACCTGATGCATTCTAAATTTGAGATGAGTAGCATGGGTGAGCTATCCTTCTTCCTAGGATTGCAAGTCAAACAACATGCTGAGGGCATCTTCATTTCTCAAACCAAATATGCTAATGAGCTGGTTAAGAAATTTGGCATGTCTGAGGCATCTTGTATGAAAACACCCATGCCTACCAATGCTGTATTGGATGCTGATGAACATGGGAAACCTGTTGATCAGACAACATATAGAGCAATGATTGGCTCTTTACTGTATCTTACAGCTAGTAGGCCAGATATAATGTTTGCTACATGCATATGTGCTAGATTCCAAGTTAGCCCTAGAGAGTCACACCTCACATTAGTAAAGAGGATTCTTAGGTATGTTAAAAGTTGTCCAAATCTAGGACTCTGGTATCCAAAAGATTCAGCATTTGAGTTAACTGGATTCTCTGATGCTGATTATGCTGGATGCAGAATTGACAGGAAAAGCACCAGTGGAACTTGTCAGTTCCTTGGTGATAGACTTGTCTCTTGGTTTTGTAAGAAGCAAACATCTGTGTCAACTTCAACTGCTGAAGCTGAATATATGGCTGCAGGCAGTTGTTGTTCACAAATATTGTGGATTCAAAATCAACTCCTAGACTATGGTTACAACTTAGAGAAGTCAAAAATATTTTGTGACAATACAAGTGCTATCTCCATAGCTCAAAATCCAGTCCTCCATAGTAGGACAAAACATATAGAGATTAGGCATTATTTCTTAAGGGATAATGTTGAAAAGAACAAAATTGAACTGCAATACATCCCAACTGATTTACAAAGGGGAGATATTTTCACCAAGCCTCTGGATGAAAAGAAACATACTTTCTTCCTAAATCAGTTAGGCATGCTAGATGGAGGAAGTCTCAAATAAAACCCAAGATTTTGAAAGCTAAAATTGACCAAGACTAGGCAAAATTTCTGATTTTTCTTAGTATCTAGAAATTCTCTGAGCTCTGAACTGCGCTCGACGATTTCCCCACAGATCGTCGAACGGAGTTCGACGATTTCCAGAATCGTCGAACTGAGTTCAGCGCCCCTCTGATAGTATGGACTATCTCCTCTGGTCAACGATCGTCGAACGGCGCTCGACGATTCTGTTCACTGAACGATCGTCGAACGAAGCTCGACGCCTTTCCAGATCGTCGAACGGAGATCGACAATTTTGGAGTCTCTTCAGATTCCTTTAGGAGCCTCGATCGTCGAACTGAGTTCAACGATCTTTCCTTTTCTGCGTCGAACCCTAATATAAAACTCATTTTTTCGTCGTCGTTCTCTCTTGCACTTTCAATTTCTCTGCAAACTTTTCTTCCCTCCAAGCAGTTCTACACTTGGTCGTTTTGTCTGTTGATTTTTGCAGGTACCATGGCCGTTTCTGTTGCTGTGCTCGCCGCCATGAAATTTGATGCCGGCTTTGACATCGATTTCGATTCCTTCAACACAACAGATCAAATCTTCCAAGATATTCTCACCCTATTCAAAGATCAGCAATTAACTGCCTTGATGTCAACCAGAATCAAACTTGCCTCAGATGAGATTAAAGAATGGGTTTACACTGCCCACAACCTGGACACAAACACCATAGTTGGCTCCATTGGTGGCACCCAGGTACCTCTGACTCCAGCAGTATTGACAGAAGTTTTTGGCTTCAGGAATGGTGAAGACTCTGCTGACCTCTCTGGAGAAGAGTTTGCTGATGTTCTTGCCAGGATGGGTCATCCTGAGGGGAACCCTAGCAAACTGTTTAAGAGAAACCTGTCTGTGGAATACAGGTTTTTGGCTGATGTAGTAGGCAAAGTCCTTTTGGCAAAGCATTCTGCTCATGATACAATCTCCAGACACCAGCTCTGCCTTATGGGAGCTCTTGTGGACAGGAAAAGCTTGAACTGGGGAGAAGTATTCTTTGACTTGTTGAAGAAAAAGATAAATAAGACTTTTGTGAACTTTGGAAGAATTCTGGGAATCTTCCTCCAGGCTAAATGCCCTGCCCTGCTAGTCTCCTCTAGAGTGCACATCAATGCCTCCAAGAGACTCACCTGTGCCCTGTTTGGGAAATGGGACAGGCAAATCTCCAAGCCCAGCAGGCCCTCTTCTTCTGGCCCCTCAGGCACCAGGACTCTAAGAGTCACTCCACCACAGGCCTCTGCCCCTGCAGAGGACCTGCCTGCTAGTGCTGCTGCTTCCCCTTCTCCAAGCCCAACCCCAGCTCCTTCCACCATTCCAGCCTCCACCATTACCATATCCAGCCCTTCTCCAACCTCAATTCCATCCCCAGCAACAATTTCATCTCCTCCAGCAGACCACTTCCATCCCCTTTTCTCCTATCCACCTCCAGATGTCACCTCCTCTACATCCATTCCATCCTTCACTCTCTTGGATGAATCCTACATGGATGATTCCCCCTCCTCTCCTCCAGATTTTCCCACCACCTCAACAACTTTCCAAGACCTTCTCCATCAACTTATTGATCAACCCACCTTCACTCCCTCCATTTCCATTCCTGTACCCTCCATCTCTACCATACCCTCTCCTGAGCCATCCCTTCCACCCTTCAGCCCTCCTCCTCCAGCTCCCTCAGCCATCCCTGTACCCTCTACCTCTGCTCCCCTTGAGCATGTAGATCTCCCAGCCCTTGCTGATCTGTTGTATGAGCTCCTTGCTCCTAGGCTCTCCCTTCTCATGGAGGCCTCCTTAGCTCCTCTGCAACAATCAGTGGCAGCTCTCTCTGCCAGGCTGTCCTCTTTCCTTACCCCCATAGCAGCACCCCCAGCAGTGTGCCTTGATGCACAGGTTTCTGCATCCAGGCAGGGGGAGATGCCCTATGAAGCCAGCTTCCAGGCTGCTGTTGCTGCTGCTGCTCCTCCTGCTGGTGTTTCTGATGCTGCTGCTGCTTCTGCTACTGCTACTGCCACTGGTTCTGTGTCTGCTGCTGCTGCCATTCCAGTTCTTGCCATAGACCTAAGGTCTTTGCTGTCTACCTTTGACCCTGCTTACTTCAGCTGCCTTCCAGAAGTCTATACTGTCCAGCCCCCAGAGGTTCTTGCTGCCCAGTCAGAAGACTTGACCAGGGCTCTAGTGCCCTTCTCCTGTTGTGACCCCAGAATCCTCTCTGATTTTATTCAGTCAGTGACTGCTGCTTATGATGATGCTGATGCTGCTGCTGCTGAAGACAATGCTGTGTCTACCTCTGGAATTGCTGTTACTACTGAGGAAGAAACTGTTTCAATTGCTGCTGTTGAGCCCTTCTCACAGGATTTACTGATGACAGAGGCTGTTGATGTTGAGCCTGCTGTTGTAGTTGCTACCTCTGAAGTTGCCACTGCTGTAGAAGTTATCATCTCTGAAGCTGCTGCTGCTCCTGTAATTGTTGTAACATCTGCTGTTGCTCCTATTGCTCCTCCTGTTTCTGTATCTTCTGCCCCATCAGCTGCTGTCCAGTTAAAAGAGGATTTGATGAAAAAGCTTGATGCACTGTATGATGAACAAAGCTCTGAATCTGAGGATTATGCTACTGCTTCTGATGACTCATCTGCCACAATTGCAAGGAAAAGAAAGGCAAGAAGTAAGGCCTTGAAGAGAGTTCCTCCTGCCAAAGTCAGAGATGATAATGATGTTCCATACTATATTCTGCATAATTGCCCAATCTCTGAGCATTGGATGCAATTCTCCAGGAACCAGTTAAAGGCAATGAAGAAGAAGAGGAAGCTTGATAAAGATTTTTCTCAGTCCAAGCACCCTCATCCTCCTCCACCACCTCCACCTGATGCAGGTGCAGGTGGCAGCTCTGCAAGATCAGGCCCTGCCAGAAGCCAGGCTCCCTACCAGCCTCATGCAAGAACTTATCAAAGGGAAAGCCATTCTAGGGGTTCTCACTCTAGAAGGGGAGGATATAGGGGAAACCAAAGAGAAACTCAGGTTTACTCTAAAGGACACTCCAGGCAGCATCCTTATTCTAGGGGAGGACATGTTCCATCAGACACATCTTCTGGTCCTTTTCCCTACAAGCTCAAAGATACAGTGACTGCCAGGACCCCTCAAGAAACTTCTTCCAACAGGTATGAGCCACCTGTTCCATTTGAGGATCCTGAGAAAAATCCTATGGCTTGGACTGCAAGGATGAAAGAACTGGCTGCCTTAGATCAGATAAAGAAAGCAAAGGAACAAGGGCTAGACACCTCCAACATATCCACCATGTCAGAGCAGAGGCAAAAAGAGTTAGAAAGATATGCTTCCAGTAAGTTTTTTGATGCAGACAGGTACATGGAGTTGCATCCAGCTGCAGTGGTTCCCAGGGCTTCAAAGCAGATCTATTTGGGTGCAGCTGATGATACAAGATCCAAACAGGAAGCATTAAATCCCAACAGAGAAATTAAAATGGTAAAAGACAAAGAAAAGGAATAACTCTGTAAGGTGATAATTCTTGACTTCTGTGACTGCCTTCTGGATATCATATATATATCTGTGATGGTTCTGCTCTGTGTCTTGCTATTGTTGTTTTTATGTTTTTCTGTCTGATGTTGTTTGTTTTTCAATGTCTGTAAATAGTTTTCCTAACCCAAATAGGGGGAGATTGTTGGAACACCCTATTACTAATTTGGGTCAGGATCACTATGTCTCTAGGAATCTATGTTTTGACCTTATGTATAGATTATAGGTCAAGTAGAATTGAGTCTAAGGGATCAGGAGTCTAGGTTTGGAAGCTGCCCTGGAGACCCAAGTTTTTCTGGAGACCAAGTCCAAATCGTCGAGCTCAGCACGACGTTTCGTCGAACTCCGGTCGACGATCGTCTAGCTCAACTATTGACAGATCGTCGAGCTCCATTCGGCGATCGCTGAGCTCAACCCTCCTTATATCGTCGAGCTCTGGTCGACGATCGCTGAGCTCAACTTCTCAATATCGTCGAACTTCATTCGACGATCGCTGAGCTCAGTTCGACGATTTTGACTCTGTACTGGATCTTTATCTCTGAGCTCAGTTCGACGATCTTTGAGCTCAGATCGACGATTTCTTTGCTGCTTGCTGTTTCCAGTTCGCTGAGCTCAGCTCGACGATAGCAGAGCTCAGTTCGACGATTTCAGTTATCTTTCAGAGTTCAAATTCAAATTAGATAGAAGTTATTCTGCATTTAATTCAGAAGATCTGCCAGCCGTTTTTATTTACTTCTGGAGCAAGTTTCAAGGGATTTTTCAAGGAACAAATCAGTGGACTTTCCTTTAGAGAAATTATGCAATTAAGGCTGAAATTAATGCAGACCAACGGCTATCTTTGACAGAGAATAATATTCTATACAGAGAAAAAAAAGAAGAATGTTTTTTTGAGGGAATAGACAAGAGATTCAGTGAACAAGAAGAAGACACACACACAATACAGATTACAGAACAATATTCAAAATCCTCTGTCAACAAGAATTCTGAAGAACACTTCTCAAAGAGATCAAGCTTTCAAGCAAATCTTCAGATCTCTTCAGCTCTAAAGTGTTCAAGGCCAACATCATCTCAAGACTCCAGACACTCAACATTTCAGCTTGCTGAAATCATCTTTTGCTGGAGATCTACATTTGAAGGCCTATCACCCTCAGCAAAGCTCATCTTCCTGAAGATATCAAGGACTCAGGGGGAGCTTTGACAACATCACTGAATCCACATAGTCTTCTCAGTTGCTTGAGAAAGAGAAGACTTCCATCACTCTCTCACCCCCATTCTGTAAAGGGTTTTTCAAACTCCCTTCAAAAGTTTGAATCTGGTTTTTGAGCAC
The DNA here is from genome assembly GCA_039583875.1 of Platanthera guangdongensis. Lineage (NCBI taxonomy): Eukaryota > Viridiplantae > Streptophyta > Magnoliopsida > Asparagales > Orchidaceae > Platanthera > Platanthera guangdongensis. The sequence continues at coordinate 38,387,896 of CM077167.1, read as the reverse complement.
CTTGTCAAAAGCTCATTGGTGGCAAGACACCTGATCAAAAAATCTGATTTGGTTTTTGAGCACCTTATCAAAAGCTCATTGGTGCCCAGGACACCTGATCAACTCATCCTGCAGTGGATTCCTACCTAGGGTGGTAGAAGAGTGGATGTACCCAAGTTGGGGAACCACTATAATTTCCTTGTGTCTTCTGGTTGTGCATGTTTTTCTTTTGTTTCTGGACTAGATTCTTTTGTGCATAGCTTAGTTTTGTGGTTTATTTTATTTCTGCTTCCCTGCTTACACTCATTACAACAATTGTTGTAGACCTTTAAAAAAGTTTTTCTTTGAGTTTATAAAAAGCACCATATACTCTATTCACCCCCCTCTAGAGTATATGAGATCTAGTTTCCCCTTTCAGTAATGATTCTCTACTTGAGCATGTGAAGCTCTCATTCTTTTGCATAGCAAGCCCGCTCTCGCGAGTTTGCGGTGAGTTGGAGGTGTTCCTTCGGGTAGATATGTAAAGTCCCCATTGTTTAGAGCCCATATTCGAGAACGGATATAGACATGATGTGTGAAGCCTACCCGGACATGTTGGTCTGGATCGGTGATGTTGCATTGCATAAATGCCGGAGAAGACTCCGTGCGATTGTTTGTTTTTTGGGTTTTCTACGTGGTAGATTGCAACAGGGAACCTTGGGCATTAACCCTAAGGTGCACCCGGAAAACTGGGCAGATGCGTTATCTTACCAACCTTGTGGCCTGTGAGCCAACTTGAACATAACCGGGTTATGTGAAGTGTGATGGAAACGGGACTCGGGAGAAGTTTGACCCGCGCATATGGCTTAAATTGTCATTACGGTGTGAGCACTGGTTAGATGGAACCGTACCCGTTCTATATCGTTCGGTTAGAGTCATTGGCATAGATGAGGGTCTTCGGCGGTCTATGGCTTAAATTGACGTGACCCATGCCAAGAAGACAAAATGCTCATATGTTTGGCCGTCAAAGTGGCGGTGATGAGTCTGGAATGTCTATGGCTTAAATTGACGTGACATTGGCCGGTTCACCGAGAATGTGCCCTGAGTGCACGGGGTGTGTGGCCGTGCGAGCCAACGCTTGTGATGCAATGTATATTTATATACTGCTTGGTTATGCTAATAAAATGCTGGGATGGAGCATCGCCGCCCCGAATTGGGGGCGGGATCGTTATAATTTGGTCAGCATTGCTGACCGTTGCTTTTGTGTGCCATCGTGCGGTGATTTGTTGCTTGCAGGTGCTGCTGGACCAAGCGGTCAATAGCGGGCTAAAGCACAAATTGCGAAGCCGGCCCTTGAAGGCCTAATATAAGTGTTTTCTTGCTTTTGTTCATGTATGACCGGCCTGCGTGCCGTGGTATGGAAAACATGTAATATTGAGTAAACCATTTTGTAAGGCCTTAGGGCCTGTACTTGTGTATGTACTACATTCCTAGTTGGTGTTTAGTGGACATTCATGATTGGTGCTGGGTTCTTTAATTGCAACTTATAAAACTGCTTCCGCTAGAATGCTCTGTGTAGGACGTTATGATTGGTTGAATGGTTTACATTGAGTAACCACCCGGTCTGTCTGTGGTATATGTCATCGGTACCCGGCCGGACCTACTACTATATGTTATGTGACAGATAGGGGGTGTTACATAACCGCTCTTAGCCCTCAGTATCAAAGAGAATTGGGACAGATAAAATCTCTTTAAATAATTAAAGGTCCTCTTTTTCTCGTTAATTAAATTACTTAAGGTTTACTCCGGGTTTACGACGCGTAGAACTGCATATCGATGTGTGGGCTCTATTTCCGTAGTCCATACGCTAGCTAGACGAGAGGCCGTGCGTACGGACCGATCACCCATGGGTAAAGGGAGTTCTGCACTAACCATCGAGAGAGGAGGCGCGGAATCCTACCGGATTGGGTTCCCCACCCAATAGCGGGATTCTTAGCGTAATGAGGGCATTAAGAGGAATCCTTCATCAGATGAGAGCCAGGTCGAATAGTCTTAATGTTCAGGTGAGCGATAGTCCTATAGATAGGTGAGCTCATGTTTGTTGAACCTCCACGACAAAGTCTCCGGCTTAATTAATTTGAAACTTAGGATCTCTATTTATTAAATGTTTATTTTCGTTCAAATTTGATTTGTTACCATTGCGCTATTTCTTCATCGACCTTTTAATGTTTATTTTCTATTTATATATATATAAATAATAACCTGACAAGCTATTTTCGGTAAAATAATAGTTCCCTCCTGGGAAGAGTAGAAATAATCAACCCGTCTCCGAGAACAATACGACGCCGTTATTCCCCACCGGAATATCATGTACTAAACGTGATAGGTGCACTTTCCTCCTTTCATTAAAATTCGGTTTCAACCTTTTTATATCAAAATAATAATATTGCGTGCCCCGTCCTTCTAAAACAAAATAAATACACCACTTTTCTAGATAAATCCTTCCGGGGCACCGCGTGTTTTAAACCATCAATTTTTGGAGTTTTAACCACCAAGGTTTTGTCGTCGTTGTTGTGGACTTGGTGAATCAATCAAGTTTTTCCACCAGCTCCCAAGTATAATCCTCCTTCTCATGATTAGACTACAAAACTTTTACCAACGGGACACTTTTCCGCCTCAATCTCCTTGTTTCTATGTTCACTATCTGCACCGGCTTTAGTCGAACAGATCTATCATTTGCTACTGCTCCATCTGTGGTGAGGACATGTTGATCGGGTCGCAACAATGCCTTCCGAAGTGACGATACATGGAATATGTTATGTAGATTCTCTAGCTATGGTGTTAGATCCAACTAATAGGCCAGAAGGCCATCTTTTCCAATATAGCATAAGCCCAACGTAACTTGGGCTGAGCTTCTTCACACCATGTACACGCGATATTCCATGTATCGGCAGGATCTTCAGGAACACCTTGTCACCCACTTGAAATTCCACCATCTGGAGCTTTGCATTATAATACTTAGCCTGCCGACTTTGATCCTCAAGCATGTGATCTCATATTAAGCTAACATCAGCATCAGTGTCATAAATATACTCAACTGCCAACACCTTTGGATCTTTGTCTTGCACCCAAGACAAGGGGGTTCTACACCTTCTTCCATAAAGGGATTCATGGGTTGCCATCCCGATACTGGCCTGATGATTGTTGTTATATAAAAGTTCAACCAGCGACAAAACCTTTCCCATGGCTTTCCTCTATACAGCACACACAATCTTAATATATCTTCCAAAGTACTGATGGTCCTCTCAGACTGCCCGTCCGTCTGAGGATGAAACGCTGTAATGAAGGATAGGCGTCTTGTAGTACAGGTTAGCTCGTGTGCTAGCGCTACCGCAAGTCGACTATTTTGGGTATATGACTTCCCTCGTGTCGTGTTTTGTGTTCTGGGAGGGTGTCTTACATGCAATAGATATGGCAGAACCTGCTAGTGGGAGAGGAAGAAACATAGCATTTAGACACATGAGATATCACCCGGCTGATCAGATCATTGGAGAGCTAGGTGACGGTGTTAGAACCAGAAGAGGAACTGCTAACGAAGTTCTACATCTTAGTTTTTTGTCTCAGGTTGAGCTAAAAAAGTTTGAAGAAGCAAACAAGGATGCCTCTTGGATTATGGCTATACAAGAGGAGCTTAGTTAGTTTGAAAGATGCATGGACAGGGAGCTGGAGCCCGGGCACAAAGGTAGAATGTGATCGGTACCAAATGGGTATTCAAAAACAAGCTGGATGAAAATGGAGTGATTATAAAGAATAAAGCCAGGCTTAGAGCTCAAGGGTATAGACAATAAGAATGGATCAACTTCGATCAGTCTTTTGCTCCAGTGGCCTGACTCGAAGAGATAAGGTTGTTTCTGGCGTATGCTGCTCACAAAGGCTTCAAAATCTATCAAATGGATGTGAAGTCAACATTCGTCAATAGAGACCTAAAATGGGAAATATACGTAACACAACCCCCAGGTTTTGTCAACTCAACTTTCCCTGATTATGTTTATTTTCTTAATAAAGCTCTATACGGTTTAAAATAAGATCCCTGACTTGGTATGAGATGTTGTCTAGCATTTTTCTTGAGAACAAGTTCACATGAGGGAAGATAGACAAGACATTATTTCTTGGGGAAGTAAAAGGCAAGATGTTGCTAGTGCAAATCTATGTAGACGACATTATGTTTGGCTCTACGGAAGACAACTTTTTCAAGAACTTCTCAAAACTCATGCAAGGAAACTTTGAAATAAGAAGTATGGGAGAACTAAAGTATTTCTTAGGACTTTAGGTGAAACACTATGACGATGGAATTTTCATATCTCAGTCGAAGTTTACTAAAGAGTTACTTAAGAAATTCGGAATGGAGAATGCAACCTTGATGAGGACCCAATGGGTTCAACAATATCTCTGGTCAAGGATGAGTAAGAGAATCCTTTTCATTAAACCAAGTACACAAGCATAATTAAGTCCTTGCTCAACCTTACGGCCAGTAGACCGGACATAAGGTTTTCAACATATGTGTTCGCTAGATATCAGGTGAACTCTAAGGAATCTCATTATGTTGCTGCAAAGAGGATCTTGAGAAACCTTAAGGGTACACCAAATCTTGGCTTATGGTACCCAAAAAGTAATGATGTCGAGATAATTGGATTTTCAGATGCAGATTTTGTAGGTAGTAGGGATGAATGGAAAAACACTTCCAAGATGTGCCAATTCCTTGGAAGAAGACTTATTTTATGGAGCAGTAAGAAGAAAATTGTGTGGAACCTTCCACTGATGAGTTAGAGTACATCTCTGCTGGTAGTTATTGCACAACTTCTCTGGATCAGGAATTAGCTAGAAGATTACAATCTAAAATTCAAGAAGATTCCGATGTTTTGTGACTCCTCCAGTGCCTTAGCGATCGCAAATAATCCAGTCACTTATAGCCAGACAAAGCACATCGAGATCAGATATCACTCCATCCGGGAGCATATGGAGAACAAGGACATAACTCTCAACTATGACCTGACAGATAAGAAAGTCGCAGATATTTTCATTAAGCCACTAGACAAGTCCAAGTTTTCATTTTTCAAAATCGAATTGGGCATGCTCAACAAGGAGTCTTGAAGATAACTAAGGAGTTAGAAATATTCTCACGAAGTACACATCTAAACAAAAAATTTAACATGACAAATTTGTCAAGATGATTTGCCGGAACTCAACGATTCGTTGAGATTATGCAGTTGTCCCCGACGAAACTCGATGAATCCTGCTCGGCTTCCGTAGCATTTCTACGAATCGTACTTAGGTCAATTTTATTGGATTCGAAGAGTCATAAATTCATGTACACGTTGTTTTCCCATCTTAAAACCTTATATATATATATATATATATATATATATATATATATATATATATATATATATATGTTCTCGGGGAAACCAACTTCTTTATGCCGAACGAGAAGCCTAATCCCCCCGAATTCTTCTTCCCGATGTTTCTGATTCCACGACAGAGCAGCTTCAGTTCAACTTCCACGATGATCTATCTCAGGCAGTGATTCTTCTTCTTCATCTCCTATAGCAACAGCAGTTCCCTCGATGTTGAGGATTCAGGATTTCAGTTTAGTTTCATACAGCAAACTCAGTTATTGATGATCACCCGGAACCGACTTTTTCAGTCTTCAGTGAAGTTCTACTACCGCTATACATGGATCCTAGAGGAACAACTAGCTTGCTCGCATGGAGAGAGATTATACGAACAGGGTTTGCGTCAACCACTGATGAATTCAGAAATGTGATTCTAATGTTGGATTCGGTCGGACTGTCTTTCATTCTGGAACACCCCTACAAAGTCCTGGACAGTGATATGCTAGAGTTTTTCTCAAATGTTAAGCTCCGAGAAGACACTATCATCAAAAGCAAAGTTCGTCAAGTCGGGATTAAGGTCAAAGCATTCCTCCTTACAAGGTACTTACGGCTTCCTGAATGTGATGAAGCCAATCAGTTGGAAGAGGACAATTCCTCAAGGGCACTACTTGTACAAACCCGTGTTCGCCGATCGGACCCCGCCAGGATAATGATCCGCACCCAAGCAACAAGCGGACATGCGACAAGAGGCTGGTCCGCTCCCGCTCAGTTCAGTTGAGCGAGACAGGCGAGACGACTTCTGGCCGCCAGCCCGCTCGACCCGCGATACGCGAGCCGTTCTAAGGGTCACCGCGGCTGCCAGCCCGCTCCCTACCCGCGACTGGGCCGCCCCGTCCGACTTGGCGGAATTTCAGCGAGTCACGATGACGCGGCTCGCGCTCGCCCAAGAAGGTTAGGCGAGCCGCTAGGGCCAGGTCGCGCCCGCCTCTCGCAGGGGGGGGGATTAGTGGCGAGCCGACCTCCTCATCCATGGATGGGGCCCAGTAGAAGCCCCGAGGAGGAATTACATGGATGCCCTCCCCATGGGTGCGAATAGCTCCTCAGAACAGCGGAGCCACGCTGTTGGCAGACCAGGCCGGACTGCTCATAGCTGTTCAAAACAGCGGAGTTTGGCTGTTGACAGACCCGACCAAGGGCTTTTTGGTAATTTCAGGTCAGCTCTTTTGGTTATTGGCAGTTCAGATTCTAAAAACTATAAAGAGAACCCAAGGGGCACCTCAGGGGACACGCTCTCATATTCTCTTGTTCCCCGGATTTAGTAGTGCTTCCTGAGGTCGCCTTAGCTCGGCCTGCGGCTAAGGAGGGGAAGTATTCTCTAGACTTCCGGGTGTGCGGTGGGTCCTCCCCGCCGAGCCCCTTGGGTCGGTTTCTCCTTGTTTTCTCTGTTGTTTTGCTTGCAGGAGTGAAGTATGTGCGAGACCACCCATTCCCCAAGGGTCGAAATCGACAGGAGATCGAGAAATCGGTTTCAACATTTTGGTGCGGTGAGCGTGGAAAGTGGTCAGTGCAGAAAAGCTTCTGCGAGCTCAATGACGGGACAAGGATCCGATAGGCCGAACTCGCTGCCCCCCCCCCCTCTCGCCATGGTGGGGATGTTTGAAGATTTCAGGAATGAGGTGCTGAGCCTCGTCAAGTTTGCACTTGGCATGCGGGCCGACTGCTCGACTCCAGCGGTCCAGATTGCGGCCGCCCCTCTCTGGGCGAGAACGCTCCCGGCAGGCAAGCCGGGAAAGAAGTGGTCGAGGAGGGCCGAGGGTGCGAGCTCCCCGGGCGCGACCTCTTCCCCGGCTCGGCAGGCCGAGGTAGGTTCGGCAAGTTGGGCTCGCGAGACTCGCCGACTCGCCCAGTGGGGGGAGGAAGTCCTTTTAGCGAGTTGGTCACTTCAGCTCCCGTTCCAGATGGGTTCATGGAACCCGAGATGTCCTACTACACCGGGAAGGGAGACCCGGTCCAGCATGTCCAATGGTTCGAAGATGTAGTCTCCATCCGTCAGTTGTCGGACGGATTCAAATGCCGACTCTTCGCCATCACCCTCAGGGAGAAGGCAAGGGAGTGGTTCCATCAGCTACCGGATGTATAACCCCGTGTCCGGCGAGCGGGTCCCGCCAGGGAGGCCTAGCAGACCCGGTCCCGCGACCCGCATCCAAACGGCAAAAGGGCTATACGGAAGAGGAGTCGGCCCGTGCCCGCCCATTCCAAGCGAGCGAGCCGGCGGCGAGCGAGCGTGGCGAGCGGAGAATCACTGACCAAAGTGGATGGGTCTGGCGACCCGTGACTGGCGAGCCGATCGGGGGTCGTAGTGGCCGCCGGTCCACCCCGGCACGCGACCTGGCCGCCGGTCCGCCCCGGCAGAAGCAAGGAAGGTCGCGACGTCCGGCTCGCGCTCGCCAAGGGAGCATGGACGGGCAGCTGAAGCCAGGTCGCGCCCGCCTCCCAAGGAGGAGGAGGAGGCGAGCTAACTCCCCAGGGGTGCGAATAGCCCCTCAGAACATCGGAGCCACGCTGTTGGCAGACCAGGTTGGACTACGAATAGCCCCTCAGAACAGCGGAGTTTGGCTGTTGGCAGACCCAGCTATGGGCCTTTTGGTATTTTCATTACAGTCATTTTGGTTATTGGCAGTTCAGATTCCGAAAAACTATAAATAAGACCCAAGGGGTACCTCAGAGGACACGCTTTCAGTGCCTCCTGACTCTCGTTTCCAAGTGTTCTCTGAGAGTATCTTAGCTCGGCTTCTGGCTAAGGAGGGGAAGCGCTCAGAGATCTTCCGGGTTTGTGGTGGGACTTCCCTGCCGAGCCCTTGGGTCTGTGTATTCTTGTCTTCTTCGTTGTTTTTCTTGCAGGAGCAAAGTAGGCGCGAGACCACCCCTTCCCCAAGGGTCGAACTCCACAAGAGGCCGAATTTCGGTTTCAACATCTTGGTGCGGTGAGCGTGGAGAGTGGCTAGTGCAGAAAAGCTTCGGCGAGCTCAATGACGGGAGGACAAGGATCTGACAGGCAGGACTCGCCGCCCCCTCTGCCTCTCGCAACGGTGGGAATGTTTGAGGACTTCAGGAACGAGGTGCTGGGCCTCGTCAAGATCGCACTCGACGTGCGGGCCGAGTGCTCGACTCCGGCATCCCAGATCGCGGCCGCCCCCTCTTTGGGCGAGGATGCCCCTGGCCGGCGAGCTGGAAAGGAAGTTGCCGAGGAAGGCCGAGGGGGCGAGCTCTCGGGGCGCGAGCTCTCGGGGCGCGAGCTCTCGGGGCGCGAGCTTTTCCCCGGCTCGGCAAGCCGAGGCAGGTTCGGCGAGCTGGGTCCGCGAGATTCGCCGGCTCGCCCAGTGGGGGGATGAAGTCCTTTCAATGAGCTGGTTTCCTCAGCACCAGTACCAGAAGGGTTCAGGGAGCCCGAGATGTCCTACTACACCGGGAAGGGAGACCCGGTTTAGCACGTCCAATGGTTCGAAGACGTGGTCTCCATCCGTCAGATGTCGGACGGATTCAAGTGTCGTCTCTTCGCCATCACCCTCCGAGAGAAGGCAAGGGAGTGGTTCCACCAGCTCCCGGCCAGCTCCATATACTGTTTTGAGGATCTTCGCCGAGGGTTCATGTTGAGGTTCACTACTTCGAAGAGGAGGAAGAAGGAGTCTGAGTCCTTGTTCCACATCAAGCAAGGAGTGAACGAGATATTGGGGAGCTATGTGGATCGATTCCAGGAGAAAGTTACCCAGGTCCAGGAGATGTCGGGTCATAGTCTGATGATGGCTTTCACCCTGGTCCTGCAGCAGGGGTTCTTCCGAATGGAGCTGAAGAGAGTTCCCCCTCTCTCCTACGAGGAGTTGATGGAGAGACGGCAAGAGAGGTCGACGGGGAGGCATCGAATCCGGAATTTGCAAGGAAGCTGGCCAGGTGGGCGACGGAGGAGGAAAAGGAGTCGAAGGGAGGAAGAGGATAGGAAGAGAGAAGAGGGGAGCCTAGGCAGAGGGAGCAGAGGCAGCTCCAGTGGCCGCAGCAGTCGAGGTGGCGGCACCAGGAGCCCGACCGTCGGCTGTGCTGGAGACCTGAAGGACAGGGGCAAGGGCCACAGAGAGGGTACTTCGGAAGGGGTCACTATCAGGGGAGGCAGGACCAGTTCCACCCGCCGGGCTGGAGGCAAGTTCAGAGGCCCCGACTCCCCGATCAGGAGGAGGCCATGGCCATAGCTTTGGGAGCAAGGAGGGGGATCATGAGAAGGAGGAGAAGGGATTTCAGGGTGGAGCTGCCCTATTGCGACTTCCATCAGGAAGAGGGGCACGCAACAGCCACGTGCCCAGAGTTCTTGGAGATGAGAGGGAATAGGGAGCGGCAGCAGCAGCAGCAGGAGGCGCGGCAAGAAGTGAGAATCGAGGAGGTCCTGCCTCGGGCGGAGGAGGATCGTTGCGAGGACCGGGTTGATGTCGGGACCCGAGGAGGGATCGGAGTTATCCATGCGGGGGTAGGGATCGAGGCTTCCCGCAAGGCAAGCCTCCACACCATGTACCGGCGGAGCGTCGCCTCTACGTCCCAAACCCCGCCGCCGGAGGAGAGGATCACCTTCTCTAGAAGTGATATGCCAGACCACGAGGACCCGTTTTGTGATGCGCTGGTCATCAAGACCGCCATCGAGAATTTCACTGTCTCTCGGATCCTCGTGGACAACGGGAGCTCCGTCAACGTCGTCTTCAAAAAGGCGTTTGACGCGATGAAGGTGGAGGCTAAGAGGGTGTTGGCCTCGGACGGACCCTTGTTCGGGTTCTCGGGAGAAAGGAAGGAAGTGGAGGGAGGAGTTGGCCTCCATGTCACCCTGGGGGGGCAGTCCCGAAACTACAAGTTCGTCATTGTGGACGCCCCCAGCAGCTACAGTGCAATCTTCGGGAGGCCCCTGATCAGCGCCTTCCGCTGCGTCCCCTCATCTTTCCATCAGTGCTTGAAGTTCAACGTTGAGGGGGGTGCAGGTCAGGGTTAGGGGGGACCCAAAGGTTGCACGGGAGTTCTATGTCACCGCGGTGAACACCATCTCTTGGCAGGAGGGGGCCGAGGAGATGGGGCGGAGGATGGAGAGGGTCGAGCAGGAAGCAGGAGGCGAGGAGCTGGGAGTGAAGGACAGCGCAGAGAAGGCGGCAGGAGGAGATCTGGAGGAGGTTGCCGAAGTAAGGGCCGTGAGAGGAGAGATGGAGGTAGAGGTCCCCGTTCCGGAGGAAGGGGATGCCGAAGGATGGTGGGAGCGGTCCAGGCTAGAGGCGGCAGAAGAAGTGATGGAGCTGGAAGTGCACACCCGGGGAGGAAGGATGGAGAAGATCCGCGTCAGCGGAGGGCTGACCCCGGAGAACCAAGACAGGATGCTGGAGTGCATACAGAAGAACGTGGACATCTTCGCCTGGAGCGCCGCGGAGATGCCGGGGGTTGACGCGGATGTGGCCTGCCATCGCCTCAACTTGGACCCGGGGACACGCCCCGTTCAGCAGAAAAAGAGATCCACGGCAGACAAGCTGGCGGAACCCATCAGGGAGGAGGTGGCGAAGCTTCTTAAGGCTGGCTTCGTGTCCGAGATTCAGTACCCCGGTTGGGTCTCCAACGTTGTGATGGTCAAAAAAGGAGACGGCCGCTGGCGGTTGTGTATCGATTTTTCCCTTCTTAATAAAGCTTGTCCTAAGGACTGTTATCCTTTGCCTCGGATCGACGCGCTGGTTGACTCAGCCGTCGGCTTTTCTGTAATGAGTTTTTTAGATGCCTTTTCAGGTTACCATCAGATCAGGATGCACCCCCCGGACATCAAGGATGTCTCATTCATCACAGGGGACGGCTGCTACTGCTACAAGATGATGTCATTCGGACTGAAGAACGCTGGGGCCACCAACCAAAAAATGATGGACATGGTCTTCAAGGAGCAAAGGGGGATGAACTTGGAGGTGTACGTGGACGACCTCATGGTCAAAAGCTGGGATGTGGACTCCCACCTCCGGGACTTGGAAGAGACCTTCGCCACCCTACGCAGATACAAGATGCGGTTGAATCCCCTTAAGTGTGTCTTTGGGGACGGCCGGGGGAAGTTCCTGGGGCATCTCCTCACCCCCGCGGGGGTCGAGCCAAATCCAGACAAGGTCAAGGCTATCTTGGAGCTAGGGTCCCCGCGGAATGCAAAGGAGGTCCAACGGTTGACAGGGAAGCTAGCAGGGCTGAGTCGCTTCCTTTCTCGGGCAGGGGAGAAGTGTTCCCCCTTCTTCAAAATGCTGAGGGGAGGCCAGATGTTCGAATGGAACAAGGAATGCGAGGAGGCGTTCCAGGCCCTCAAGGCACTGTTGACACAGGCTCCGCTGCTCCAAGGGCCGAAGGAGGGTGAGGATTTGTTCTTATATCTCGGGGTCGGGGCAGAGGCCTTGAGCTCCGTCTTGGTGCGTGAAGAAGGGAAGAGGCAGCTCCCTCTTTATTACGTCAGCCGGGTCCTGAGAAAGGCCGAGCTCCGGTATCCGATCTTGGAGAAGCTTGCATTCGCACTAATCATCTCGGCTCGGAGGCTACGACTTTACTTCCAGGCACACTCAATCCGAGTGGTGACCGACCATCCTCTCCGCAACATCTTCGAGGGGGTGGAGCATTCAGGCAGGCTGGCCAAGTGGTCGGTGGAGCTGAGCGAGTTCGACGTCTCCTTCGTTCCGCGGCTCTCGATCAAAGCTCAGGCGATGGCCGACTTCCTGGCCAACTACGTGGTAGAAGTAGCGGAGGAGGATCTCACCCGCCCGACTCCTTGGATGGTGAGGGTGGATGGAGCCTCAGGAAGGCATTCTCTTGGAGTATGAGTGGTTCTGGAAAGCCCTCAAGGGACTCAGATTGAGCAGACGGTGGTGGTGCATTTTCACATTACCAACAACCAGGCCGAGTACGAAGCAGTGATAGCGGGGCTGCGCCTGGCCAGGGAGTTGGGGGTGCTGGATGTGGAGGTCCTAACCGACTCCATGGTGGTGGCTTCCCAGATCAACGGGGAGTTCGAAGCAAGGGAGCCCGCTCTGAAGTTATACTTGGCCAAAGTGAAGGGGGTCATAGGGACCTTCCAGACCTTCTCCATCCGACACGTGCCAAGGGGAGAGAATGAACAGGCCAACCAACTAGCAAAGCATGGCCCCCGGGTGGGGGGCACCATCACCGACCTGTTCCGCCCCTCCATCGAAGAAGGGGAGCTCATGGAGATCGACCAGCAAGATTCGTGGATGGATCCAGTAATAGTTTTCCTCTCTACGGGAGAATATCCGGAGGGGGTAGACAGGAAGAAGCCGAGGCACAAGTCCGCTTACTACCTCCTTAAGGACGGGCAGCTATACAGGAAGACCCTCTCCGGGATGCTGGCTCGCTGCATATCCGAGGATGAGGTGCAGAGGATCTTGGAGGAAGTCCACTCCGGGGAGTGCGGGAGTCATTCCGGGAGTCGGACCCTGGAGGGAAGGATAGTCAGGCAAGGGTATTTCTGGCCCACCCTGGGCCGAGACGCCACGGAGTTCGCACGACGATGTCATATGTGCCAGCTGTTTGCCCCCCTCCAGCTACAGCTGGCCCAACAGCTCAAGAGTATCACGGCCCCCTGGCCCTTTGTAATCTGGGGAATGGATTTGGTTGGACCGTTCCCCCAGGCCAGCGGTCAGAGAAGATTCATCCTGGTGATGATCGACTACTTCTCGAAGTGGATGGAGGTGAAGACGTTGGCCAAGGTGACCTCCCAAGTAATCAGGAACTTCGTTTGGGGGGAGATCATCTGTCGCCACGGGCTGCCCCAGGCCATCATCACAGACAACGGACCCCAGTTCGCTAGTGCCGAGTTCACCAGCTTCTGCGAGCAACTTGGAATCGACCTCAGGTTCGCCTCGGTCCACCACCCCAAGAGCAACGGGCAGGTGGAGGCTGCGAACAAGATCATCGTCAATCTCCTCAGGAAAATGGTGGAAAACTTGAGTGGGAGCTGGGTGGAGCAGCTCCCCGCAGTCCTTTGGGCCCTAAGAACCACCCCTTCCCCAAGGGTCGAACTCCACAAGAGGCCGGATTCCGGTTTCAACACCGGACAGCTCCATCTACTGCTTCGAGGACCTGCACCGGGGGTTCATGCCGAGGTTCACTACCTCGAAGAAGAGGAAGAAGGAGTCTGAGTCCTTGTTCCACATCAAGCAGGGGGTGAACGAGACGTTGGGGAGCTATGCAGAGCGGTTTTAGGAGGAAGTCACTCAGGTCCAGGAGATGCCAGACCATAGCTTGATGATGGCCTTTACCCTGGGCCTGCAGCAGGTTCTTCAGAATGGACCTGAAGAGAGTCCCCCCCCTTCTCCTACGAGGAGCTGATGGAGAGGGCGGCAAGAGAAGTTGACGGGGAGGCATCAAACCCGGAATTCGCGAAGAAGCTGGCCAGGTGGGCCACTGAGGAGGAAAAGGAGTCGAGGGGAGGAAGAGGACAAGAGAAAAGGAGAGGAGAGCCTAGGTAGAGGGAGTAGAGGCAGCTCCAGGGGCAGCAGCAGCCGAGGTGGGGGCACCAGGAGCCCTACCGTCGGCTAGGTTGGAGACCGGAGTGGCAAGGGCAAGGGCCGCAGAGGGGATACCACGGAAGGGATCGATACCAAGGGGGGCAGGATCAGTTCCACCCCCCAGGCTGGAGGCATGCCCAGAGGCCCCGGCTTCCCAACCAAGAAGAGGCGATGACAATAGCCTTGGGGACGAGAAGGGGGATGATGAGGAGAAGGAGGAGAGAAGTTAGGGTGGAGTTGCCCTATTACGATTTTCATCAGGAGGAGGGGCACGCAACAGCCACGTGCCCGGAATTCCTGGAGATGAGGGGGAATAGGGAGCAGCAGCAACGGCAGGGGCGGCAAGAAGTGAGGATTGAGGAGGTCCTGCCTCGGGCGGAGGAGGATCGTTGCGAAGACCGGGTGGACGTGGGGACCCGAGGAGGGATCGGAGTCATCCACGGAGGGGTAGGGGTCGAGGCTTCCCATAAGGCAAGCCTCCACACCATGTACTGGCGGAGCGTTGCCTCCACATCCCAAACCCCACCCCCGGAGGAGAGGATCACTTTCTCAAGGAGCGATATGCCAGATCACGAGGACCCATTCTGCGATGCGCTGGTCATCAAGGCAGCCATCGAGAATTTCACCGTCTCTCGGATCCTCGTGGAAAACGGGAGTTCCGTCAATGTCGTCTTCAAAAAGGAGTTCGACGCGATGAAGGTGGAGGCAAAGAGGGTGTTGGCCTCGGATGGACCCTTGTTCGGGTTCTCGGGAGAGAGGAAGGAAGTGGAGCGAGGAGTAGGCCCCCATGTCACCTTGGGGGGCCAGTCCCGAAACTGCAGGTTCGTCATCGTGGACGCCCCGAGCAGCTACAACGTCATCTTTGGAAGGCCCCATATCAGCGCCTTCCGCTGCGTCCCCTCATCCTTCCACCAATGCTTAAAGTTCAACGCCGAGGGGATTAAGGTACGGGTCAGGGGAGACCCAAAGGTGGCGTGGGAGTGCTATATCACTGCAATGAACACCATCTCTTGGCAGGAGGAATCCGTGGAGATTGGTCGGAGGCTGGAGGAAGCTGAGCAAGGAGGAAGGAGGGAGGATCTGGAGACGGAGAGCTGGGCCGGGGGGGGGGGGGGGGGGGGGCGACAGGAGGAGACCTGGAGGAGGTGGCCAAAGTGACGACCATAGGGGAAGAGATGGAGGTAGAGGTCCCGGTCCCGGAAGAGAAGGATGCTGAAGGGTGGGGAGAGCAGCCTAGGTTGGAGGCTGTAGAGGAAGTGGTGGAGATGAAGGTGCTCACTCAGGGAGGCAGGATGGAGAAGATCCACGTCAGCGGGGGGCTGACCCCGGAGGACCAAGGCAGGATGCTGGAGTGCATCCAGAAGAACATGGACATCTTTGCTTGGAATGCCGCGGAGATGCCAGGGGTTGACGCGGATGTGTCCTGCCACTGCCTCAACCTGGACCCGAGGACACGCCCCGTTCAGTAGAAGAAGATGTCCACTGCGGACAAGTTGGCGGAGCCCATCAGGGAGGAGGTGGCGAAGCTCCTCAAGACTGGCGTCGTGTCCGAGATTCAGTACCCCGGATGGGTCTCCAATATGGTCATGGTTAAAAAAGGAGACGGCCGATGGAGGATGTGTATCGATTTTTCCTTACTTAATAAAGCTTGTCCTAAGGACTGTTATCATTTGCCTCGAATCGACGCGCTGGTTGACTCAGCCGTCGGTTTTTCTGTAATGAGTTTTTAGATGCTTTTTCAGGTTATCATCAAATCAGGATGCACCCCCCAGACATCAAGGATGTCTCATTCATCACAGGGGATGGATGCTACTGCTACAAGATGATGCCCTTCGGGCTAAAGAATGCTGGGGCAACCTACCAGAAAATGATGGATAGGGTCTTCAAGGAGAAGAGGGGGAGGAATTTGGAGGTGTATGTAGATAACCTCATGATCAAAAGTCGGGATGTGGACTACCAACTCCGGGACCTAGAGGAGACCTTTGCCACCCTGCGCAAATACATGATGCGGTTGAACCACCTAAAATGTGTCTTTGGGGACAGCAGGGGAAAGCTCTTGGGCTACCTCATCACCCCCACAGGGGTCGAGCCGAATCCTGATAAGGTCAGGGCTATCCTGGAGCTGGGGTCTCCGCAGAATGCTAAGGAGGTCCAACGGCTGACGGGGAAGCTTGCAGGGCTGAGTAGGTTCCCCTCCTAGGCAGGGGAGAAGTGCTCCCCCTTCTTCAAAATGCTGAGGGGTGGTCAGAAGTTTGAATGGACCAAGGAGTGTGAGGAGGTGTTCCAGGCCCTCAAGGTGCAATTGACTCAGGCTCCGCTGCTCCAAGGGCCGAAGGAGGGGGAGGACCTGTTCTTATATCTTGGGGTCGGGGCGGAGGCCTTGAGCTCTGTCTTAGTTCGCGAAGAGGGGAAGAAGCAGCTCCCCATTTATTACGTGAGCCGGGTCCTGAGGAAGGCCGAGCTCCGGTACCCAATTTTGGAGAAGCTAGCCTTTGCCCTGATCATCTCGGCCCGGAGGCTGCGACCTTACTTGCAGGCACACTCAATCTGAGTTGTGACCGACCTTCCTCTCTGCAACATCTTTGAGGGGGTGAAGCGTTCATGCAGGCTGGCTAAATGGTCGGTGGAGCTGAGCGAGTTCGATGTCTCCTTCGTCCCGTGGCTCTCGATCAAAGCTCAAGCGATGGCCGACTTCTTGGCATACTACGTGGTTGAAGTGGCGGATGAAGAACTCACCCGCCCGACTCCTTGGAAGATGAGGGTGGATGGCGCCTCAGGGAGGCATTCCCTAGGAGTGGGGGTGATCTTGGAAAGCCCTCAGGGGACTCGAATTGAGCAGACAGTGGTGGTGCACTTCCCCATTACAAACAACCAGGCCGAGTACGAGGCCGTGATAGCAGGGCTACGCCTGTCCAGGGAGCTGGGGGTGTCGGACGTGGAGGTCCTTACTAACTCCATGGTGGTAGCTTCCCAGATCAACGGGGAGTTCGAGGCAAGGGAGCCCACCCTGCAATCATACTTAGCCAAAGTGAAGGGGGTCATAGGCACTTTTCAAACCTTCTTCATCCGGCACGTGCCCAGGGAAGAGAATGAACAAGCGGATCAGCTAGCGAAGCATGGTCCCCAGGTGGGGGGTACCATCACCGACCTGTTCCGCCCCTCCATCGAAGAGGGAGAGCTCATGGAAATTGATCAACAAACTTCATGGATGGACCCAGTTGTGGCTTTCCTCTCCACGGGAGAGTATCCGGAGGGGGCAGATAAGAAGAAGCTAAGGCACAAGTCAGCGTATTAGCTCCTCCAGGACGGGCAGCTGTACAGGAAGACCCTCTCAGGGATACTGGCTCGCTGCGTGGCCGAGGGCGAAGTGTAAAGGATCTTGGAGGAAGTCCACTCCGGGGAATGTGGGAGCCACTCCGGGAGTCGGACCCTGGAAGGAAGAATTGTCAGGCAAGGGTACTTCTGGCCCACCCTGGGCCATGATGCAACGGAATTCGCAAGGAGGGGCCATAAGTGCCAGCTGTTTGCCCCCTCCAGCTACAGCCGACCAAGCGACTCAAAAGTATCACGGCCCCCTGGCCCTTTGCAATTTGGGGGATGGATTTGGTTGGGCCATTCCCCCAAGCCAGTGGTCAGAGAAGGTTCCTCCGAGTAATGATTGATTACTTCTCCAAGTTGATGGAGGTGAAGGCGCTGGCCAAGGTAACCTCCCAAGTAATCAGGAACTTTGTTTGGGGAGAAATCATCTGCCGCCACGGATTGCCTCAGGCCATCGTCCCGGACAACAGGCCCCAGTTCGCTAGCGCCGAATTCACCAACTTCTGTGGACAGCTTGGAATTGACCTCAGGTTCGCCTCGGTCCATCACCCCAGGAGCAACGGGCAGGTGGAGGCCACAAATAAGATCATCGTCAACCTCCTCAAGAAGTAAGTAGAGAATTTGAAGGGGAGCTGGGTGGAGCAGCTTCCCGCGGTTCTTTGGGCCCTAAGAACCACCCCCAACACAGCTACTGGAGAGACCCCCTTCAAGCTCTCCCATGGGTGCGAGGCAGTGCTCCCCGTGGAATTTGAAGTCCAAACACCTCGAGTCGTTGCAGCCAAAGAGGGCCGAGAGGAATGACAAGCTAAGAACGAGGAGGAGCTGATGCTCTCCCTTGACATGGTGGAAGAGCTGAGGGACCTTTCCGCTATCCGGAAAGAGGAGGTGAGAAGAAGAATGGCCAAGTACTTTGACAAGCATGTCAGGGTCAAACAGTTCATGGAAGGGGATTTGGTGTTGAAGAAGGTAGATGCGGCAGGGAGGTTAGCATCCTTAGGAAAGCTCAACCCCAGCTGGGAGGGACCATTTATTGTAAAGGAAGCTTTGTAGTCAGGAGGCTATTGACTCCAAAATGTAGAGGGCGAGACCCTGAGTTTCACCTGGAGTGGTGACGACTTAAAAAGATTTTTCCCCTGAAGCATGTAAGCAATACTTTGATTATAATAAATTTCCTCAACACTCCAGTACTATCATAGCTAACCTGCATAGAGAAATGGAATGTGTTTGGACCCCGAGCAGATCTCGTTGTCAGGCTCTCACCTAGCTGGCAGGGCCGGAAGTCACTCGGTGTCATCCTTGGCCTCGAGCAGATCCCGCTGTCAGTCTCTCACCTAGCTGACAGGGCCGGAAGTCACTCGATGAAATGTGTTTGGACCCCGAGCAGATCCCGCTGCCAGGCTCTCACCTAGCTGGCAGGGCCGGAAGTCACTCGGTGTCATCCTTGGCCTCGAGCAGATCCCGTTGTCAGGCTCTCACCTAGCTGATAGTGACGGAAGTCACTCGATGGAATGTGTTTGGACCCCAAGCAGATCTCGCTGCTAGGCTCTCACCTAGCTGGCATGGCCGGAAGTCACTCGGTGTCATCCTTGGCCTCGAGCAGATCCCGCTGTCAGGTTCTCACCTAGCTGACAGTGCCGGAAGTTACTCGATGGTAGTAGTAATGGACCCCGAGCAGATCCCGCTGTCAGGCTCTCACCTAGCTGACAGGGCTGGAAGTCACTCGGTGTCATCCTTGGCCTCGAGCAGATCCCTCTGTCAGGCTCTCACCTAGCTGACAGGGCCGGAAGTCACTCGATAGAATGTGTTTGGACCCCGAGCAGATCCCGCTGCCAGGCTCTCACCTAGCTGGCAGGGCCAGAAGTCACTCGGTGTCATCCTTGGCCTCGGGCAGATCCCGCTGTCAGGCTCTCACCTAGCTGATAGGGTCGGAAGTCACTCGATGGAACGTGTTTGGACCCCGAGCAGATCCCGCTGCCAGGCTCTCACCTAGCTGGCGGGAGAGGAAGCCACTCGACGGTATTGATAATGGACTGGAGTCGTGAAGATTAACCGAAAAGGGGGTCTAACGTAACCACCGAGCCACCAAAATGACGACCGAAAGGAGGCGAGAACCCAGGCCGCATTACAAAAGGGTCAACCCGCAAGAAATCTGATGACTTAGGCAAGCGACGAGCCGGCTCGCCTCACCTGGTGAGCGAGTTGTTGAAATTTGTGAGGTGAAAGTGGTTGACGGGACAGGTCGGGCAGCTTGAGAGGACAGCGTCGGCGGACTGGGCGGACTGGGCAGACTGTTGTGTGCGGCCTGGTGGAAAGTCTAGTGGAAGCCAGCTGTTCTGAGCGGTTTGCACAGGTGAAGTCTGCGGACTATGCGGTCTGGTATCTGCGGATAAGGCGTTGGCTGATTGGTTTTTCCAAGGAGCGGCCTGAGCAGATAAATGCTTGCGGACTGGTGCTTTGCTCAGTGGCCGCGTTGCAAGCTTGTGCTGATTGGCGGTTTGGCTCTTGTCCGTGGGAAGCTTACGGACTGGTGTGTCCGCGGTATGGGCTGTTGCGGACTGGGCTTAGATCTTAGCTGAGGCCTTGTCGAGATCTGGTGATTCAGCAGGTGCTTTGCTGTGGAGGTCGTTGGCGGACTGGTTTTGGAGTCCGGGAGGGTTGCTGCGTTGGGCAGGAGTGCGAGGAGCCTGCGGACTACTGGTGGTCTGTGCTACGGTGTTTGGCAGATGGGTGTTTGTGTCCAAGTCCAGCAACTCACAAATCAACAGACGCGAGCTCGACGGATACGAAGCCAGGTCGCATGCTCCAAGAACAGTCCGCCATCATAAATACGGCTATCACCCGCCGCATCGCCAGAGATCAAGGCAAGGACCAATGCCCAACTCACGACCTCCAAACTCTGTCCGCCATAGCGAACTCTGCGGGCTCCAACTGAGTCTTCTTTAGTCTTGGAAGGTATAATTTCATCATCATCCTTAGTCATGGGGAGTTGGAGTGATTTCCTGATATTCTTTACAGTTAGTCTAACTCGGGAATCCTGAACTGTGGCCTTGATCTTCTTCCCTTCTAGGTCCACAGTAGCAGATGAATAGAATTCCATGACTTCCTATTTCCAAATTTTTGTTGGTGTAGAGACCAAGAACTCTAATCCATTATCAGAAACTAGGGTAATGACATCCTGGATTTCTTGTGAAGCTGTCGTGAATCCTCCACGAGCCAGCTCATATCCTTCATTCACCTTATCATCTTGGTGAGCCTCCATTGTCGAGAGATGGAAGAGAAAAGAAGAGAAGGACTTTGTCGACACAAGGTGCAGATCCTAGATTTTGAAAGAGTAGTCGACCAGATGTTGGCTTCACCTATTTATAGTGTGAGCGTAAAGGGCAGGTCAAAAGACGGGCCTTAGTCGACAAAACTTTTACATATGTCAACAAAGATGACCTAGGACTCGACAAAACTTAGGATAAGTCGACACGACTAGGTGTCGACATACTTGTGTCAGAGTCGACACATAAAAAAATCTTCTAGATATAAGGTCTCGACAAGGTTATGTCGACACTTATTCTTCTGTCGACACAATATACTGAGTGTGTTGACACAATGTTGCTTGTCTCGACACAAACTTTGTACTTAGACAAATTTCCTGAGAAATTTTGTACTTACTAATTCTTCTTAGAGAAGTTTGTGCTAAACTATTCTAGGTTCAACATACCTAATTCAATTTTAAAATAATTGAATTTAATTTCATCCAGAGGTTTTGTAAATATATCAGCTAATTGATTATTTGTGTTCACAAACTCTAGACTAATATCTTCCTTCTCAACATGTTCTCTGATGAAATGAAATTTAATTTCTATGTGCTTGATTCTACTGTGTGATACAGGATTCTTATCAATAGAAATTGCACTGGTAGAATCACAAAACAATGGAATTCTACATACCTTGATGTCATAATCTTCTAGTTGGTGCTTTATCCATAATAGCTGTGCACAGCAACTACCTGCAGCTACATACTCAGACTCAGCTGTTGATATAGCTACACTTGTTTGCTTCTTGCTGCACCATGATACTAGTCTTCCTCCTAGGAATTGACAGGTTCCTGTTGTACTTTTCCTGTCTTCTTTGCATCCTGAAGGTTGTTCTACATATACTTCCTCTTTTAAGTCACAATTCAGGAATGTTGTATTTACATCCATTTGATATACTTTAAACCCTTGATAGGCAGCATAGGCCAAGAACAATCTTATAGCCTCCAATCTTGCCACTGGGGCAAAGGTTTGATCAAAGTCAATCCCTTCCTCTTGCCTGTAGCCTTTTGCTACCAATCTGGCCTTGTTCTTGATTATAGTGCCATTTTCATTTAGTTTATTTCTGTAGATCCACTTGGTTCCTCTGATGTTGTGATCCTTTTGTCTAGGAACCAGTTCCCATACATTACATCTTTTGAATTGAGTCAGCTCTTCTTGCATAGCATCAATACATTTTGTGTCTAGCATGGCTTCTTCAAACTTTCTGGGTTCTATTTGTGATAAGAAGCTAGAACATAGGACTGAGTTCATACTTTTGCTTCTTGTCATAACACATTGACTTGCATCACCAATAATTTGGTCTGCTGGATGATCCTTCAAGTGTCTTCTTGCTGGAGGAAACCTGTCAACCTCATGGCCTTCTTTATTTTCCTCAACCTGATGCTCCTCAATGTCTTCTTCATCCAGTGAGACTTGTTCTCCCCTGGACAACAAGCATCTTTATCTTCATCCATCCTAGCAGGTAATTCTTCATTGATGGTTAGCTTGTCCAGCCTGTCTGTTAGACCTGTTGAACTAACTGAAGAACTAGACAATTCACTATTAATCAACTTAGACTCATCAAATACAACATGAACAGATTCCTCTAAAACTTGGGTAGTTGAGTTGTAGATTCTGTATGGCCTACTATTATTGATGTACCCAACAAATATCCCTTCTAGGGACTTGGCAGCAAACTTTGTTTGGTAGTCCTTACCATTAACTAAAACATAATACTTTCTACCAAAGATTCTAAAGTAGGAAATGTTTGGTTTTCTGCCTTTCAAAATCTGATAGGGAGTCATCTTATGTTTCTTATTGATGGAGGCTCTATTGAGAACATGACATACGGTATTTACTGCCTTAGCCCAGAAGTACTCTGGGAGAGTAGTGTCACTAAGAAGTGTTCTACTTGCCTCGATTAGAGTCTTATTCTTTCTTTCAGCAACTCCATTTTGCTGAGGAGTTATAGGTGAGGAGAATTCCTGATGAATCCCAAATTCATCACAGAACTTTGTCATATATTCAGACTAAAATTTAGTTCCATGATCACTTCTGATTTTGACCACAGAACTGTAATATTCATTCTGAATTTGTCTAAAAAAAGTCTGGAAAACAGTTGGGGTTTCAGATTTCTGCCTCAAGAAGAAAACCCATGTGTATCTAGAATAGTCATCCATAATAACTATTGTGTATATTTTTCCTACCAAGACTGTGAACTGGCATAGGACCAAACAAATCAATATGCAACAGATATAAACATCTTATTGAATCTTTGATATCAAGTGTATGTAAAGAGGACTTAGTGTGTTTGCCCTTTTGGCAAGCAGAACACACACCCTCTTTAATGCACTTGACTTGAGGACCATTCCTCACTAAACCCATGCTAAACAGCTATCCAATTGACTTATATTTCAGATGGGCAAGCCTCTTGTGTCATTTGACACATATTGAAGCTTTTTCTCCTGCAACTAGACATATGGGTGAGTTGTCAAACTCACAATCTAGGTTAAGACAATATACATTCCCTTTCCTAGTGCCAGTCAAAATAATCTCTTGATTACTTGACCTTCTTATTTGGTACTCCCCTTTGAGAAAGGAGATGTCATATCCTAGATCACTAAGTTGACTTATGCTGATCAGGTTATGTTTTAGACCCTTCACATAAGCCACTTTAGTGATAGTAATTGAATCACTAAAAATGTTACCAAATCCTTTGATAATTCCTTTTTCTGAACCACCGAAGATTACTTTAGATCCATTCTCTATGGGTACATAGTCCCTCAACATCCTCCTTGTTCCAGTCATGTGTCTGGAACATCCACTATCCAAGTACCATATAGGGGTATGATCACTTGGATTCACCTGCATCAAATACAGAATCACTTACCCTTAGAACCCAAATTGTTATTGGGTCTTAGGTCATTGTTAGGTTGAAATCCTGTAGCTGTTCTGATAGGTAAACTACTCTTGATTTTAACACTTGTGTTGAACCAACAATCCCTGCAAAATGGCCCACTTTGCACAACACCAACACTCAAACCTATTATACCTTCTCTTAGGTACAGACTTTACTACTTTGTTGCCAGCAGTTCTGTTGAGTGTAGGTGCTGGAGTAGTAAACCCCAAGACTTCCTCTTGAACCTGATGGGCTTGCCTATAGTGTGATCTATGGGCATTTGCACCCTTGCCCATGAGACATTCATCCTCACAGTGACCATGAGTACTATCATGATCATACCTGTTTGTTGGTTGCATCACTTTCCTAAAGAAAATAGGTGGCTTAGAAGCTAGTGGCTGAGCTAGGGCCTTACCTTTTCTATGAAAATTGGTGGCCCTAGTTCTACCCTTGAAACCTAAACCAGTCTTCCCTTTATGAGAAATGAAATTATCTATTAAGGACAAGACTGATTTTGGTTTAGAGAATTTAGCCACTAACTCTCTTTCTTGCTAAAATTTTGCCTCTAGTTTGTTGATGTGATTCTCCTTGAAAGAGATTGTGCCCATCTGAATTACAGTAATGTTTTTCAGTTTGGCAATCTCCTTCAGTTTTGAATCTATCAACAAGGTTGTATCTGATGCAGCCTGCTTCAGAGACTCAATCTCTTTGGCCTACTCCTTAACAAGAAACTTGTTCCTCTTCAGAGCTTGCAGCAACCCACCATACTCATTAATGAGTTGATGCACATCCCCCTCTGATTCAGAACCATCCACATCTCTTGATGCAGAAGTTTCTGAATCTGATGCAGTCCATTAATCTGAAGCTGAGGGAGAACTGTACACCTTACTAGCACCAGGCTGATCCTGGCACTGATCATTTTCTGATAGAGCCATCAGCCCTCTATAGCAATAATCTACTACTCCATTTATGGAGTCCAACAGTTGTAGAAATTCTAGTTCCCTAGAATCCTCTTCTATTGAGATTAGCCCAACATATGCTTCTGCATTATCTTCATCTCCTGATCCTGAAGATGAAGAGTCTATCCAACCCTTCTGCTTCTGAGCAATAAGAGATTTCTCATTCTTGCCTTTCACTTGATGCTTCTTCTTATCTTTAGATTTAGTCCTCCTGTCTGGACAGTCAGCTATGACATGTCCAGGCCTGTTGCGACAATAACAGATAATCTTAGTATTAATTTGTTTACTAGGTTTTGATGCATACCTGTCCTCCTTGGGAGTCTTCTTTTTCTTGTAATACTCATCCTTAGAAAAAGATGTTGATGGATTGGTTCTCCATTTCTTCTATTTCATGAACCTTTGGAATTGCCTTGTAAAGGCAGCAAAGTCCTCATCAGAGGTGTGGCTATCTGATGTGTTGCTGTCAAGATTTTCTTCTTCAGCCTCAGCACTGCTTCTCGGTGGAGAAGAAGACTTTTTCAAACCCTTTCTTGTGCCTTAAGCCTTAAAGGCTACAGACCTTTCTTTGTATTCAGGCCTACTGCCTTTCTCCTCCTCTTTTCAGGCAGTGAGCTGCATTTTATATGATAGCAGCTTTCAAAATATTGTGGGTGGAGGAGTATCAGCAAGCTTGGCCACTTCTCTGATGGCACATATCTTTGTGTCCCAGTACTTTGTTAGTGACCTCAGAAACATGTCATTCAGTTCATATGTGCTGAAGACTCTTCCATAAGTCATCAGCTTATTGACAATCCTGAAGAACTTTTTGTAACATTCAGCTATGCTGTCAGTCTTGGCTTGTCTAAAGCTCTCATACTCTTGATTCAACATATATTTCCTGTCCTCTCTGACTTCTTTTGTTCCCTCCATGTAGATAATTAGGGTGTCCCACATTTCCTTGGAGGTTTTACAGTGCACCAGATTCTGAAATGTGGCAGCATCTATAGAACTTACTATAATGTTTTGTGCTCTTTTGTCTAATGTTGTCAGGATGATCTCATCCTTAGTCATTTCAGAATAGCTCTTAGGGGTTTGAACATTTGCATCCAAAACTGATACCTTCATTGGAATGAAGGGACCCTCTTGTACTGTGATGTAGATTCTTGGATCAGATGCTTACATGAACAACCCGACCCTTTCCTTCCATATGCCAAAGCATTCTTTCCTACAGATAGGCAGTTTCATAGATCCAAATTCCTTTTGATTCTCTATTGACCCCATTCTTGAAATCTGTTATTTGCCTTGGAGATCTACTCAGACTGTTAGGTCAAACTTTGAGTAACCTCCCTCTGATACCACTTGAAAGACTTGATTTCAAGAGCCTAGAAACCTAGAGGGAGGGGGGTGAATAGGTTCTAAATTTTTCTTCAAAAACTTTAGGAAAATAACAAAATATATCTCAGCACTACAGCAGTTCAAAACACATAATAATGAACACAGCACAGCATGCACCAGATTTATAGTGGTTCCCCAAGGTCTGGGTACATCAACTTTCCCCCTTCGCCTATCCCGTACTGAACTGGATTCGGCCCAACTTCTTTCCACTTCTCAGATCCGCTGATCTTACATCTCAGAACCAAGAATGGTTCCTACAACTCAGAGTGAATCCACACTCCTACAACTCGGGCACAAGCCCTACCACAGCCTCTTTCACACGCCTACAACTCAGAGTGAAACCCCACTCCTACAACTCAGGAAATAGCCCTACCTCAGCCTTTATAATTACAGGCTTACAACTTAGATCTAACACAGATCCTACCAGAAATAATTTGATAATGCGATATAGAAATTGCACCAGATGAATCTCTTCACTGGTGAGCTTCTTGATCAGTTCTTGAATGGACTGATCTTCAGATCCAACCTGACTTAGCCGTTTCAAAGCTTCTTGATAGAACAACATAAGGTTGATCTTCACTTGATATAGAAGTTGATCTTCAGATAGCTTACTTCTTGAATTCAGAATGAAATCTGAATCTTCCTTGCAGACTGATCTGGATCTACCTTCGTAAGGGTTTCCCCTTTTCTTGTTGTAGAAAACTTCTCTCTGAAGAATTCACATCTTTAATGTAGTGTTCCTTGCTTCTCTTCTCTATTTGTTTTCACTACTTCACTTCTACACTTGATTGACTGTATGTTTTATCGAGTAAGTTCTTTATATAGAGTTTCCTACTGATTACCGGCTGATCCGGTTTGTAACAGTCTTCTGACAGTTCTGAAAAAAGTGTCAGACCGGTTGCTTAAGGTTTTCCAACTCAGCATGAACCACTCAGCAAACGGTTTCACATTTGTCGACACAAATAGACTAAGTGACGACACAAGACTTGATGATGTCGACACAACACTCCATGTGTCGACATAGTCATTCTTCTGGTACTCGACACAACATCTATTAAATGTGTCGACACAAGTCCTGTGTGTCGACACAGCTTCTGCTTCCAGTGTCGACATAATTTCTGGGTGTCGATACAGCTTCTGCTTCCAGTGTCGTCATAATTTCTGGGTGTCGACACAGCTTCTGCTTTCAGTGTCGACAAAACTTCGGGGTGTCGATAGAATTCTGGTGTCTGTCGATACAAGTTCTGTGTGTCGACACAGTCGTTGTCGACAGAATTCTGTAATGAGTCGACAGCTTCTCTATGTGTCGACACAAGTCTTGTTGATGTCGACACAATCTGGCCCTTGGTGTCGACACAGCATTGTCGATAAATTTTCTGTGTGTCGACATAAATTCTGGGTGTCGACACAATCTGGCCCTTGGTGTCGACACATCCATTCCCAAGTGTCGACACTTGTACTTAGAAAAATATTTCTTCCATTTACTCAACCTGCACAAGATAACTCAATACAACATCAAATACAACTTGATGCATATCACTGAGTTAGGTGAGGCTTCTCCAAATCTAGTACACATTTTCCAATGTACCCAACACTATCGTACAACCTTGTGTACTCTTGGATGTGAGCGACATCCGGCGAATCATTTTGGCCGACCAGCAGAGGAAAACCCGACGGGGAATATAACGGCCGGTCACCCGTGTACTCATCTCCCTATCGCCTTGAGTCGTCTACCTTCCTGTACTGGTACGAACGATGTGTGGAAGGGACTGGCCCGCCACTATTTCACCACAAGCAATTTACAATCAATCAAATAAAGGCAAACATTATAAAACATCGGGTCTACGTCGGCCTGCCTTACTAGGTTTAGATTTTGGGCATTGGCACTCAGCTCTACTTTTGACAAGGAGCGTGGAAGCGCATTATTTCGGGCTAGACCTGGAGGACTACTTCAACTCCGGTTATCCCCAACTAAGGCTCGACGACTGCTCGTCAGAGCAAGACCCAGAACTAAAACAGCAAATTGCAAGAGAATAAGTGCGGTGTTTATGCTGCTTATTTAAAATACTGGAATGAAATGTGACCAGTACGAGACTGGAGTAGTACTGAATTGAAAGTACTAAAATAAGCCTGACCAGTACGCAACCCGAGTAGTACTGAATAGAAAGTACTAAAATAAGCTGACTAGTACGCAACTAGAGTAGTACTTAATAGAAAGTACTGAAATAAGCCTGACCAGTATGCAACTGGAGTAGTACTGAATAGAAAGCACTGAACTGAAATAAATAAAGGAATTGGACCAGTGCAAGACTGGAATAATCATAAAGAAAATGCTTAGTAGTCCAATCACTCCATTTAGGAGTCTTCAGTTCCATCTCCGTTCTCAGGAGGCTTAGTTCAGTTCTATCTCCGTTCTCAGGAGAGATTCAGTTCCATCTCCATCTAGGAGAGATTCAGTTCCATCTCAGTTTTTAAAGGTTTCCTTGGGTTACACCCATTATTAAGGTCCGATTATGAGTTGGTTGCACCTTATTAATTACGACTTAATCAGATCAAGGGTTAGCTATGAGTTACATTCTTATAGCCATCAGGGGCAACATCAAGTCATCACTCATACTCTCATCTTCCGAGCGTGCCCAAATCACTGGAGAGTTGAGGCTTTACGGTTTCATGAAATCTCGAAACACCCGGAGCTTGGTCACTTGCCTCGACCACCCTTGTCGAGAAGACAATTTGAATTTGTAATTTCATTTAGAAAAGATAGACGTGCGCTCCAATTTTTGTTTTCGGAGAAAATAAGCGTAATAAATACCGAGCGTGATCCTAGGCTTCCATAATTTGGGAAAAATATCAAAACTTCTACCCATAACCCCAAATTTTGATACAACCCTTGGGAGGGTATAAAATGAGCCTAGAAATATTTTCATAATTTTTCGAAGATTTTTGGTCCTTTAATTTGGCAAAATAATTTTCATTTGGGCTTTTAAAATACTAAATCAACTCCAAAAATTCTCAAAAGTTTTGTGGCGGTAGCCCTCATCATGGGAAACATTTATCATGTTCAACACTTTTTTCCTAGAAGTCTATTTTAGTCTCTGAAAAATCAAAACCCATAATTTATTATAATATTATAATATTTATTATAAATATAATAATAATATATTTATATAATATATATAATATATATATACAAGTGACAGGCACGGGCCTTCGGCCCTAGGGACATTCGGCGGGGGTGCGACAATCGGCGGGGTGCGACATTCGGCGGGGTGCGACATTCGTCGAGGTGCAACATTTGTCGGTGGTGCGACATTTGTCGTGGGGACGACATTTGTCGTGGGCGACGACAATTGTTGTTGGAGCGATATTTGTCGTGGGCGGCGATATTTGTCGTGGGTGGCGACATTTGTCGTGGGCGGCGACATTTGTCGTGGGTGACAACATTTCTTGTGGTCGGCAACATTTGTCGTCGGTGGCAACATTTGACGTGGAGAGGAGATATTGGTCAGGGCGGCGACATTGGTCGTGGGTGGGACAGTGGTCGTGGGCGGGAGTGCGGTCGTGGCGAGCCATTGATCGTGGGAGGCACATTGGTCGTGGGCGGAACATTGGTCATGGGTGGGACATTAGTCGTGAACGACGACATTTTTCTGTGGGCGGCTACAATGGTCCTGAGTGGCGACATTTATTGTGGGCAGCGACGTTGGTCGAAGGCGGCAACACCGGTCATGGGCGGCGAAGCCGGTCATAGGCAAACTATACTTTTGTCGATGCACTAAAATTGGTCTATTAAATTGATGAAGAAAAAAAGGCATGCAGACATAAGGTTAATCTAATTTATGAAAATAAATGTATTGAGAAGATCCTTTACTCACAATATTTATATATACATGTCACATCCAAACTTATTATCTATACTAACTCCATATAAGTACCCATACCAAGTCCTGGTTCTCTCACAATCATAAATATATCACTGTTAAACATGAACTTTATAGGGGGGAAGATCAATTAAGGCCAGAGGTAAATAATACTGTAAAGCTAATATAGAACTTAAAAGATTTAGTATGCAAAACTGACTCGCACCTGAAATGGAGCGACAAAAATGCTATCATTCGGTAAGCATATATAAGCATGTCCTGAGAAAATTCTTACAAATTAAAAGTCTAGCAAGATAAACCCAAGCATCTATGAATGCATAAAATTCTACCCAAAGAATTCACCTCTGCATCAGGAGACATTGCAAACTCAAAGCACATAAAATTTGACTAAACTCAAAGCACATAAAATTTTTATGTAAATCATAAAAAAATGATGATATCTTATGTTTGATAGCAATACATATAAGTTGAAGAAGATCCAATAAAGGGCATTGAATGGTACCTCCAGAGCTCATGTTCTCCCATCCACATCAAAACCTGCTCCGGTCCAGCCAGATTCCACTGCTCTACTCTACAGTACAATGACATTTTTGGAGGATTCATTTGGTATTGAAAAATTTCTAAACATTTAGAATTTGGGTAATCAAACGTCAAAGTTCAAATTATATGGTATTCAGATTTCAGAAAACGTTACTACTCATATAAGTAGCAGCACGGTATGTATTTCGATTAAATTGAAATGAAAGCACATTTCAAGCCTGAAATGCGAGGACCAACCTCCATCAATGGCAAGCTATTCGTCTTTCCTTGCCAATACACTGAGCTCCGCCCCTATGGCCAACAACCGCAGTACCCCTGGGGCACTGCATATTTTAAATATTAAGTTTGTGAGAAACAATAAAGTTTAAATAGTAAATTGTTCTTGCATATATATGAGAAGAATTATTTACCATGAACATAATCATATTGGTTTCAGGTATATGTCCATATAGATTCACCTTCATTAAATGCCTCATTATGATACACTATTTAAACATGAGATCCATTAATACAAAGAGATTCATTTAGTTCAATATAGTATCAGAGCTAGAGTTTGGTCATTGCATATGAGTATCACGCCTAATGTCTACTTTTCCCACTACAAAAACATGGCACTAATACCGCATCATCTCTCTGCGAGCCTCTGCATACTCAACTCCTGGATGTCGTCATGACACTACAACCACGTCATATCCATCCTCCATGATACCTCCTCTTCATTTACTTTCTTTATGAGAAGCCAAAGACATGAGCCTTCATGTCCATGCCAGACTTCAAGTCACAACTCCTTTCTCTTCCTGCACACAATCGTGGTTGCAGCTTTCAACTATGTTGGTGAGCTGTAGTCATTGTCCTGAGTTTTCATCCTCTGCTAGACGACAACCAGCTTCTTCATAGTGATTCCAACTCACCTTCTTTGGTCTCAGAGTCATATGTTTTGACTATCCACGCCCTCTACTCTCTGCTTTCACCCACCAAAATATTTTCTCTCAATGTGATGCCATTTCTATTAAGATTCAAATTCATATGTATCCTTCAGCTTCAATAAAAAAAGCAGAGGCTAATTAGATTTTATCAAATAAATAACTACATGCATATGAAAAGGGGAATATAAAATAATATTCAGACCCACCAATGAGTGAGAGCCATTTCATATCTCCACTTCAGAAACCCATTAACCGTCCATGTGATGGTGGGTTTGGGCCAACGTCAACTTACTACAACAAAATAAATGAGTTAAGGGATTGAATCAAGAAACAATATTGATTGTCAGAAGAGACAAAGAAACACATCTTGGACGCAAGAAACCCCTTACAATTTTAAAAGATGAACTACATTTACGCTTCTACGTTGTATGACATGAGTTTGGCAAATATTTCCTTGTACACGACATTTGTAGTGTAGACTCCTTCATGGCCTTCAATTGCTCCATTTTTTACCAAGACCTTCGTATTTTGCTCTGAAACACCTCTAGATAATGCGACGTAAAGCTGCCCATGACTAAACACTGGGTTTGGAAGATATATCCCAACATTCCTGATGGTTTGACCCTGTGACTTGTTTATTGTTAGTGCATAACTCAAACGGATAGGGAATTGTTTTCGAATGAGTTCGAATGGCATTATTGCGTCCTCAGCACTATTTAACGGTATGCGTGGTATAAATACCCTCAAGTTATTGAACTGGCCATTTAATATTTCAGCTTCGATGACATTCCTTGAGAAACGAACACATTTAAGGCGTGTTCCATTGCACAATCCAATTTCAGAGTCTATGTTTCGAAGAAGCATGACGGGGCATCCTAGCTTTAAAGTGAGTTCATGCGGTGGTAGATTGCCAGGATTGAGCGAATTCAAAAACTCCGGTAAGTACAAATTCCGCACGTCATCCGTCACGGAATCAAAGGAATAGTAAGTAACTTTTTCACCATGAGAAGATGCGAGACACTTTTCATTTACTTTATTTACATCTTCATTTAGTGGAGTTAATATTGCTCGACCATCCATGTAACGATCATCATAATTTTTAGCAGATAAATTTGGAAAAATCAATGCAACTAAAGCATCGAGGGAGTTTTCTCCTTCCCAAGGGACGACCATTGAATTCGGAATTCGAATTTTATCAGCTCCAATGGTTGCCTCTTCTCCATTGCCAACCCTCAACAAAAAATCAGAGAAACCTGTATCTTCTTGTGCTCTCATATTTTCAGTCAAACGAAGTATTTTTACATACGACCATAAGTATGATTCAACAATGCTTGAATTAATTATTTGTGCTTTTGTTCCGTGCACTACTACAGGTGTGACCTGTCGAAAATCACCACCCATGATCAATACCTTCCCACCAAATGGCAAACTGACCCCAAGCACATCTCTAAACGTACGATCCACAGCTTCAAATGCCTTCCTGTGTGCCATTGGTGCTTCATCCCAAATAATTGCACATGATTGTTCTATTAATACACGTAAATCAGATTGCTTCCCAATACCGCAAGAGGACACCGAATCAAAGACAATTGGAATTCTAAATTTAGAATGGGCTGTTCGTCCACCTGGAAGTAAGTTAGCTGCAATACCCGAAGTAGCCGTGGCTAGAATAATATAGCAATTTTTTCGAAAGTGGGCTAATAATGATCGATAAAGGAATGTCTTCCCAGTTCCCCCTGGTCCATCAACAAAGTAAATTGCACTTTTCTTTCCTCGTATCGATGCACTAATAATGTTGAACGCAGAAAGCTGGGCACTATTAAGACAACCAATTGAACTTAAATCATCGTCTGAAATTGGAATCGACAATTCATGTTCAATTAGGCTTGAAATATCATGTAAATTTGTGTAGCCTTCGGATATGCGCGGAAGGTCAAAATCAGTTATTCTCTTGTTTTGTTGCTGGAGAATCTCGTTCAATTCAGTTAACAACTTATTCATCATGTATGTTTCACCGGCTGTGCTTGAGCATGTGTAATCTTCAATCATGCTTTGAAAGTTTTCATCCCACAGTTCCCTTACTGAGCTTGGGGTGCAGTATAACAGAATAGTTGCGAACAACCTTCTGAGCCCCGTAGGCATGCTGAAGGTCCTTGCTTCAGACAGACAATCACGAATGCTGTTATCTTGCTCAAGCAGACCAAATTTTTCGGCAGCCTCTTTAAATGTTGAATATGTAACGCCGTCGATTGTTTTTAGATATTGGAATGAGCTGGGCCCGGCAATATGATTTAAAAGTAAGCGCAGATAGAATTTCTCACCCTCAGAAGGAGAAACTGAATAAATCCTTCCAATGGCCTTAGTATTAGTACATCTCAATATCCATTTATGCTGAGGTATAAGCCATCTGTAGTGCCTTGGAAAGTCTCTGTATAAATATTTTTCATTCTCTTGATTTTCATGATATATGTGAAAGAATTCTGTTAGCATTGTCCTTGAATTTCGATCATTTGCAAGTACGTGAGCAATTGTTTGGCAGCTGTTGTATTGAACTTGATGCAGGTTTGGTAAATGTATTTGCAATCTGGAAACAGAAGGGTACATTCTAATCATCTCAAATTTAAATATCTTCCACATTGCTTCAGGTGCGCATATCCACCTACCGTCGACGTACTTGCTTACTTCATCATAAATTGGCGCTGGTCGGACTTCAAATGCAACGCGGTATGACCCTTTATGAATATATTTATATAGATACTTGATGCTCTTGATACTACTGCAGATTTCAACATTTATATGACAATCGTACTTTAGAAGTAAATGAGGATTATAGGGAACCACCCAACTGTTGTCGAGAACACATTGATCGGTGAGGTTGTTTTGAACATTAATGGTGCTTCTCCGTCGCCTGTATACTGGGTATGAATCAATACCTTGTGCGGTACATTCTGCATATGGCTTTGGATAACCCTTTTTGCACATAAAGTTTTTCATGCAAGGTGCATTAGGGTTTTAACGTCCACGCGGCCCATGTATCATATGTCTTCGCACAGCCTCGTGTAACTCAGGCTCAACATCTGCTTGTGGTATCTCAGCTCTAACGATACAATTATATTCATCAGGGCTAATTAATTTGTCCTCCTCTTCAAAAATTATCAACATATGGACGTGTGGCAAACCACGTTTCTGAAACTCGATGACATGAACGTGACCAATTGCTTTCCCCAGAACCCCTTTATGGAATATATCGTCTTTTAAACTTTCACATTTTGAATTGAAAACCCTAGCCAACAAATCTGGTCGTTCATGTGTTGCTTGTCCAGGATATAGTTCATCTTTTATCTCTTTCCAATTAGAATTGCATGTCATTGTTAAGAAGACATCCGGTTTCCCGTATTGTTGTACGATGGCCATTGCATCTTGGTAGCGTTGGTACATGTCACGCGGGCTCCCAATAAATGAAGAAGGAAGAACTGTACGGCGGCCAACAACACCTAAAGTAAATGATATAGATAGTTTACCCGCGTATAATTTGTAGTTATCACTTGAAATATTTAATATGCAAAATGAAGCAAAATAATGTACCTGCATCATTCTCACCCGCTTCGAAGCTATCTTGCAATCCTTGGTACAACTCCGCACGTATCTTGTTTTGGTTAAGTTTAATCCAACGCAACTTCTGTGTTTCGATTTTGATGTAATTATCGACAACAAATTGTTGTAATAATCTCCCCGCATGAAGAAGAATAGACTGATCACCATTGCGTATCTGCATGATTACAATTTATGTAAAATTTAGACAAAATAAGATTATAGTGTAGCATAGATATTGTTGATTTAAAGATGATACCGTCAAACCTGCAACAAAGAGGCATAGTAATCGCAACAGCTTATTCGTATGCCTTGGTTTGATTCAAAGCATTTGTCCCATCCATAGGTTCCGTGTCGATGTAATAGCGGGTATTGCATTGGATCATAGTATCCAGTATACTCTTTGAGAGTAAGTAAATTTCCACCTGTGGTACATATTAACATGTCTCTATCATCTGACTCCATGAAATCCTCAGCACCTACCAAGACTGCTGCAACTTGTGATGCTGTTGGAAGAATGTATTGTCGTTCTGTAGCTGGCCTGTCTCGAATAAGAAGCCGGCAAGATTGTATTTGAGGATGTTGTGATAGCTGTCGAAAGCGATGGACAAATGGATTATATATATCAAGTATTGTTTTAATTTTATGTAGCACATCCACATCAAGTCCATGACCCTCTTCCATGCGATGTTCAGTTTCAAGGTCCGTGTCGTAAATGAACATCTATAGAAATCTCGGTCTATTGCCTGGATTGGGCAAAAGAGAGCCAATTCTATGGTATAGCGCACCATGTGCTCTGAAGGTATAGATTCCTCGCGCGAAGGACGGTACGGATTCATCCAATGTCACGCCCATCGATGTTAATGAAAAAACATGATTGTATGTACGCACATTTTGTCGGAAATGACATCCTAGGGTACCCTGCTGAGTGAATAGATCAAATAGTTCGGGCGGAGCAGGAATACCAGGAATCACAACCCTCCCATTGCTACAGCACAAATTCTTTGATTCCTTATAAAATAATTTTGCATTGCAATGACGACAAAATGTCACTGGTGGAAGTTCCATCCTAGGAACGTGTGTAGATTGAGAAGAAATTCTTGCAGAGTTTCTCACTGGTGCTCGAAGATTTGGGACCACGACTAGTAATTGAAGTTCTTCTTCGGTTGATGCACCTGACATGTCCGGTGTTCAATAGAGCAAGCATTTATGTTAGAAAGTCAAGTAATTGAAACACATTTATGAAGTGGGTTACAAAGATGCATGAGATGAAGGTGTTAAGAAATTACCTTGTTCTCGGATCTCTGAAGACGTTGAGTCATGGCTTAATTCATTTTGTATATTGGATTGTTGATTAAGTCGGTGTTGTCGTCTTCTTGCATTTCGGGTTGTTCGTTGAACATCCGTCAGTGAATGTCGGTATGCGGTTGATCGAGACAGTGCAGGAAGGTGTAATGATGGATCTGTGTTGTAAGGAATGTTCACACATACTGAATCTGTAGAAGTTACATGTTACATTAAAGAAGAACACTGAAGAGAAAAACTGTTTAATACCATCTGCAGTCGAAGACCCGGATGCGGAAGCCCTAATACGTTTGCGGCCAATTACCTCGGGCTCATTTGGTTGGTGGTCCATCAATGACGTTGTCTACGATTCTAGTAAAATGTCAGAAGTTTAGGCCTACTTTTAATCATTTGAACAGATGTTTGCGCCTATAATAATCTTTGTTCCTAACATAAAATAATTGAAATGCTCATTTGCTTCATAGTTGGATATCTCAACAAATATTTCAAATGTTTTGTTTACCTGCTCGGATATGCAAGAAAATAAAGCCTCTCGAAGTGATATCCACCAAATACAACTAAGAATGCAGCTAATATCCACAAAATAAAACTAAGAATGCATCAACAAACTGATGTCAAATTAATTGGCAAAACACTGGGCAATAACAAACTGAGCATCAACGAACCTCAAATATTGTGGTACTAAAAGGGGAAAACATACATGAGAACAGCTCAGGAGTATGCAGTGCCAAAACCGCAAAAATTAAAACAATTTGTTGTTGGTGAATATAATGTGAACAACAACAACACTGTCATTATCCCACTAAAGTTATGCTAACAATGAAAATGACTTAATCGATGATAATGAAATAAGATCCAAATTCCTGAAATAGAGGCAAACTTAATCAATGAAAATGAAGATCTCAGATGTAGCGCATGGAATTTTTATGTAAAGCATATGTTGATTAAAGCATATGTTGATTAAACCATGTCAGGTCTCAACTATCCCTCCATATGTTGATAATTTTTGAAATGTAGACCTGACATATGAAACCATTGCTTTGCGAGCATATGTTGATTAACATACGTCAGACAAAGCAACTCGCAAAGCATATGTTGATTAAAGCATATGTTGATTAAATCATGTCAGGTCTCAACAATCAGAATGAAGACATAAGTAAAGCATATGTTGATTAAACGAACATTTAAGAGGTACTCCATTGTTCAATAACTCGCAAAGCATACGTTGATTAAAGCATATGTTGATTAATCCATGTGAGGTCTCAACAATCGGAATGAAGACATAAAGTAAAGCATATGTTGATTAAACGATCATTTAAGAGGTAGTCAATTGAATTAAGATTGAAGTCCCTGAAGGCCTGCACAGTTACCTGAAAGTCGAAGCTACTGAGTTCTTGAGGTGAACGTCAAGGCAGTTGAAATCTCGAGCAGCACCTGAAACCTGACATAAAAGCACCTAAAAGTTTGAGATCAAAGCCACGAAGACTGAAAGAGGAGATACCGAAAAGTCGAATGCGGGACCTGAGGTTCGTCGATCAAATTTGCGCTGAGGAGCAGTGATGTTCAGCTCGAGGGGCAGAGATTTCCTGAGTGAAGAAAGAATGCCGGAGGGAGTGTTCGTTGATGTCGTCGGGGTGAAGAAAGAAGCGCGATGCGGCAGAGATTTCCTGAGTGCGAGTCGCAGAAGAAAGAATGCCGGAGGGACTGTTCAGTGATGTCGTCGGGGTGAAGAAAGAAGCGAGGGTTGAAGAAATCACCGGGTTGAAGAACCGGGTTTGCGGGAAGGTCGATCGTCGAGAAGAACCTGCGGGATTGCGCGATGTCGAGCAGAACCTGCGCGATGTCGTCGGGTCGAGCAGAACCTGCGGGATTGCGCAAAGGATGAAGGAATCACCGGGTTTGTGCATCCAATTTTAGGGCGTAGCGCGATGTGATGAAGGAATTACCTGTTTCAGCGAAACGCGATGCGGTAGAGATTTCCTGAGTGCGAGTCGCAGAAGAAAGAACGCCGGAGGGACTCTTCGTTGATGTCGTCGGGTTGAAGAAAGAAGCGAGGGTTTCAGAAGCGAAGAATGGGGAGGATAGTGAAGCGCCGCGTTGAATTTGACGATAAGGCAAGATCAAGGGTATCGGGAGTAGGAGAAGAAAAAGTAGGGGAACTGTGGAATTTGACGATATTAGGTCTGAGATTTAGAAATTTGTTGTTTTATAACTTTAGGAGAAATGAGGGCAAGATGGGAATATTGAATGTTGCACCAAAGGGAACTTTTTATTTATAGAATAGTATAAATAATGAAAACATTGTTCATCACGTCCCCCCCCCCCCCCCCGCGCTGTACCATTTCCGCGCCCATACGGGCTTCTCCAGCAGCCGGTCGTGACTCCGCTACTGGCCAACCCGTCGCTAGGGGCTCTCCTCCAGCGG
Organism: Platanthera guangdongensis; assembly: GCA_039583875.1. Taxonomy (NCBI): domain Eukaryota; kingdom Viridiplantae; phylum Streptophyta; class Magnoliopsida; order Asparagales; family Orchidaceae; genus Platanthera; species Platanthera guangdongensis. The sequence continues at coordinate 38,349,485 of CM077167.1, read as the reverse complement.
TGGTCCGGCGGCCTGCCGACGGCGGAGCATTTTTTTTAATTTGAACGGGAGGGGAGGGGGGTGACGGCGACGGTGTTCCGGCCGCTGGGAGCGCCATGCAAGACGTCCAGAATAAGGAAGGGGGAGGGAGAAGGCTTCCACCTAGGTTTGGCTGGCTCGGGAGGGGCCGGCTTGGTTGGCCATGGCTCAAGGTGGTGTGTTGGATCCCTAGTTGATTTTGGCTAGGTTCACTGACTTAGGATGTGAACCATCATGTATAGCTAGGGTCAATTTGTGTCCTAGAGTCTAGGTTAAGTCCTTATACTCAACTCCAGATGGACCAGCTTTCAACAAGACCCTCAGAGATTCCAGACTCACAAGTTTTCAAGGCTAAGTAAAGTGAGTTCGACGTTCGTCGAACTCAGCTCGACGAAAGGAGTTTTGCGCTCGACGATCGTGAGACAATTCTTAGTGCTGAGCTCGACGATCTATGTTCTCTGTTCGACGAAAACTCAGTTTCTACTTCAAGCCAAAGTCAGGAGGACTTCAAATTTTTCTAAGTCCAGCTTCATGCTTCGGTCGACGAATTATATTCTGAGCTCGACGAACTTGGACCTCAAGTTCACAGCTTCTCAGGTCGACGAAGTCAGCTTCTCAAGTCGACGGATGCTATACTCTACTCGACGATTTCTGGACTCAGAGAATCTGTGTCGACACTTAGGGTTTGTGTCGACACCAGACGATTTGTGTCGACACCAGGATTTCAGTCGACACCAACTTATATCGACACCAGGATTTCATTCGACACCAGCTTATGTCGACACCAGAGGATTTGTGTCGACACCAAGATCAATCTGTCGACACCAATTTATGTCGACACAGCATTTCAGCAAATGCAGAGTATTTTGTCTAAATCTAGAACTTTTCTTAGGTCAACGAATTGATTCTCAGCTCGACGAATGAAGACTGTCTATCAGATTAATGAAGATTGTCTGCTCGACGAACTCTATCAAGCTCAGCTCGACGAACTCAAGCTCAGCTCGACAAACACAAGTTCAGCTCGACGAATTGTGTTCTTTGTTCGACGAATCCAGATTAGGTTTTCTTCAGGGTTCCCGTCCCGTTTCTTGGCGCTGATTCGTGAACATTTAATGCCAGATCTTCTCGGAATTTTACCGTTAGAACGTGCATTGACTATGGACGATCACATGCCGTTTTTCCATGGGATAGTTAGGAAAATCATTGATTGCTGATTCTTTCCAAGGCCGACTGTATTTACTGCTCGACATTCAAAAGTTTGAATATTCCTCAGTCAGTGACAGACACAATAGATACACAAAAACAAATAGTGACACAGTAAGAGAACATAATCAAGTAGAGTTCAAGAATTACAATACAGAAAACAATCTGACAATTTTTCTGAAGATTGCAGAAGAACAAACATTCTCAAATCACAAGTTCTTGACTGCAATCAGCCTTGACCAGAGAACTTTTGAAGAAGAAGAAGAACAACCAAATTCAATCAAGAGTCTTCTTCTTTCTATTCTCAGGACAACTTCAAAGGACAATAGAACTTTATCAGTCAAAAGAAGTTCCTGAAGCAGTTTTGCTCCAGGCATTCTAGGTCATTGAAGGCCTATCACCATGAAGCAGTGCTCCAGCATTCCTGACCAATTCAAGATCGCAGGGGGAGCAAGATCTGCTACATCAATCCACAAGTCTTCTCTCTGACTGTTGACAGAGAAGACACTATCACTCTCTATCTAACTCATGTACAACATTTTAAATCCCTTCAAAATTATTCTGGTTGCAAGTCTCCTTCCAAAAGGCTTGAGGGTTTGGTTTTTGGGGACGTGATCAAAACCCATTGGTGCCCAGGACACCTGATCAACTCATCCTGCAGTGGATTCCTACCTAGGGTGGTAGAAGAGTGGATGTACCCAGATTGATTGGGGAACCACTATAGCTCCTTGTGTTTTCTAGTTGCTTATTTTCTTTTGTTTTCTAGCTGTGGTCTGTGATTGCTCTGTGTTTAGCTAGTTGCTGTGCTTACTTTATGTTATTTGCTTCCCTATTCACTTAGGTATACAACAACAGTTGTAAAAAATTTTTAGTAAGCACCATACTCTATTCACCCCACCCCCTAGAGTATATCAGATCTAACCTGCACTTTCAATTGGTATCAGAGGGAGGTTGGTTAAAATACCACACCTTAGTGGTTGCACAGGCTAACACCTGAACCCAAAGATCCCTCTAGTTAGATCTGCTTGTTTTAAGTTTGTTACTAGATTTATTTCTTCACAGAACATGGCCCAAAACAAAGATTATGCTAGCACCAGACCTCTAGTGTGCAATCTATCTAAGTTTGCACTTTGGAAGGCAAGGATTAGATTGTACATGAACTCTATTGATGAAGACATTTTTAATTCTGTTTTGACAGTGTGTCCAAGACCCCCAGAAAATACAAGTACAAGTGTTGTTCCACCTTCATCAGGAACAGATGCAGAAATCAAGAAATGGAAAGTGGCAGATGCTAAGGCTATGAACATTTTAGCCCAGACTATATCTGATGAAATATTCCAAAAAGTAGCTGAATGGAACTCAGCAAAGGACATCTGGGACAAGTTATCTGAGATAGTCTCAGGATCTGCTGATGAGAGAAAAGATAGAAGATCTCATCTCATAACCCAATATGAGAACTTCAAGAAAGGAGAAGCTGAGTCAGTAGCAGACATGTATAATAGACTCAGTCTCATAGTCAATGAGCTGAAAACATTGGACAAAGAGATCTCATTGACTGAGCTCAATGATAAAATCCTAATATGCTTCCCAAGCACTTGGGACTCAAGGATCTGGCCAATCAAGGATGCCAGAAGCCTAAATGAGATCACAACTGAAGCTCTTTTGGGCAAGCTCAAGTCTTATGAGCTGCTCATCAAGAATAGAGAAGAAGAGCAGAAGGCTGCCTCACCAGCTATAAGAAAGGAAAAATCAATAGCTTTCAAAGCCATTGAAGATCAGCCTGAAGACAAGTCACAGGCAATGAAGTGCTGCTAAGCCTACTGGCCAAAAAATTTACAAAATGGCCAGAAACGATTTCAGGAAAAAGTCTGCCAGAGGGCATGACAAGCCAAGGTATGACAAATTAAATAACAAATAGATTATTTGCTTTGGATGCAGGAAAACAGGCCACATGGTGTCTGACAGTCCAGAAAATCAGTATATGGAGAAAAAATACAGGAAACAAAGAAGAAAAGACAAAGACTTTAGGAAGAACAGCAATGACAAACCCTCCTCCAGCAAGAACAAACACACCAGGAAGGGGTTTGTAGATGAAACTTGGAGTGAGACAGAAGAAGAATCTGAAGCTTCATCCAGCTCAAGTGATGATGAGGATGATGCTGAAGAAAACGAATTATGCATGATGCTATCAATGCCTCACAACAAAATTCTGATGCAGAAGAATCAGAGTCAGAGACTCAATCTGAAGAGGACCAGGTAATAAATTCTTTTAATTTCAATTCTGAGGACTTCAAGTGTGAGTTTAAAGCACTGTGTTTATATTTACTAAAATCTGAGAAGGAAATCATTTTTCTCAGAAATCAGCTATCTGAACACAACACTTTAAAATCAGAAAACCTCAAACTCTTTGAGGAGTTGGAATGCTGTAGGGAGCAGATAGCCTCATTGAAAAGTGAACTATCAAAGGCCAAAAAGTTTGAAGAATCCCTCAATGGGAGAAGTATCAAACTAATGGACATCACAAGCACAGTGAACTCAAGATTCAATAGTACACTGGGCTTGGGTGCTTCATCCAGCCAACCTATAGTATTAACAACTCCAATCAAATTTATCTCTCATAAAGGTAAGGGAGTTGTAGAGGTAGCTAGGAAGAATTCTGATCTACCTAAGAAAACCATAGTTCAACAGAAATCATCGAACGGAGCTCGACGATCGCCGAATGGAGCTCAACGATCTCAGGCTAAATCGTCGAACTCAGGTCGACGATCTATGAACCCTGAACTCTAGCACAGTCGATCTTCGAACGGAGCTCGACGATCTGACCCAAGATCGTCGAACTCAGCTCAGAGATCGTCGAACAGAGCTCAGTGTTTTGAAAACTCTTTCAAAGACAATTCAAAGTTCAATCCTAGAGGTTCTACATCTCAATGGTTTAACCCCTATACTGAATGGAAAATACCTCCTAGGATATATCATCCTGAAGGCTATAAGAGTCAACCAGAGATGTCTTTTATTTCTGAATTCAAAGGTTATCAACCTAGGCCCAAGGTAAACTGGGTCAAAAACAAGTAAATTGCTTTATGTGCAGGTGAAGACCTATCCAACATCAAACCAGTAATGGTATCTGGATAGTGGGTGCTCAAAGTACATGACAGGAATCAAGGAAAACTTCACATCCTTCAAAGCCAAGCTTGGACCCAAAGTAATATTTGGTGATTCAAACTTTGGACTAAAAAGGGATATGGTGCAGTCCAGATTGGCTCAGTCACATTCAAGAAAGTAGCCTATATGGAAGGACTGAAGCACAACTTGATCAGTATCAGTCAACTATTTGATGAAGGCTATCAAGTGACTTTCAGCAAATCCTCATGCAAGATCAAATCAGAGGACAACACAACTGTGTTGACAGGTAAAAGGAAAGGTAACTTCTATTTAGTAGATTTTCTTTCAACTAAAGTAGACATATGCTTGTTCAACTCTATTTGTAGACCTAATGAATTATGACATAAGAGATTAGGACATGTAAACCTTAGAACCATTGCTAGGCTATCCAAGGACAACCTTGTTAGAGGACTACCTTTTGGCCCCTACAAGAAGGAAGGACTTTGCAGGACTTGTCAATTAGGCAAGCAAACCAAAAATAGTTTCAAGTCACTTAATAAGAGTGATTCACCTAGGATTTTGTATCTGTTACACATGGATCTCTTTGGACCCATTACAGTACAAAGCTTAGGAGGGAAATCTTATACCTTAGTAGTTGTAGATGACTTCTCTAGATTCACGTGGGTGTTCTTTCTGAGGAAGAAGTCTGATAACTTTAAGTGTTTGACAGAGTTTCTCAAATGCATACAGAGTGAGTTCAATACTCACATTGACCTGATCAGAAGTGATCATGGGACAGAGTTTGATTCTCTTCTTATGCAAGAGTTCTGTCAAAGTGATGGGATCAGGCATACTTTCTCAGCTCCTAGAACTCCTCAACAAAATGGGGTAGCTGAAAGAAAAAATAGAACCCTTATTGAATCTGCTACTACATTGTTGTCAGATGCTCATCTTCCTCTATCCTTTTGGGCAGAAGCAGTGAACACCTCCAACTATGTGTTGAATAGAAGTTTAATATATAAGCTGAAGGGCAAGACTCCCTATGAATTACTCAAAGGGAAGAAACCTAAAATAGATTATTTCAAAATCTTTGGTTGTATTTTCTACATTCATAATAATGACAAGAAATATTTAGCAAAATTTCAAGCTAAAGCTGATGAAGCACTGTTTCTGGGATACTCCATGTTTAGTAAAGCTTATAGGGCATATAATAAGTCAACTCTTAAAATTGAAGAATTTGTTCACGTATCTTTTGTTGAGACTAACATATCATACAAGGAGAAAGAAATTTCTACCATAAGCTCTTTGTAGGTTCCACCACTGTATGATTCTATGGATGGACTGAACCTTACCCAAGAGGTTTCAAACCATCCCACTCCACAAGATGCTGAAACAGTTATGAGGAAAGTCAAGAGGAAGTGGATGAACTTCCCCCAACAGTCAGTATCATTCCCCAAGAGGAATTAAATACTGAAGCTCTTGCTCAACCAACTCCACCAACTGATCTTGTCACACTTAGAGATCACCCCAGATCTCAAGTGATTGCAGACATCTCAGTAGGTGTACAAATAAGGCATCAACTCAACCAAGACTTGATGCATGCCTGTTTTCTCTCTCAAATTGAACCTCTCACCAAAAATGAGGCAGAACAAGATCCCCACTGGATCATTGCAATGCAAAGAGGAACTCAATCAGTTTGAGAGATGTAGAGTTTGGGATTTGGTTCCAAGACCCCATAACTACCCAGTTATTGGAACCAAATGGGTCTACAGGAACAAGTTGGATGCTCAATGCAACATAGTGAGAAACAAGGCTAGGATTGTTGCTCAAGGCTACAGACAAGAGGAAGGAATAGACTATGACCAAACATTTGCCCTTGTTGCAAGGTTAGAGGCCATTAGGATATTCCTTGCCTATGCAGCCTACAAGAGATTCAAGGTCTACCAGATGGATATCAAAAGTGTATTTCTGAATGGAATACTTCAAGAAGAGGTTTATGTAAAACAACCTCCAGGTTTTATCTCTCCAACTCAACCATCTTTTGTTTTTAAATTGCATAAAGCTCTCTATGGTTTAAAGCAAGCTCCAAGAGCTTGGTATGAGACCCTAGCAAGCTTTCTTTTAGAGCATGAATTTATAAGAGGAACCATAGATAAAATACTTTTCACTAGACATCATAAGGACCAAATATTGTTAGTATAAATATATGTGGATGACATTATTTTTGGGTCTACTGAGCCCAAATTGTGCAAGAGGATTGCTGACCTCATGCATTCAAAATTTGAGATGAGTAGCATGGGTGAGCTTTCCTACTTCCTTGGTCTACAAGTGAAGCAGCTCCCAGATGGTATCTTTCTCTCCCAAGCTAAGTATGCTAAAGAGCTTATCAAAAAGTTTGGGATGGGTGATGCTTCAGGGATGAAAACCCCTATGACTACAAATGCTGTTGTGGATTCTGATGCGGCAGGGAAACCAGTGGATCAGAAAAATTATAGGGCAATTGTTGGATCTCTATTATACCTAATTGCTAGCAGACCTGATATAATGTTTGCTACATGCCTTTGTGCTAGGTTCCAAGTGAACCCTAAAGAATCTCACCTTATTTTCCTAAAAAGAATTTTGAGATATATAAAGAGTTGCCCTAGTCTAGGACTCTAGTATCCTGTAGAGTTAGAGTTTGAATTAACTGGATACTCATATGCTGACTATGCTAGATGTAGAGTGGACAGGAAAAGTATCTCTGGAACATGTCAGTTCCTTGGTATGAGACTTGTCTCCTGGTTTTGTAAAAAACAGACATCTGTGTCTATATCAACTGCAGAAGCAGAATACATGGCTGCTGGTAGTTGTTGTTCATAAATGCTATGGATACAAAACCAACTCTCAGATTATGGTCTCAACTTAAATAATTCAACATTATTTTGTGATAATACTAGTGCTATTGCTATAGCACAAAATCCAGTTCACCATTCTAGTACTAAACATACTGAAATAAGACATCATTTCATTAGAGTTAATGTGGACAAAAAGAAAATTAACTTGATCCTTATTCCTACTGATCTACAAAGAGCAGACATTTTCACCAAGCCATTGGATGAGAAAACCAATCTGTTCTTTATAAATCAACTGGGAATGATTAATGGAGAAGAGTTAACCTAGTTTCTGTCTGCATTCGACGAATTTTCCAGAGTTCGTCAAATAGAGTTCGACGAATTAGGGAAAGTTTGAGAGATTCTCGTCGAACGGAGATCGACGAATTCTCTGTGTGAGGAAACAATCTTCGTCAACCGGAGATTGACGAACTTTGCTTTAGAAGACATTTTGTCGAACGAAGTTCGATGAACTGTTTTCGATTCTTCTGGATGAGATCAACGAATTATCTGTCTATAATTTATTTCATCGAGCTCAGTTCGAAGAATTTTTCTTTTTTGTGGACCGGAGTTTGTCGATTCATATTCTGAAAATCTTATATCTAGGTTTTCTTCGACCTCCGTCCCGCGCTTTCAGTTCCTTTGCTCTTGGTCGTCGTTTCTCTCTGTGTTTTTCTTGCAGGACATCAATGGCAATTCCCTCGGGTGCTTTGGTTGTAATGAAGTTTGACACTGGATTCGACATGGACTTTGAGTCGTTTCAACATTCTGAACCCATCTTTCTATACATCTTAGAACTACTGGAAGAACTCAGTTTAAAGGATTTCGTGACCAGGCACATTAAACTTCATGGAACGGAAATACGAGAATGAGTATATACATCTACAGTTTCTGAAGAAGATGTTTTGACCGGCAATATAGGGAACACTGCTGTTTCCCTCTCTCCCGCAGTTCTTACTGAAATATTTGGATTAGTGAACGGAGAAGACAATCTGGAAATGGATTCTGAGGAATTCAGTGATATGCTGAAACTAATGGGTTTCTTTGATAACAACCCTAATAAGTTGTTGAAAAAGCATTTATCCGCCGCCTACCAATTTCTGGTAGATATTACGGGAAAGATACTTATGGCCAAGCACTCTGCTCATGACTATATTACCCGTCACCAATTTCTGATAATGTGTGCAGTAGTGAATAAGCGACAGGTTGATTGGAGTAAGGTGTTCTTCGAATTGATCAAGAAGAAGAACAACAAGAAGGAAGTTTGCTTTGGCAGAATATTGGGAATATTTCTCAAAGAGAAGGCTGCTGAATGTATGGTCTCCCCGACCATCTCCATAAACGCCAGCAAGCGCCTCACTTGCGCTCTGTTTGGCAGATGGGAGAGGAACATCTCCAAGCACTTAAAGGCTTCTTCCTCCTCCCTCCAAACTTCTGAGAGTACAAAGGCTGTAAAGGCCGCTCCCCACCCTGTTGAAGAGGTTCCTCCATCTCAACCATCTCTTCCAGCACCTCTTCCTCCAAAGAAGCCTCCTAATGTACCTACCCCTCCTTCATCTCCACCACTTGACCTTACAACCATTCCATCTTCACCTCCATCTTCCCCTCTGCAAGTTAATCAACAACCCACTCCTCCAGATTCCCCTCCTGAGACAATACTTCCTACACCTCCTCAGTCTCCTCTTCCCCCACACCTCTCCACCATTCCATCTTATCATATACCATCAGACTCAATCATGCTAGATGTCCCCACTCCATCTGTTATTCCTCCTCCCATTCCATCCTCTTCCCCTTCCCTATTTGATCCATCCACCCTCATTTCTTTGCTCACCCCTCTCATAAAATCTTTGATCCAAGAGGCAATTACACCTCTTGTGACCTCCATTAATTCCTTATCTGCCCAGATCTCACTTCTATCTGTTGTCCCATCTTCATCTAGGGGTCTGGCTCCAGGTATTCCTGAACCCAGGCAGGCGGAGATGCTCTGTGATGAAGTTGCAGCAGATGCAGATACAGTAGCAGCAGCAGCAGTCACAGAAGTTCCCTCTCCAGCAGATTCAGATTCAGCTGAGGATACAACAATCTTGATAGACTTTGATGTTGAGATGTTTGAGTTAATTCAATTCATGGATACTGACATTGATTTGGATGAGTCAGTTGCACAAATAACTCATGTTGGTGATTTCTATTTAAATCCCACAGTGAATCTATCAGTTTTGCTGAGTAATTTTGATACTGTATATAAACAATCTCTTCCAGCTGATTTTACTAAGCCATATTTGGCTATGGTACCATATACCTCTCCAGCTAGTCCAGCAGTTGCCAAGCAACTCTGTGACAATTTTGCTCTCTCAGCTTCCAGCCCAGAGGTCATTCCAGAAGATACAACAGTGCCAGTCTCAGCACCAGATTTTATTATGTATGACTCTCCAATGCCTACTCTAGATAAGCTTATTCAGGCAGACATTGAAGAAGAGAATAAGATACCGTAGCTGATAGCTCTGTCTCCTTTGTTTCTGAATCTTGTATAGATATTTCTTCTCTTGTTGCTGATACTCCTTTTCCTGAACCTTCTGCCTCTCCTCCAGCAAAGGCTGTTGTTTCTGATAAAGCTTTAAAAGCTTTGGATGCTCTTTATGACATCCCTCAAGGTTCTGAGTCAGAAGAATATGATGATGATGATTCTGATGAAGATGCAGCTAGTAAGAAAAAGAGATTGTTGGCAAAGAAGAGAAAGGTTGCTCCTCCTCCAGCTCCCAAGCCAAATCCCAATGCAGACACTCCCTATTATATTCTGCACAAGGTGACTCCATATAAGGGAATGTCAGCATGGATGTGGCTCTCCAAAAACCAGCAGAAAGTTAGAAAGAGAAGCAGGAAATATTCCCCTCCTCCAGTGCACAGATACAGGAAGGATCCTCCTCCTCCTCCTCCTCCAACAGCTGGTGTCAGTGGCTCTAGCTCCCAAAGATCTGCCCCAATGCAAACCTATCAGAGACAATGAGGGAGATCTTCTGCAAGCAGCCATCAGAGGCCATCCTCCTCAGTTAGTCAACAGCATAAGCAGCAGCAACAGCAACAAAGTCTTGAAGTACAAAAAGCTGAAAGCCCAAAGAAGCCAGACTCCCCTCCAATTCCTTTTGAAGATCCAGAGACTGTTAATACTGCAAGAATGGCTAGGTACCACGAGCTGATTGGTCTATCCTTGATAAATAAAGCCAAAGAAGAAGGAAAAGATATCTCTGGTCTTTCAACCATGTCTAAATATAGAAAAGAAGAGCTGAAATAGTTTGACAAAGGCAATAAATTATTTAATGTTGATGACTATATGAAACTTCACCCAGAAGCAGTTGTCCCAAGAGCAACATCATTAAAAATTATTGGGGCAGCTGACATGACTATGACAGTGGCTCAAGCTCAAGATCCTAACAGAGAAATCATTTTCAAGAAGCCAGGAGTAAAGAAAACAGAAGACAAACCTCATCAGAAGAAGCCAAAGAAGTAATTTTTCTTGTTGATTCATTTCTGTCTGTTATTTGTTTTTAAACTATGCTATCTGTTATAAAGCTGTATATATATATATATATATATATCTGTTGCATGTGTTATAATTCTCTGCCAGATATATCTCTTCTCTTACTTAGTTTTTCCGTTCTGAGTCTCTGTTAGTGACCTCACCCAAATAGGGGCAGATTGTTGAATCCCTAGTTGATTTGGGCTAGGTTCACTGACTTAGGATGTGACCCATAATGTATAGTCAGGGTCAATTTGTGTCTTAGAGTCTAGGTTAAGTCCTTAGGCTCAACACCAGATGGACCAGCTTTCAACAAGACCCTCAGAGATTCCAGACTCATAAGTTTTCAAGGCTAAGTAAAGTGAGTTCGACGTTCGTCGAACTCAGCTCGACGAAAGGAGTTTTGCGCTCGACGATCGTGAGATAATTCTTAGTGCTGAGCTCGACGATCTATGTTATCTGTTCGACGAAAACTCAGTTTCTACTTCAAGCCAAAGTCAGGAAGACTTCAAATTTTTCTAAGTCCAGCTTCATGCTTCGGTCGACGAATTATATTCTGAGCTCGACGAACTTAGACCTTAAGTTCACAGCTTCTCAGGTCGACGAAGTCAGCTTCTCAGGTCGACGGATGCTATACTCTACTCGATGATTTCTGGACTCAGAGAATCTGTGTCGACACTTAGGGTTTGTGTCGACACCAGACGATTTGTGTCGACACCAGGATTTCAGTCGACACCAGCTTATGTTGACACCAGGATTTCAGTCGACACCAGCTTATGTCGACACCAGAGGATTTGTGTCAACACCAAGATCAATCTGTCGACACCAATTTATGTCGACACAGCATTTCAGCAGATGCAGAGTATTTTGTCTAAGTACAGAACTTTTCTCTGGTCGACGAATTGATTCTCAACACGACGAATGAAGACTGTCTATCAGATGAATGAAGATTGTCTGCTCGACGAACTCTATCAAGCTCAGCTTGACGAACTCAAGCTCAGCTCGACGAACACAAGTTTAGCTCGACGAATTGTGTTCTTTGTTCGACGAATCCAGATTAGGTTTTCTTCAAGGTTCCCGTCCCGTCTCTTGGCGCTGATTCGTGAACATTTAATGCCAGATCTTCTCGGAATGTTACCGTTAGAACGTGCATTGACTATGGATGATCACATGCCGTTTTTCCATGGGACAGTTAGGAAAGTCATTGATTGCTGATTCTTTCCAAGGCTGACTGTAATTACTGCTCGACATTCAAAAGTTTGAATATTCCTCAGTCAGTGACAGACACAATAGATACACAAAAAAATAGTGACACAGTAAGAGAACAGAATCAAGCAGAGTTCAAGAATTACAATACAGAAAACAATCTGATAGTTTTTCTGAAGATTGCAGAAGAACAAACATTCTCAAATCACATGTTCTTGACTACAATCAGCCTTGACCAGAGAACTTTTCAAGAAGAATAAGAATAGCCAAATTCTATTAAGAGTCTTCTTCTTTCTATTCTCTGGACAACTTCAAAGGACAAGAGAACTTTATCAGTCAAAAAAAGTTCCTGAAGCAGTTCTGGTCCAGGCATTCTAGGTTATTGATGGTCTATCACCCTGAAGCAGTGCTCCAACATTCCTGACCAATTCAAGATCTCAGGGGGAGCAAGATCTGCTATATCAATCCACAAGTCTTCTCTCTGACTGTTGACAAAGAAGACACTATCACCCTCTCTCTAATTCCTGTACAGGGTTTTAAATCCCTTCAAAATTATTTTGGTTGCAAGTCTCCCTCCAAAAGACTTGAGGTTTTGGTTTTTGGGGATCTGATCAAAACCCATTGGTGCCCAGGACACCTGATCAACTCATCCTGCAGTGGATTCCTACCTAGGGTGGTAGAAGAGTGGATGTACCCAGATTGATTGGGGAACCACTATAGCTCCTTGTGTCTTCTGGTTGCTTATTTTCTTTTGTTTTCTGGCTATGGTCTGTGATTGCTCTGTGTTTAGCTAGTTGCTGTGTTTACTTTATGTTATTTGCTTTCCTGTTCACATAGGTATACAACAACAGTTGTAAAAAGTTTTTAGTAAGCACCATACTCTATTCACCACCCCTAGAGTATATCAGATCTAACCTGCACTTTCATGGTGGAGGAGGGGAGGGAAAGCTCGGCTTGGCTTTTTCCGGCCATAAGGGCTCTAGTAGGGGGGAGCAAGGGGAGGGGGCTGCTCTGTGATCTGTGAGGGAAAAATAGGGGGTGGGGTGGCTTTTAAAGGGAGGGGGAGCTCCCTCCCTTTGGGTGGTGTGGGACTAATCTCTCCTTAGGGAGGGATTAATCCCACCCTCCAACTATCCAAGGCCAGCTGGAGGTCTCTCATTTTCCCCCAGATTGGGAAAATGGATGGGGCCACTTATGGGCTTGGGCCTTTGGGTAGGAGAGAGAGAGAAGTGGGTGGGCCTCCACTTGACTTAGGAAGGGGCTTGCTGGTTGGGGGCCCAAGGAGAGTGAGGGGGGGCATGGGGTATCTTCTGGAGAGGAGGTGGGCCCCTCACTTGGAGAAAAATCCAAAAAGTGGATTTTTGGGAGGGTTTGACCAAGTCAACCTAGGGAGGGTCCCCCTTGCTGGTCAAAGTCAAAGTGGGTCCAAGTCATCGGGGTCGGGTCAAGATTCGGGTGTCGTGTCATAATTGGTGTGCGCATGCTTTTCAGTGCACGACTAGGCTTGATTTGACCACGGTTTGACCAATTATCATCGAAATTGACTAGGACGACTTCCGTTGACTTCGTATTGACCATATATGTCCAATGCCACTGAATGGGGTTGAATCAGAGTCCGTTTGGCGAAAGTCCAAAATTTGCACGTCGCAGCTCGCTATAATGGCCGAAGTGTGTAAAATTGTCTTTAGACCTCGGATCGTGACGTGACGGGTTCCGATGCACCTGTCTAGGTTATATGAGGTCACAGGAATCGACAGAACTCGATTTGGAGTTCTCTAACTCGATATCCAAAATCTGCTCTCGTTGCATTTTACGAGGAATGGTCACATTCACTATATGACCTCGGGGTCCAACTGAATGAGTTCTGATATACTCTTATTGACTACACGAGGTCAGAGGAACTGACAGAACTCAATTCGGAGTTCTCTAGCTCTATTTTCCGCCTAGGGTTGTCTCCTACCGGGTCATGGGTAGGGTTCGGGCCACTTTTATTAGGCCCACTAGGGCTCTAGTGGCCCAATAAAAGTGGGTATGTTACAGCAAACACAGATCTTGTATTCATCAACTATCAATCTTTACAAGGCCAGGTATACATTGCGAGACATGATTTCGCCAAGTACAAATGAGAAGAAAACAAGCAAGAGAAATCTTCAAGCCTGACGTACTTCCTCAGAGACCGCCGAGTCCGCTGAGTCCGCCAAGACCGCCAAGCCGCTCCTACTATCGCTGATCTACGGAGTCCGCACAAACCACAGACAACACGTTATTCTGCAGACACACGCTTTACAAGGTGCCACCAAACTAAAGGAACGGACCGCCAAGTCTGCCGAGACTGGTGACCTGGATATTGAACTTGAAAAACTGTTGGAGAGAAGACTGGTTGGCCGCAAAGTGCGACCTACTGCAAACCGCCGATTGTAACCGCAAGCTCCACTGCTTCCTGACTGCAATCAGAACCATACTCCTGGCTTCATAGTACTAGCTGCGCAACCTGCAAATAGTAACCATTAAATCTCAAACCGCGCGAACAATAAATCCGAGATTGCAGCAATTAATCCGCGCTCAACATACTATTCATTCAGTTACTGTAGAAGTGACGGTGCCGCTCACTGCATCAGTACGCATGCTACATGCGGACACGACACTAGCTCTTACAACACGCGAATACCTCTTTAACCCGCCAAACGATTCTACGACCAATAGGCACTGATCGCCCGATCAACAGCAGACTCTGTGAGCACAACGAACACCTTGGACTTGTCAGAGTGACCAAGTCCAGCAACTCACAAATCAATAGACGCGAGCTCGGCGGACACGTAGCCAGGTCGCATGCTCCAAGAACAGTCTGGCATCATAAATACGGCTATCACCCGCCGCATCCCCAGATATCAAGGCAAGGACCAATGCCGATCTCACGACCTCGAAACTTCGTCCGCCACAGCGAACTCCGCAGAGTCCAGCCGAGTTCGCCATATTACCGCGGACTCACTACCAATCTACCCGTTTACTTCAAGGACAAGCTAACTGCAGACCCCCGGTCGAGCTAACTGAACACCGCCACTAGATCGTTATAGACAGGCCGGTTAGGCCGCTCCAATTGTCCACCCAAGACACCATGTCCACCCAGGCCACACCGTCAGTCCGTTCGTGCCGCGGACTCAGTGTGCCCAGGCGCGTGGTCTGCCCAAACAACCACTTTAACTTCATGATTTTTAACAATTACCTTTATCATAGGGTTGAGATCTTTTAGAGGTAAAAAAGAAAAGAAGTAAAAGAGACCAAAATAACATTAAATGAACACAGAAATGGTTAGATATCACCCACAATCTTCAATTAGTTCAAACCGTCGAATGCTGGCAAATTTTCACCAAAAACTTGACGCACCTCCTCGTGTGCTCTTTCCTGCCATCTTGGGTTCATGCTCAGAAAAACTATAGTCCAGTTAAGCAGAACATTTGTTGTCTTTTGTCGTGCAAAGTAAAAAAGCTTACATTCTTCAATAACCTCTTTGGTAGTCATTGTTGAAATTTATGAAGTAACAGTGGGTGAATGGAGCAGTTGGACCTATCCGTGCAGACTACGTGGACAAGGTTGGCGGACTACTAGGTCGGCAGGGATGTTGCAAACGGTTTGTTCTGTAGCGGCCTGGGAGGTCTGTTCGCGCGGACTACGCGGACAGCAGCGGTGGTTAGCCAGGCCGACTTGTGCTCAGTAGGGAGTTGAATCACAGAAAGTAACTAGGCGGATAGAGACTCTATCTGCGAAGTCCGGCAAGAAGCGGACGGAAGAACTGGAGCTCGGCAGACCGCCTTGGCAGAAGCCTTGGTCTTGCTTTAGTGAAGTGGCAAGTGGAGACCGCGGAGACCACCAGTCAGTTCGAACTGATACTGGAGCTCGTCGGGACAGGCAGACTGGATCCAGTGTCTGCCAGTAAGTGCGGACTTGCCCTTGTGGCCCGTGGTGTGGACTTGGTTCATTCTGTACCAAGTCCATGGCTAGCTCAGTCCTGGGAGATCGCGCAGTGGAGTGCGGACTGTGTCTCAATCCGCCAAGCTCGGCAGGATTGCTTTGTGCCTTGGTTGCGAGTTTGAGGATATACAGACTAGCGTTTGTGTCCGCAACTGCGTGCAGACTGGTTGCGAGTTGTTGGTTCAACTGCTTCAACTAGTTCTTCACTTTCTTCGTCAATCTGTGGAGAAGGATGCAATGTAACCTCTTGGGTAAGGTTTAAATCATCCAACTTCTCACATAGATAGAGTACCTGCAAAGTTTCTATGATAGAAGAATCCTTCTCTTTCTAAAATGTATTAGCTTCTTCAAAAGAAATATGTACAGATTCTTCTATTTTTAATGTTGACTTGTTAAATCTTTATACTATAAGGAAAGGCCTAATCCCTCATGGTGTAACATTCGTTGGACCAAAATGCCCTCAAAAAATCAGCTTTGGTGAGTTAATTTGAGGGTATTTCGGTCATTTGGACGAATTAGGGCTTAATTAAAATAGAACCACACTGTTAACCCAAATCAAAAGCCCGATACCGTCTTCTCTTCTACGCAGCGCAGGTAGGGCAGTTCCTACGGCGTCATCTCCTCCTCTTCCTACACGCATCATCTCCTCCTCTTCCTGCCCGTCGCAAGACCGTCGCCGTCGCAAGCCCGCCGCCGTCGCACCTTCCACGCGATTTCCCACTGGCCCGTCGCAAGCTCGACGCACCTTCTGGTGACGATGCCCTGCGAATGCTTCCATACCGATGCTGCCCTGGTAAGCTCTCCCACTTCTCAGTTCTCGATGCTACCATTTTCTCCATTTTCCCCCTTCTACTGCGACCACCATTTCCCCCCTTCTCAGTTCTCGATGCTACCATTTTCTCTTTTCTCCATGGCTTCTTCAAACTGCCCTCCCAGACTTCTTCGAACTGCCCTCCAGGTGCGAATCCTCCTTCCTATTATGCAAGCTCTGTATCAAGAACTCGTGATCTTGCTTTTCGCCACAGCTCCCACTATTCTTGCTCATCAGGTCTCAAGCTCTTCTCCCATGTCTCTTTGTTCTGCTCTCCCTGAATTTTACCTTTCCTTCAATAGGAGGAGGAAATGAGGATGGCATTTTAATATCAGCGGCAGTTGGGGAAATGCAATGCCGAGAAGCTTAAAATGGTTTTTTCCCTGGACTTTGATGGTCACTCTTCATAGACAATATCAGCGGCAGTTGTGGAAATGCAATGCCTAGAAGCTGAAAATGGTTTTTTCCCTGGACTTTGATGGTCAATCTTCATAGATAAGACTGTGATGAAATTGATTAAGGTTGCTAACGCTGCTTTGTACAGGCTTCTGCAAGTAAAAAAAATAGTGATTCTGGTTTTCTGCTACTGGTTAAGTTCAGAGTTGCTTGGTGGAAACAACCACATGCTCTACAAAAAGTCAATCCATTTTGTTGGAGCAAAATAAGCAAATGAAGCTTTTGGGGGGAGATTCATGCAAACACAGGTTAGTTTTAGCATTTAATTCATATTTAAAAAGCAATTTACTAATAAGTTTCTCAAGGATCTCTTAGTTATAAACCCCCAAAAAGTTATTAATATTACATATCATACTACCACTAAATGAATTAAGCACAACTCATCAAGGAAATGTAAACATGTTCAAACATGAATGCAACATGAATTTAGATATGACTTAAGTGCATTTTTCACCATTTTGTGAAAGTTTTGTGAATACTTTTAGCCTGGTGTTCATACACCATTTTTGTGAATACTGAGGATCTATATGTCTTATTGTCACCATTCATGTTTGAACATGTTTACATTTCCTTGATGAGTTGTGCTTAATTCATTTAGTGGTAGTATGATATGTAATATTCATTTAGTGAATATTATGTGAGATGCACTATGGTCACACCGCGGTTTGGCAGCATGTGAGATGCACTATTTTGTGAGATGCACTATTATGTGAGATAGTTATAGCAAATTAAACCAGAGATAGTTATAGAATGCTAGAGAATGATTATTGTCTTAGTACTACAAATGTGGTTCTCAATTTTTGATGTTGGAGGCCGATCAGTTTACCCAAAATTTGCAAATCTGATGCAAAACAATTTGCAATCCTTAATTTTTTTAGAGTTTGCAATGTGTAAATTCTGTAAAGTTGTAGCTTTATTAGAGTTAAGTTGTTCATTGGTTGCTATATATTCTGCGTGATATATCTGGATGGTAAAATACTTTGAGCTCTTTAGATTTATGGCTGATTTGGTAAGAATTATGGCGGGAAGTAGAGATCAGATATGTGTTTAAAATTCAACGATATCAGTTTTTTTTAATCAAAACAGCTATATTTATATAGATTAAATATTTATATATCTTTATAACTGGAGGTATATCTTTATTATATAAGGAAATATATTGTAAAGATACCTTATAGTTTTTTGCAGGCTCTGTTGTCTCTGCACATACAATTAATTTTTTTGCAGACTATGTTGTTAGTTTTTGTGATCTTATATTATATTGATTGATGATTACGTGCTTAAAAATGATAACACATAATTTTATTGAGTTTATTCTCAATGTTATTGACCTACAACAAAATCTCCAACTGAAGAGGACGGTGATCATGTCACTGTCGTGTGATCTTATAATTGCAATTTTGATGTTCAATGTGGCATTCACTTATTGCTCAAGTGGATGATCTGTATCAACAGCGGCCAGTGATTTTACATAATGTGGCATTCACCAATGTTACCCCCCACGACAATGCATTCTCTCTCCACCAATGTCGCCGCTCATGATCAATGTCGCCTCCCTCGACCAATGTCGTCGCTCTCGACAAATGTCACCCCCTCTGACCAATGTCGCCGCCCCTGAACAATGTCGCCGCCCCGGACCAAAGTTCGCCGCCCCCGATCAATGTCGTCGCCCTCGACAAATGTCGCCTCCATGACAAATGTCGTCCCCACAACAAATGTCGCCCCCTCGACAAATGTCGCACCCACGATGAATGTCGCCCCCTCGACAAATGTCGCACCCACGATGAATGTCGCACCCACGACGAATGTCGCACCCACGACGAATGTTGCCTGTACGGGGTCCCCCGTGCACGACTGCTTGTACCCTATAAGCTTTGCTAGCTGTGGAATATCCAAGGAAAATTCCCTCTGTAGCTTTTGCTTCAAACATTCTAAGGTGTTTCTTATTATTATTATGAATGTAACATTTACATCCAAAAACTTTTAAATAATGTACTTTAGGTTGCTTCCCTTTAAGTAATTCATAGGGAGTCTTACCCTTAAGTTTATGAATTAAACTTCTGTTTAGAACATAATTTGCTGTACTCACAGCCTCTGCCCAAAAGGATCGGGTCAAATAAGTATCTGTAAGCAATGTCCCAGTAGATTCAATAAGGGTTCTATTTTTTCTTTCTGCAACCCCATTTTATTGAGGAGTTCTAGGAACAGAAAAACAATGTCAGATACCTTCCTTCTCACAGAATTCTTGCATGAGAAGAGATTCAAACTCGGTGTCATGCTCACTTCTAATCAATGCAACTAGAGTAGAGTACTCAATCTGTATGCCCTTAAGAAAATCTGTAAGAACTTTAAAGTTATCTGATTTATTTCTCAGAAAGAACACCCAAGTAAATCTAGAAAAGTCATCAAAATGACTAAGGTGTATGACTTTCCTCCCAAACTTTGTACAGTAATAGGGTCAAAAGGGTCCATATGTAGCTGATACAAAAGGTCCATATGCAGGGTCCTTCCTTCTTGTAAGAACCAGAAGGCAGTTCTCTAACAAGGTTGTCCCTAGATAGTTTAGCAATATTCATAAAGTTTACATGGCCTAGTCTCTAATGTCATAAATAATTAGTAGAGCTAATTTGATTAAATAAACAAATTTCTGTACTAGCAGATTCGAAATTTACTACATAAATGTTTTCTTGTCTAATTCCATTTAAAATAATTATGTTTTTATCAGAAGTATGACACAAGAAGACTGATTAAATTATACTTGATAACCTTCATCACATAACAGACTTATGGATATAAGGATGTGCTTGAGACCATTGACATATGCTACCCTCCTGAAGGTAACAACTCCAACTTTGACATTACCATAATCTTTTGTCTGTCCACAGTTGGAGTCCAAAAATCACCTTTGGTGCAAGCTTTGCTTTAAAATTAGTTAGGTTGTCTTTACTTCCTGTCATATATTTTGAACACATACTATCCATATACCACTGTTGCTTTGTGATAGGAAAGTTCTTCACCTGTACAAAGTAAGATTAGTTGTTCTTGACCCAGGTGACCTTGGGTCCATGATTTCTTTCATAAGAATAACTTGAAATGTAAGAGAATTCAGGTTGATCTTTGTAACCAAGTGGATGATATCTCCTAGGATGATTAATCCATTGATTAAAAGGATTGTTAAAGGTTTTAGTTTTCTTAATGTTCTGAAAATAATTCAAGTTTCTATTATAATGAACTGGGTTCGATGAATTATAATAAGTTCGTCGATCTGCGTTCGACGAATTTGGATGAGTTCGTCGAACTCCGTTCATAGAATGAAAATGTTCATTCTCTGAACCCCAAGTCCATCGATCGTGGTTCAACGAATCATATTGAGTTCGTCGAGTGCAGTTGGACGAAAAATTATATCTAAAATCTGCGTTCATAGTTCGTCAATCTGAGTTCGACTAACTATATTCTTTTCATCGAGCTTGGCTCGACGAAATATGTTGAACATTATTTTTGTGAGATTTTTTATTTTTCTTTGATTTATTCTTTGGTAAGATTTCAGTATTTTTATTTGTAAGTTGTAAAACTTCTTTTTCTTTTTCTTTTGCAGAAATAAATTTTATGGGGGTTGATAATATATTTTTCTGAAGAAAAGGAAGCTGACTTGATGAAGCTCCCAACCGCAGTTTGCTATTTAAACAAGCATTCACTATTCTTGTGATGTCCATCAATTTGATGCTTCTCCCATTAAGTAATTATTCAAATTGCTTAGCCTCAATTAATTTAGTTTCTAAAGATAGTATTTGGTCATTAGCTGTTTTTAGATCTTAAGTTTTAAATTTTCTGAACACAAATTGTCAAACTCAATTACTTTCTCTCTGAGAAGTTTGATTTCTTTCTCAGATTTAATTAAATCATTACACAATAGTTTGAAATCAATTTTACATTGATCAAAAGAAGAGATTACCTGATCTTCTTCTGATATGGATTCATCATCTTAATTGTCTGCTTCTGAATCTGCAGCCTCTGTGTTGCTGCAAGAGGCATTGATTGCCATCAAGCATATATCTCTGGCTTTGGCCTCTTCTTCATCCTCACTGGAGTGATTCATCACCAATAATAATAATAAGTACCTTGCGAAAGGGAACTATGTGCGTAATCCCATCATAGTTCCTAGTGCCCCTTGAGAGCCCTTCATAGGGAATACCGGGGGCAGTCCTAGGTTAAGGTAAATTGTATTAACAAGCTGTAAAGAGTAACTTAGTAATTATGGTTGCACATTTCACAAACACAGATAGCACAGGAAGATAGTTGGGAGCTTCGGCTTGGATAGTTAAGAGACGGACGTTTTGGTCCGGGGAGTTTCGACTCGATTATTTGAGACGGATATTTTAGTCCGTGGAGCTTCAACTCGGTTTTGAATACATTAAATTTGCATGTACATAAAAGGAAAGAAAATTAAGGTGGTGGGTTTTCGGTATTGGAGGGTCGATGCACCGACGCCAATACGCTGACTAAGCAAGTGTGTCTAGCACTTCGCCAACAGAAGTCCGATGCGCCAGCCGGCAAGAGTACGCAGGATCTCCGCTTTGTGCACCAGCATTGAGGCGTACGATAGGTCTGACCGGTAGTGCTTTACTGGTTTAGAGGTGGGCGAGGCCCAACCCACCGTTTTCGTCTGCCACTACGAAGGTATCCTGGGAAGTTACGGCTCCAGAAAGGGGGAATTAAAGGTCCGTGTGCACAGAGTCGGATGTGTGTATTGCACTTACATGTTCCATCATACCCACTTGCATTTCATAGCATAATCGATTTCTTTAACCCCTGACACCTAAGGTATAAGTGGAATGAGACGCTTATACATTAGGACTTGAAAAACGACCCCTTAGTCTATAAGCTTGTGTGGGCAAGTTTATAAATTAAGGTCAATTTTGATATATATTTACTGCTATTTGATAACCGACACCCCAACGTATAAATTGATATGGGACTTTTTATACGATGGGAGCCTTGCAGAAGACCCCTTGGCTTATGTGTTCTCACATAAGTGAAGGTTACTTTTCATATTTCATCTTATTGTCAATATCTATTATAGAATTGCTTTTATAGGTCCGCTGCCATCTGTTTTTGATTATTCTCCACCTTCAAGTCCTCCCCTTTATTCCTCTCCGCTCGTTGCCTAGGATCCATTGGGTAAGGGGTGAGGGATGATAGGGCTTAGTCTTTTAGACTAACAGTTTTCGAACCGCATCATTTTAGGGAATCGTGTAGCCCAGCATGGGGGAGCAGCCCCCGAGACCGGTGCGCTTGGAGATGGGACAGTCTAGCTCCGATGATCATACAGCCGGGACCGTGTGTCTCAACCTTGAGTAGATGTTCTGTGTTTGCCTCCGCATGAGTGATTTGTAGTGAGGACATGATGTACCGGGCATAAGACCGTATTTTAGTACTCGGATATATTATCCTGTGGACACTCCCTTCGTGGAGATTAGCTATATGATATGTGATTTTCTGTGGACTGCTAGTTTGTGTTTACTTTGTTTTGCTACTTTTCTGTGATCGAATTGGCCAGCAGAATTAGTGCTTGGTGGTGATGACCCTTCAGGGCGTGAAGGAGTCACCGCAAAACGGCAGTTCTGGGCCTAACACCCTGGTGTTGAAAAAAAAAGGAGTCTTACAAGTTGCTTGGCGCAGGGCAGAGCTTGCTATCAGGTTTGAGATGAAGGATCTGGGTGAACTCCACCATTTCCTTGGACTTGAGGTGGAGAGGAAAGAGAGCGGCATACTCATGTCCCAGAAGGACTATGCGGAACAGATTGTTTAGAGATTCGGTATGCAGAATTGGAAGAGTAGCTCTACTCCTTTTGATTCTGGCATCAAACTTCGGCGGGATGAGGGGAGGATTCTTCCAAATCCTTTGGTGTTTCGGTCTCCTGTTGGGAGTTTGATTTACGTGATGATTATAAGACCAAACATTGCTTATGTTGTTGGTCGAGTAAGTAGGTATATGGCGGAACCTAGGAAGCCTCATCTAATGGCGGCTAGGAATATCTTGAAGTACATGAAGGCCACTTCTGACATGGGTCTCCTATATAGGAGAGGCACGGAGTTTGTTCTTCAAGGGTACTCGGATGCTGATTACAGGGGAGATTTAGACGACCGGAAGCCAACATCCGGTTACGTCTTCACTTGTGGATCAGAAAGTATTTCTTGGTGTAGCAAGAAGCAAGACTCAGTGTCTGTCTCTACTATGAAAGCAGAATACAAGGCTTCGGCATTGACAGCTCGGGAAGCCATCTAGCTCAGGAGATTAGTAGAGGATATCTATGAAGAAGTGCACGGTCCTACTCTGCTGAGCGGTGACAATGAGAGCGCCCTGAAATTGGTGAATAATCGAGTTTGTCATGCTCGGACCAAACACATAGAGATTGAGCACCACTTCATACGGGAGAAGGTGTTGGAGGGATCTTTGATGGTGCAACATGTGAGCAGTGAGGATAATGTCGCAGACATTTTCATGAAGCCGTTGCCGAAGGTGCCGTTTACTCGGTTACGTGGATTGCTGGGCTTGATCACCACTTTTCACTTCAAGGGGGAGTGTTGAAAATTATGAAGTGAAAGTGGGTGATGGAGCACAACGTGCAGTCTGAGTCCGCGGCCTAGCCGGACTATTATTACGGCCTGGGTGGTCAATGACAGGGTAGACTTGATAGCTTGGGCATCTAGTGGAGCGGCCTAGGCGGTCTGTCTTTGGCAGTCTGGTGGCGTGCTCAGCTTGGCCTGCGATTCTACAGATCTTGTTCTTGAAGTAACCAGGCGGATTGGATATTAAATCCACGGAGATGTAGCGGACTCGGTTAGAGTCTACGGAGTCCGTTTTGGCAGGCTGGTTTTGTAGATCGCGAGATCGGTATTGGTCCTTGCCAAGTTCTTCGGTGATGCGGTGGGTGATAGCCACATTCATGGTGGAGGACTGTCCATGAAGTCGGCGGTCTGGGTTTCGTGTCCACTAAGATCGCGCCATTTGTTTGGTGGGTTGCTGGACTTAGTCATAGTGTGACAAGTCCAGGGTGTTCGCAGAGTCTGCTGTTCACTGAGCAATCTGCGTGTTGGTCGTGGACTTGTGCGGTAGGCTGAGTGTCCGCAGAGTCCATTGTTGACCGAGTGATCTGCTTGTTGGTCATGGACTCGTGGTGGGCTGAGGCATTGTTCTCGAGCTGTGCGGACTATTGCCATGTCCACGTATGGTGTACGGACTGATGCAGTACGGGTTATGGCTATGACTGTGTGTTGTGTAGTGTGGCAGACTGGTACAGTGCTTGCGAGCAGTGCGGGCAAGTACCGTGTCCGCATATAACATGCATACTAACTCAGTGTATGAGATATTGTTGTGTCCGCATGCTGCTATATGTGCAGACTGGCACAGTGTTAACTTGGTGGTGGACTGACCTTGACTTTGCGCCTGGCGTGTTGTTTGGAGTCCAGCCAAGTCCTTGCGGACTCGGCGGACTGGGTTGTGCTAGCTGCGAGCTGGGGTGGTGACTCTATTCACTAGGGCGATGACCACACTCCTCACCCCGCCTATAAATAGACCCCCCCGACACATGTATAGTAATAGAGTGAACAGTAAGTTGAACGCGGATCAATTGTTGGGAACTCAGTTTTTTAGGTCGCTCGGTTTGAGATTTATCTGGCGGCTGTTTGCATGTTGTGCGACTAGCACTGTGAAGCCGGGCGTCTGGTTCTGATCAAGGTCAGAAAGTAGTGAAGCTTGCGATTTACATTCAGCAGTTGCAGCAGGTCGCACTTAGCGGCCAACCAGTTTTCTCTCCATCAATTGAGTATAAGTTTAATAACCAAGTCGCGGTCTCGGCGGGCTTGGCGTTCTGTTCATTTAGTTTGGCAGCGGCTTGTAGATCGGGCGTCACCAGAATAGTGGTTTGTCCGCGTGGTTTGTGCGGACTCCATAGATCAGAGTAGCAGCAACAACTTGGCAGTCTCGGCGGTCTCGACGGACTTAGCGATCTTGGAGGCTGTCCACCCAGCTTGAAGCTTGCTTTTGCCAGTTTTCTTCTCATTGTACTTGGCGAAATCATGTCTCGCCATGTATACCTTGCCTTTCAAAGTTTATAGTGGATTAATGCAAGATCTGCGTTTGCTCTTCATTGCCTCTGATACATAGCTCAGTTTATGGTTGGAGTGTTCATGTGCCTAGTTCTCGCTTTCTGCTTGATCAAGTGATCAAATCGATAGTTTTGGAAGTGGTTGATTGACACCAGAACTACCAGTTGATCGACTTGTGAAATTTTAACATGGTATCAGAGCGAATAGTGTCACGAGCAGTGAGCTGTGATCAAGCTCAGATTGTGCTCGGCGCTTCTGGAAGCTTTGTGATCAGTGGTTGTTTGCAATGTAGGGAGCTTGTGGAAGAGGTCTTGACATTGAGCTTCTTACAGTGACTAACTTCAAGAAGTGGAAGTCCTATATGAAGAGCTATCTCTTGGGTGAGGAGTTGTGGGAGGTCGTCGGTGGTGACGTTAAGCAAGAGGTTACTGCTGCTACTGGTACTGCTTAGGAAGTGAGAGTTTGGAGAAGAACTAATGCAAAGGCAGAGTTTTCTCTCAAACGGGCTATCTCACATGAGATTTTTGATTACATCTTAGGATGTGAGTCTGCTGCAGAGATTTGGACAAACATTGATGAGTTGTTCAACAGGAAGAATGTGGCTAGGATGCAGTTCCTGGAGAATGAGTTTGCTAAGGCAACTCAGGGTGATCTTTCCGTCTCTAAGTTCTTTCTAAAGATGAAGAATATGTGCGCTGAAATATCAGCATTAATCCTGATGAGCCCATCTCTGAAGCAAAGTTGAAGAGGCACATAGTCCGCGGGCTGCGGAAGGAATATGTGGCCATTGTGACTTCCGTGTAAGGATGGGCAACTCAACCTTCTCTGTTGGAGCTGGAAAACTTGTTAGCATCACAGGAGAGCTTGGCCATGCAGATGGCCGGTGTGGCTATCTCTGAAGGAGATAGTGAAGCTCACATCACTGAGAAAAATTAGAAGAGGTGGGAGAAGAAGAAGAAGCCTGTTACTGAAGAAGGGCCTTCAACCTCTTATCAGCAAGAGAGGAGCTCTGCTCCTAAGAAGAACTGGAAGAAAGAGTTGAAGTGTTGCAGATGCAATCAGGCAGGCCACTTCAAGCACGACTGCAAGGTCAAGTTGCAACCTGGGCATGTTGCAGGCAAAGAGGGAGCTTGTTCTAGTTCTGAGGAAGCCTGCTGGGGAGGAGCTTTTCTGATAAGCCCGTGTGTTCGTGCTCTTGCCACCATTGACTACCAAGATGACTAGATAGTAGACTCGTGGTGTGGTCATCACCTAACTGGAGACGAGTCGATGTTCTCATCTCTACAACCGTTCACAGGTAAAGAAACAATTATTACACCTGATGATTCTACTCATTCTGTAAAGAAAGATGGCGTTGCTTCTTTGGAAAGTGCTCTATGTCCTCTTACTCTAAGGAGTGTCTATCACGTACCCAACATGAAGAAGAACTTCTTCTCGGTGACCAACACAGTCGACGTGGGCTTTCATGTTTTGTTTGGAGCAATAGAAGCAAGGTTTCTCCGCAATGTATCAGCGGTTAAGGCTGATGTTGCTCATGTAGGGAGAAGAGTAAGAGACTTGTTTGTTTTATCAACAAGCTCTTATGTTGATCGGATGAGGGCCAATGATAGCACGACTATCTGGCATGAGAGACTAGGGCACGTGGGGATAGACAAGCTCAAGGCTTTGTCAATGAGGAGTCTGGTGAGAGGCTTGCCGAAGTTGTCCTCCTACGGAAATGGCCACGTTTGTGTGGGATGTTAGTATGGTAAGGCTCATCGCCTTCCATTTTGTAAGTCTCAAACAAGGAGCAAGGCACCATTGGAATGTATACATAGTGATTTTATGGGGACAACAGTTACTGCTAGTCTTGGGGGCATCAAATATATGCTTGTGTTGATTGATGATTACTCAAGATATACTTGGGTGTATTTCATGAAGGAGAAGTCGGCAGCTTTCCAGTTGTTTGTGGAGTTTAAGGTGCTAGTGGAGGGCCGGCTTGGCTTACGAATCAAGAAGTTCAGATCAGATAATGATGGTGATTTTGTATCATCTGAGTTCTCTAGTTTCAACAGGAAGCACGGGATCCAAAGGGATCTTACTTGTGCTCATACTCCACAACAAAATGGAGTAGCGGAAAGGAAGATATGTCACTTGACGGAAACTTACAAATGCTAGCTTCATGCAAAGGGCATTCCCAGGTCCTTCTGGGAGGAAGGAATGGCATGCGCAACGTATGTCATCAATCAGATGCCTCTAAGTCCGATCAACATGAAGTCTCCGGTGGAAATGATGTTTAAGGAGAAGCCAAGTGTGGAGCACCTTCGGTTGTTCGTATCAACCTACTATGTTCATATCCCGGATGCTCAGAGGACCAAGCTTTATGCAAAGACAAGAAAGCTTGTCTTTGTGGGCTACGATGAGCAGAAGAAGGGGTGTAAGTGCATGGATCCTGCGATGAAAAAGTTCTTTGTTTCGAGAGACGTTGTATTTAATGATCTGACATTATATGGAGGTGGCACTATTGAACTGCAAGAGAGCAGGGTTGATGAAGGGAAGGAGGAAGCTGCTAAATATCTTCAGGTACAGCTTTCTGTTTCACCAGGAGCTCCTATTGGTTCAAACTCTGAGGCTGAAGCTTCTGGTTCGGGAAGCAGGGGGTGCGATGCACCAATTATGCCCGGGAACAGAGAGTTGGTGCTGAAGAAACAGCGGAGGTGGTGAGCAAGCAACAGCCTCTTCGAAGATCAAATAGGATCATTAAGCCACCAGCTCGATATTGCAAAGGAAATACGGTGAGCATTGTTACTTGTTTCTTCGCAGGCCCCTTGGATGAGCGGGAGCCTTCAAAGTTTGAAGAGGCCATTGGAGTAAAGGAGTGGGTTGATGCTATGGATGAGGAGATGGCTGCCCTCAAGAAGAATGAAACTTGGGACTTGGTGCCCAAGGTGGATGACGTTACTCCTGTTACTTACAAGTGGGTTTACATGCTCAAAAAGAAGGCGGATGGAAGCATCGAGCAGTACTAGGCTCGTCTTATAGCTCGAGGGTTTTCACAATAGTATGGAGAGGACTATGAGGAGATGTTTAGTCCGGTGGCGAAGAGGAATTCGATATGGGTGGTGATTTCTTTGGCGACTTGCCAAGGTTGGAAGATGCGACAGCTGGACGTAAAGAATGATTTTCTTTATGGGGAGATTGACAAGGACATCTTCATGGATCAGCCGCTCAGGTACATATCTGAAGAACATCCGGACTATGTCTGCAAGCTACAAAAATCACTTTATGGGTTGAAGTAGGCTCCTCGAGCATGGTATGGGAAGATTGCATAATACCTGCAGTTTTGCGGGTATCTGGCTTCAAACTTAGATTCGAGCAACCTCATCAAGAAGAAGGGGGAGCTTCTAGTCCTGGTGATGTTGTACGTGGATGACATGATCATCACGGGGAACTCCAAGTAGTAAGTAGCTAGGCTTAGGGCAGAGCTATCTATCAGGTTTAAGATGAAGGATCTAGGTGAACTCCACCATTTCCTTGGACTTGAGGTGGAGAGGAAGGAGAGCGGCACACTCGTGTACCAGAAGGGCTATATGGAGCAGATCGTTCAGAGATTCGTCATGCAGGAGGGGAAGAGTAGCTCTACTCATTTTGATTCTGGCATCAAATGTCGGCAGGATGACCGGAGGATTCTTCCGGATTCTTTGGTGTTTCGTGCGCCTGTTGGGAGTTTGATTTACCTGATGATTACAAGGCCAGACATTGCTTATGTGGTTGGCCGAGTAAGTAGGTATATGGAGAAGCCCAAGAATACTCATCTAATGGCGGCTAGGAATATCTTGAAGTATGTGAAGGCCACTTCTGACATGGGTCTCCTATATAGGAGAGGCACGGAGTTTGTTCTTCAAGGGTACTCGGATGCTGATTACGGGGGAGATTCAGATGACCGGAAGTCAACGTCCGGTTACGTCTTCACTTGTGGATCAGGGAGTATTTCTTGGTGCAGCAAGAAGCAAGACTCAGTGTCTGTCTCTACAACAAAAGCGGAATACAAGGCCTTGGCCTTGGCATTTCGGGAAGCCATCTAGCTCAGGAGATTAGTAGAGGATATCTATCAAGAAGTGTACGGTCCTACTTTGTTGAGAGGTGACAATGAGAGTGCCCTGAAATAGGTGAATAATCCAGTTTTTCACGCTCAGACCAAGCACATCGAGATTGAGCACCACTTCATATGGGAGAAGGTGTTGGAGGGATCATTGATGGTGCAGCATATGCAGAGTGAGGATAATGTCGCGGACATTTTCACGAAGTCGTTGCTGAATGTGTCGTTTACTCGGTTACGTGGATTGTTAGGATTGATCACCAATTCTCATTTTAAGGGGGAGTGTTGAAAATTATGAAGTGAAAGTGGGTGATGGAGCACACCGTGCGATCTGGGTGGTCTGAGTCCGTGGCCTGGGAGGACTTTTGTTACAGCCTGGGTGGTCAATGACCAGGGTAGACTTGGCGGCTTGGGCATCTAGTGGAGCGGCCTTGGCGGTCTATCTTTGGCGGTCTGGTGGTGTGTTTAGCTCGGCCTGCGGTTCTACTGATCTTGTTCTTGAAGTAACCGGGAGGATTGGAGATTAAATCCGCAGAGATGTAGCGGACTCGGTTATAGTCAGCGGAGTCCATTTCGCGGACTAGTTTTGGAGATCGCGAGGTCGGCATTGGTCATTGCCAATTTCTCCAGCGATGCAGTGGGTGATAGCCGCATTCATGGTGGCAAACTGTACATGAAGTTGGAGGTCTGGGTTTCATGTCCGCCGAGCTCGCGCCATTTGTTTGGTGGGTTGCTGGACTTGGTCACAGTGTGACAAGTCCAGGGTGTTCACAAAGTCTGCTGTTGACCAGGCGATCTGCCTGTTGGTCGTGGACTTATGCGATGGGCTGATGCAGTGTCCACAGAGTCCGCTGTTGACCGTGTGATCTGCCTGTTGGTCGTCGACTCATGGCGGGCTGAAGCGTTGTTCTCGAGCTGTGTGGTCTGTCACCATGTTCACACATGGCGTGTGGACTGATACAGTACGGGTTATGGCTGTGTCCGTGTGCTGTGCAGTGTGGCGGACTGGTACAATGCTTGCGAGTAGTGCGGGCTGGTACCGTGTCCGCATATAGAATGCAGACTAACGCAGTGTATGAGATGTTGTTTTATCTGCATGCTGCTATATGTGCGAACATGCTCGGTGTTCTACTGGTGGTGGTCTGACCTTGACTTGGCGCCTGGCGTGTTGTTTGGAGTCCGGCCAAGTTATTGCGGACTCGGCGGACTAGGTTGTGCTAGCTGCGAGCTAGGGTAGTGAATCTATTCACTAGGGCGGTGACCATACTCCTCAGCCTGCCTATAAATAGACCCCCTCGACACATCTACAGTAATGGAGTGAACAGTAAGTTGAGCGCAGATCAATTGTTGCGGACTCAGTTTTTCAGGTCGCACGGTTTGAGATTTAACTGGCTGTTTTTTGCATCTTGTGCGTCTAGCACTGTGAAGCCGGGCCTCTGGTTCTGATCAAGGTCAGAAAGTAGTGAAGCTTGCGATTTACAATCAATGGTTGCAGCAGGTCGCACTTAGCGACCAACCAATTTTATCTCTAGCAATTTATTCTAAGTATAATAACCAAGTCGCAGTCTCGACGAGCTTGGCGGTCTGTTCATTCAGTTCGGCAGCGGCTTGTAGAGCAGGCGTCAGCAGAATAATGGTTTGTGCGGACTCCATAGATCAGAGTAGCAGCAGCAGCTTGGCGGTCTCGGCGGTCTCGATGGACTCAGCGGTCTTGGAGGCAGTCCGCCCGGCTTGAAGCTTGCTTTTGCTTGCTTTCTTCTCATTGTACTTGGCAAAATCTTGTCTCGCCATGTATACCTTGCCTTGTAAAGTTGATATTGGATTAATATTAGATCTGTGTTTGCTCTTCATTGCCTCTGGTACATAGAACAGTTTATGGTTGGAGTGTTCGTGCACCTAGTTCTCGCTTTTTGCTTGATCAAGTGATCAGCTCGATAGTTTTGGAAGTGGTTGCTTGAAACCAGAACTACCATTTGATCGACTTGTGAAATTTCAACATGCCTTTTCCTGATTTTATTCTAGCTTTGACTTCTGGCATCTTGCCATCAGCCACCTTCTCCTTTCCCTTGGCATTCTTGGCTTTAGAAATCTCTTCTTGCTTGATCCTTTGTCTTTCATGATAATGATAGGGCTTGGGGAAATACTTGCTAGGATCTATTGAATCAACTGAAGTCTTCCCTGCCTTTAGATCTTTTCTGAATTTTTGGATGATCTCCTGCTGCTTTGTGTGCTTGACCCACTCTTACTCTGAATAAAATTTCCCCCGTCAGTTTTATTATTATTAACTGCTTTCCATGCAATGAGTATAATTAATCTAGATGTTGGACTCCACTACTCAAAATCAGGTTTAGCTTCAGCTTGCTCCCAGAATCTTTTCTTTGATAATTTAGCTTCCTACTCTTTTAATAATGCGAAAGTAGTTATCTCCACCTCTTCACATATTATATTCTGAATTTGTGGTGGAGAACTGTACATGGACTGGACAACAGTTTGAATAACCTCAAAAGGAGCTAGTTGTTGACAACCAGACTCAGCAGTTTGATCTTCATTGTACCATATGGGAGGATGGCCTATAGTTTCTTTGATTCTATTGGATGTACAGATAACATGCTCAGAGCTTGCCTTTATCATCACTCTCTCCCCCTTTATGATTTCTCTTTCTATATGATCCCTTAAGTCATTCTTGTGAAATCTAACTTGACCATCTAGATAATTTATTCCCGAGGATAAAGTATTCCTAACTTTGAGTAAATGTTCATCCAATTCTTTGTCAGAAACTTTGATATCCTTAAGCAAAGAGGCTGAGTGAGTTGTCAGCTGTGTTTCAATATCCTTGGAGGTAGATGTTATCTTGGTCTCCAAAGCAGTAGTTTGCTCAGCTTGCTTAACCAGTGAGACATTATTTAATTCAATCATGTTTTCATTCATTTTATTTTGAGTCCCAAAAGAGGGGTGACTGCGCACCTACTACCCTCATGCGAACGATCTATGCGCAAGACTAGGAACACAAGGGACAGACCCAAGGTCTCAGCGTGGAGGACCCACCGCGTACCCGGAAGACTAACAAACTATTCCCCTGACAAGCCAAAGACTGAGCTAAGACACCTTCGGAAGGCACTTGGCCGACCGGAACATCTAAGGGGGATCTCAAGACTAACTCCCTCCTATCCAGATGTGTCTCCTTGGGTCTACACAAAATGCTTATCACCCGCCCTAGTGATGGCGCAAACTCGTCGAGCAATTCCACGACACACTGCCCGAAATGGGCTACGAACAACATAATTCCATCATTTTAACAGGCTGAGAACAAGCCATTAGGGGCTCCCCAATAACTATACCTCGGTGCCCCCACGGGGGGAGCAATTCACGAACACACCGCTCGCCCGAGACGGGAGAAGTAAACTACACATACCTAGAGCATCACAAATATTAAAAAATATTACAGGAATATGAATTCCATACTTCGGCACGCAGGCCGACAATATAAGCAAAAAATAAGCCGTCGAGGGCCGGCACCAGCTTGGGCTTAAGCCCGCTACTCCCCGCTTGGTACTGCAACACCTATACGTCAACGTCTCGACGAGCGGCTGTCAGCTAAACGCCAGTCGGCTAACTCAAGCTGGCCAAACATATCGCACACACCCCTTTTCTGGGGGTTGTGGCGCGCATTCCCTACAAATGGATAATATACAACTTCCTCGGAGTCTTCTCCAGGAACCCCAGAACATCACCAATCCGGCTCACACGTCCGAATGGGCTTCACACAGCATGCCTAAACCCGTACTCACGCTTCTGGGTGCTAATGCAGTTAATTACAGGGACGTACACATCAACCGGTCGGAGAGCACCCTTCGCCCACCCGTTGGTGGAGAGGGGCTTCCATGCAAATATGTAAACTAAGGGCTTCACTTGCTCAAGTAGAAATTTCATTACCCTTGACGCATGTTTTGACGGAGGTGCCGGGAGAGGAGCCCCTAGCCGAGCTTGCTCCAAGCGGCCGCGGCGGTGAAGGATAGCTAGGGCTCGGCCAACCTTGCTCTAGGCGGTTATGCCCTTGTAGGATTCATTTCTGAGGACTTTTACTGCGAACTCTTTTCCATCATTCAACTTTCCATAATAAACAATGTCAAATCCTCCGGATCAACTTTGTCCTGAAACTTGCCTGTGGCTTCTTCAATTTCAGACAACGAAAACTTATGTGCGGATTCTGTGGCAACTTCGCTAAAATAAGTGCTCAACTTCTTGGTCGATTGGGTCGTGACAGCATCTCCTTTTTGAGGGATCTTACTTCTTTTTTGTTTGAACAATATATGTATGTCATAAGAGAAGCAAGTACACAAAGTTCAAGTACAGCAGAAATGATGATGATTATAGTGTGATTAACTCCATGCTTTTGAATATGAAGACCCGCGTTTCCTTCAGTGTTTCACCCCATCTCCCGATGGTGAAGAAATGGCTAGGGCTCGGCCAACCTTTGCTCCGGAAGGATCTTGCTCTTGGCGGTGCCGGTGGCCGATCTTGCTCTAGTCGGCCCTTGCTTGGCCGGCGACAGGAGAAGAGATCGGGAGAGAGAGAGAGAGAGCCGAGCTCGGGCGGCCCCTAGTGGCCGGCGAAGATAGAGGGGGAGTAGAGCTCGGCCTTGCCCTGCTTAGGCGGCAGCGGGGAAGAGATCAGGAGGCGGGGAGCTCGGGTTGTGCTTGCCGGCGCAGACCAAATCGGGGGAGAGGGGGCGGGGAGAGGGCTTCCTTGCTTGGGCGCCGGCGGTGGAGGAGAGAGGGGGAGCGGGGCGGCGTCGGCCATGCTCCTGGCCGAACCCTATCGGGGAAGCCGAACAAGAAATAAAAAACCGCCTCTTCCCAACTCTTCTCTCCCTCTTTTTCCCTATATATTATGTATAATATAATATATCTTTTTTCCTCTCTCATAAACCCACATATATCTATATATATGCATAAACCTACATATATATATATATATATATATATATATATATATATATATATATATATATCAATATCAATATCAATATAAATGTATATATATTTATATAGGCCTACGCATATAAAACCTCCGCACGCACGCACAAGGTTGCACATCTTCGAACGGGACTGCACCAAAATGCCGCTCATATCACGCCTCTGGCCCGCTAATTGGGGAGGGACCCACTTGGCCGGATACGGGGTTGTACAATAGCCTTGTTTTACAGCTATTTCAACTTCAGTTTTCTTTGATTCTTGATGATGTTTTGCAATATAAACTACAACATTGGCTCCTCTTTCAAAGAAATCAGTCATATCTTTCTTCTGTAATTTTACTTCAAATCTAATAGATTTGATGTCTTGAGCTAGCTGAAACTACAACTCCTTGTTGTTTTCATCTACATACTTCTCAAATTGAGTCCATTGTTGATCTAGCATAATCTGCATTTTAACTAGAAGTGAACTAAAATCTATAGCAGGAGCAGAGGTTCTGTTAGACTGAATTGTTTTCTTGTAGCTTTTAATCCACGTTTTGAGTTCAGTTATTTTCCTCTTCTTTAGCTTAGATTCTAATGAACTAACCACTTCAACTGATTTTGGCTCATCTACACCTTCAGTACTTGGGGCCAGATCTGCCAACTCCCCCTCAACCATTGCACCTTCTTTACCAATATTGGAATTTTCTAGGTTTACCTCATCTTGCAGATCTACAGTATTAGGTATAGTGTCCATTGGAAGTACAGTTAGTTCCCCCAGAATTTTTGCCTCTGTATTCAGAAAGATTTCTTCTCCAATTTCCTTAGAGACTGCATCCTCAATCTCCCTGTCAGGAATTTCTTATTCAAGAACCTCTACATGTTCTAGAACAGTGTCTAGCTCATAGACTACTTTCATTACAATAGTACTAACTGTATCCATTTCTATATCTTGCAGAATATTGAGTTTCTCTCCCTCAATTTGATCCATCTCTTGTATTATCTCCCCTGCACCTGATCACCAGTTCCAGGTGATGGATTTGGATATTTTTCAGCCACTATATCATCCTGGTTTTCTGAGTTAGAACTTCCTTGTTCTTCAGATTCACTGGAAGAATGTTCTTCCACAACTACAACTATCTTCTTTTTCTCTTTCTACTTCTCAACTACAGGTGATTTTTGGATAGGACTCTATCCCACCTAGCAAGTATCCTCATGTCCATTCTCCTCATGTGATTGATCTTAGATCCAATCTTGAGGTTGAAGTTATCAAGAATGGCATGAACCAAGTATATACTTAGAATTCTGCCCATATTGGGCTTCTTGATACTTTTTGTTATTCTGTGGAAGATAACTTTGCTCCAGTATGTCTTTACTTTGAAGATTATTTTTGTCATTAGCCCAAACATCAGAGTAGATATCCTATCATGAGATCCAGTTTTACACAACGACACTTTCTCAATTATCTCAGACAGGAATTTTCCTTGAGAATTCATACCCTTCCTGTTCAGGGTACTTCCAATTCGTGTGATTGGGGCCAATCCACACCATTCCAATGTATCTGCAGTCATGGCTAAGTCTATGTCATCTTCCTTATCAGTTCTTGGTAAGTTTAACCTTAGCACCATTCACTGTAGACTTAATCCTTGCTAGGCTTTTGGTTGTAAGTTTAACCTTAGCTCCATTGATTGTAGACTTAATCCTTTCTGAGTTTGAATCTAAATGAGAATTAGAGAAGAATTCTACAACTTCTCTTTTCCAGATATTTAAAGGTTCTGAAAGCAGATATTCCAATACTGCTTTAGTGATTAGGTCAATAACGTTCCTAATTTCTTCTTGCATCGAGTCGAATCCATTGGGCACAAGCTCATATCCTTCAAAGATGTTGTCATCATTCTTGGGCGCCATTGGAGTGGAGTGAAAGGATTGACGATTGTCTACTGATCTGAGTTCTAGGTCTCGACACTTAGGAATCAAAAGCTCAAGAAATCAAGAAAGCATTGTCGACTTCTACTCTCACACCCTATTTATATTCTAATCCTTCCTGAAGATGAAAGGGAGCGCTGCATTTAGACTATTCTAAAATTTTAAGTAAATACCAAGTGTTGATGCAGGGAAACGTTGTCTATCGAGATGTGTCGACACAAGTAGACACAAGGATTATGTCTCTCGACATATACCTTAGGATCTCGACACCCTTGATATCTCGACACTTACTTTAGTGTCTCGACACATTGTATTATACAGTGTTGACACAATTTCTGGTGTCTCGACACATTACAACGTCAACACGTTTTTGATGTCTCGAAACATTCTTAGATGTCTTGGCACATTCTTTGGTGTCTCGACATAACTTTTGAATTAGTCAACATTTTGTTTTCTAAGTTAAAGATACTTGACATTTCAAGGTCTATCCTTGATATTTAGGTAATTAAACTTAATTACTGACATTTATATTATATTCTTATTTTATGTCAGTTTTTAAGTATGCATACATTACTCAAGATTCAACATTCCATGTTCAAATTTGAAGAAATTAAACTTCTCTTCATCTAGGGGCTTAGTGAATATGTCAGCAATTTGTTTAGTTTTTGGAACAAATTTTAAACTTATATCTTCATTTTCTACATGTTCCCTAATGAAGTGATATCTAATTTCAATATGATTTGTTCTACTATGTGAAACATGATTGTTTGCAATTGATATAACACTAAAAGAATCACAAAATAAAGGAATTTTACTTAGCTGTAAGTTGTAATTTTGGAATTGATGCTAAATACATTGCAATTGTGTACAACAACTTCCTGCTGAAATATACTCAGATTCAGCTGTGGATATTGCTACACTTGTTTGCTTTTTGCTGCTCTATGACACTAGCCTTCTTCCAAGGAATTGACATGAACCTAAAGTGCTTTTACTATCTTCTTTACAACCTGTATAATCTGCATCTGAAAATCCTATTAGTTCAAAATCACTATTCCTGGGATACCATAGACCAAGATTAGGTGTGCCCTTTAGATATCTCAATATTCTTTTGACTGTTGTATAGTGAGATTCCTTAGGTCAAGCTTGATTCCTATCACAGACACAAGTAGCATACATTATGTTTGGACTACTGGCTATTAAATAGAGCAGTGATCCAATTATGCCCCTATACAAGGTGAATCAACTGGCTTCTCAGCATCATCCTTTTCTAAAGACATACTTGACCCCATAGGAGTTCTCAAGGAAGTGGCTATTTCCATGTCATACTTCTTGATTAGCTCTTGGGTTAACTTATATTGACTAATGAAAAGTCCATCTATAGTTTGCTTAACTTGGAGACCCAAGAAAAAATTGAGTTCACCCATGATGCTCATTTCAAATTTACCTTGAATAAGTTGGCAAACCTAGTGCAAAGTGACTCAACAGTAGCGCTAAATATAATGTCATCAACATATATTTGTACAAAGATGTTATTGCCTTTGACTTCCCTTAGGAATAGTGTTTTATGTATTTTCTCTCTTGAGAATTTATTCTCCAGAAGAAACTTAGACAAAGTCTCATACCAAGCCCTTGGAGCTTGTTTTAATCCATAGAGAGCGCATAATAACAAATAAACATGATTAGGTTTGGAAGAATCAACAAAACCTGAGAGTTGCTCAACATAGACCCTTTCTTTGAGGTTACCATTAAAGAATGCTGACTTCACATCCATTTGGTTGAAAGATAATAGTTGCCAACCTAAATCACCTAGAGGGGGGTGAATAGGTGAGTTGTGCGTCTTTTTGCGGAATAAAAAAAATCTCAACCAATGCACAAATCTATCTTCCAATCAGACAAACACAGACGAGGCAAGATTTATAGTGGTTCCCGAATCTTGGGTACATCCACTTTCCCTCACCGATCTAGCAATACACTATACTCGGCTACTCCACTATCTCATATTGGAAATCAATCCTACCCTCGGAACAATGTTCCTACAAACCCAATCCACAAAACGGATCTGCACTCGGAAGGCAAAACTTCCTACAATCTCGGAATTGAAAAACTCCTACACTCGGAGAAAACATCTCCTACAATAATGAAATAAAGTTGTACAGAAATACAAACAGTAAATCCTTGTCAGATCTGCAAGAAATCGGCCTGGATCTTCTTCTTTTAGAATTTTTGGCTTTATCAGAATGTTGAAGAAGAATCTCGGCAATATCAGATCTGGAACTTCTGGACTTTAAACGATCGAATTAGAATATGAAGCGTTGAGCGGAGATCTCGATCAGTAGAGTCTTCTTAATCTGAATCCTCAAAAGGTGAAACCCTAGCCGATCGGAAATCAGCGACGGTGGCAGCGGCAAGTTTCCGTTTCTTAGAGAGAGAGAGAGGAGACAGAATTCTTTTTGAGAGTGACGATAACGAAATGTCTTAGAATAATTTTCTTTGAAAACATAGGGTTTGTCAGATTAGACAAGACCGTTTATAAGAGAGAAGAAGATTAGACTTAAATGATT
The DNA here is from genome assembly GCA_039583875.1 of Platanthera guangdongensis. NCBI lineage: Eukaryota > Viridiplantae > Streptophyta > Magnoliopsida > Asparagales > Orchidaceae > Platanthera > Platanthera guangdongensis. The sequence continues at coordinate 38,310,708 of CM077167.1, read as the reverse complement.
CATAATGAGAAAGACATGTGGACCAATCACGTCAGAGTTTAAGAATAAGACCGTTAGGTCTGGACTTAATGAATTTCTGAAAAGTCAAAGTAAATTACTCGAGTCAAGCAAAACTACTCGAGTATATGCAGCACTACTCGAGTAGGTAGAAAATGACTACTCGAGTACATGAGAAAAATTACTCGATAGAGTATGGGATGATTACTCGAGTACAAGGAGTCAACTACTCGAGTAAATAAGAATGAGAAAGGCTCAGCTACTCGAGTAACAAAATGACTTACTCGAGTACTTAAGTACTTACACGAGAGGTGGAGTGTATTACTCGAGTACAAAAAATACTACTCGAGTATATCAGAAACTACTCGAGACAAACACTTAGAAAACTTCTGGAACAGGAAAACAGAACTACTCGAGTATGCAAGATAATCTACTCGAGGCATAAGGAATTACTCGAGTATATAAGATGAAGTACTCGAGATAAATAGAACTACTCGAGTATGTAACATGAACTACACGAGACAAATAGAACTACTCGAGTATATAACATGAACTACTCGAGTAATTCACTTAGAGAAATTTTCTGAAAAGGAAATTTGGATTACACGAGTAAAAGCATTGGACTACTCGAGTAGTAGATGAACTACTCGAGTAAATGATTTAGACTACTCGAGTAAGTAGGAACTACATGAGAGTCAGAATTCAATTAACTCGAGATAGAAGATAGAACTACTCGAGTACTCTATAGTACTACGCGAGTATATAACTTAGAAAAAAATTTTAGAAGAGAATTATGTAAACTCGAGAGGTAAAATGAAACTACTCGAGTATATAAGATGAACTACTCGAGAGCCATAATTGGACTACTCGAGTATATCTTAACTACTCGAGTAAGTGAATTACTACTCGAGTATACACTCAGTAACTTACTCGAGTAAGTAAGGAACTACTCGAGTACTTTACTTAGGAGAATTCTTCTGACAGAATTTTTCTTCTTTTAAGGTGAAATCAGCATCAAGTCTTTTCCCATAACCCTAGAGCTTGAATATGAAGTGTATCCCAATAGAGAGGCTACACATGAGTCAACGCTTTGGAACACACAATGAGGGATTATATTGTATAGTACTGTGTTTGGTGACCTATTATAGACTGACATTGGTCTACACTTCCCATAGGATTCCTGCAAACACATAACTCAAACCAAGCATCAAATACAACTTAATTCATCTTAGTTCAAGGGTGAATTCATCAAATCTGGGTTTGTGTGGATACAATACCCAACAATCTCCCCCTATTTATAGAAGTCAGAACCCTTTACACTAAGGTGTATTATGGACATAAAAAGAATGCTAAGTAATCAAGCAGTGTAAACAATCAAGGAACTATGAAAAAGATAATAAGATCAAAAACTTTGAATTATATAAATATGATTATCCAGAAATATCATTTCCACAACTCATGAGTCCTTTGGGCTAGCTCTGATGATGTTGCTTGTCTTGTTTCTCCTGTTGTCTTCTTTGATAGCTGTAAGATTTAGGATAACACTTGGGTGGCCTAGGAGTAGCAGCTAGATTATTTCTTCCATATTCTCTATTATAGATCCTCCTTTTGGTCATGGACTTCTCATACAACTCCCATTCATGGGAACTGTAGTGAATATTTTTGCTCTCATGGAAGTCTAGAACTAATTTGAGAGTTTCCAAGATGAGAGAGTTGGAAGTGGGAGACGAAACCTCAGCATGTTCAGGAGCTTTAGCAGGAATATACTTGCTGGCAGAAGTGCATTCACCATATTTTCTTTTCTTCTTGTAAGTCAGTATCTCAGGAGGGGCTTTGAGAAAGATATTTGCCAGATCATCTTCCCAATCCTGAGCGTATGACTCTGGAGGAGCAACTAAGTCTCCAGGCCTTGGAGAAAAGGTAGGTTGAGGAGCTTGAGCAGGAAGATCAGCAGCTAGAGGGTTCAAATGATGAGGGATAATGTTAGGATCAGCATCAAATTCTGGAAGGATCTAGTTGTGCATCCATACAGCAGTGTCATATGTGTGGAATTTGACACTCTGTATCTGAGCTAGTACATCATCATGGATCTCTTTAACTTTGGCTTCCCATAATTCTTTCTTGAGGGCATCAGATTTTTTAGATTTTCTTTTACCAACTTCTCCTCCTTTCTAACTTCAACAGATAGTTGGGAGATGACATCATCTTTGAAAATGCCAACTTCTTCACATATTTTCATCTTAGTAGCTTCAGCTCTTTTGTCCAGTTCCATTTGATTATTAGCAAGAGTCAGACCTTGCTCCATAACTTGTCCAACACTGGTTATAGTGTGGTCTAAGGCTTTGCCACCAATTTGGAATAGATGTTTGAGCTGATCAGTATTATGCTGTATTTCAGCAAATCCTCTGCTCATCTCAGTTTCTAGAGCAGTTACCTTGTCAGTGACAGTCTTGATACAAGTATCAAAGTATGATTTCTGTTCTTGAAGAAGAAGTACAATCCGAGTCATCAAATCTGTGGATGTAGGAGGTGTAGCAGCAGGAGGAGCAGAAGTAGATGGAGTAGAAGGAATAGGAGGAGCAAACCCATGAAGCTATTTCAGAGAGGGTGACTGAGCTCTTAGCTCTTGTAGTGGGTAACATGGCATCCTCTTCATCCATTATCTAAGGGATAGTGAAATCCAAATTCCTGAGAGGAGCTTCAACTGGCTCAGGTGAGAGCTCATCAGAAATAAGAATTGTTTCTTGCTGTCCTTTGGGGGCATCAGGAGATTTTGCTGGAGTTCTTGTTGGAGAAGTGTCTGGAGACCTTGCTGGAGACTGCACTGGAGTTGTGTCCTTGGGAATATCAGTGACTGGAGCATTTGTAAAGAGAGGAGGAGGTGGTTCATCTGCAGTTAGTTCTTCTATCATTTCATTGATGGAAGTATAAGTGGATAAGAGTGCTTCTTGAACTTGTTGATCCGTGAGGATATCATCTGGAGTGACTGGAGGAGGAGTAGGTGGAGGAGGAGTTGGCATCCTGGCTGGAACACAAGGAGCAGGCTCCCCCTCAATAGGTGCACCAGAGGAGCTGGGGACCTGAGATGGAGTCCTGTCCTCTGTGTCTATAACTTCAGTAACTTTGGCAGCTTGAGAGGGATTTTGCAACTTTAACTCCCATCTCTGTATGGAGGAGATGGAGACCTTCTTCATGAGATGAATGATACTTCCTTTGGAGAAACTGAAAACCTCTGGATTGATCTCATGAAGAAGCAGGTAAATTATCCTTACATAGTTGGGGGATTTAATGCTATCTTTAATCTTGTCCAAGATCAGCATTCCAAACTGGAAGCTCTTTCTACAGACAATTGCTTGCATGATGTCAAAGAAGTAAAGAGGTATGGTCCTGATTGAGTTGGTTTTGCATAGAATAATCTTACCAATGACATCAACCAAGAATTTGCCTTCAGCATTCATGTCAGACCTATTGATTTAATGTTTCTCAGGGTCCACACCACAGAATAGACTTATTCTGGCAGATTCTGCAGGCCCTAGATGATCTTCTTCATCCACAATCGGCATTCAAGGAAGTTGAACCACAGACATTTGGGTGAGTTTGATCTTTATACCTTTGACTTTGGATTTGAGGACGGCGCCATTTCGCTTGACCTTGACATTCCTGAAAAACTCTACAACTTCGGGGAAGAGGATACGACATGGTTCTTGGAGAACGAATGTTAATCTGGCGGTGTTGAGCAAAATAAGGAGATTATGGAAATCGTTTGATAGGTCTGCAATCCCGACAACGACTAATTCCGAACCAACACCGATCTTAGATGAGGCGGTCATGATTCAGAAATCTTGGAGATGTAGAAACCCTAGAAAATTTTTGACAGGGAAACGGAAAGGGCGCGGCTCTACAACTGATTGAGGAAGGCGAAGAGGCAGACGAGTACTCGAGAGACGGAAATGATTTCGTGTAGATGAAAGTTTTGGATTTTCTAATTTATATAACCCTAGGTTTAGGTCTAATTATTTGAAAAATACTGAAGTAAACCATAGAAGTGGCGGCATAAGTCTTTGGTTTGTGCATAAGAAAATTTGAATAAGAAATGACTCGGCATATACACGAGTGAGGAAAATATCTCGAGTAGATCGGTCTGGAGTTACTCGAATAAGGATATAGATGTACTCGATTAGATGAACTGAAGTACTCGAGTAGGTCAGGAGGTAGTCGAGTAGATGAAGTAGACTACTCGAGTATGTCATTCTGCTACTCGAGTAGGTCAAGTAGACTACTCGAGTATGTCATTCTACTACTCGAGTAGGTCGTATACTTACTCGAGTATGTTGTTACTTACTCGAGTCAAAAACTTAAACTTTTGGAAAACTCCAATTATTGACTAACCTTTGAGCCTTGAGCCTTCTTGAAAGTCCAGCTTCTTCTAGTCTTCCTTGTTGAGCATCCCAAGTTCTGTTTTGAAGAACGAGAACTTGGTATCATCCAGCGGCTTCATGAAAATATCTGTAATTTTCCTATCTATAGGGACATATTGAAGGTCTATGTCCCCATGCTCCACATGCTCGTGGATGAAATAATACCTTAGCTCTATATGCTTTGTCCGGCTGTGCGAGACTAAGTTGTTGGCTATTGCTATTGAGCTGGAGGAGTCGCAAAACAATGGAATCTTTGCAAACTTCATGTTGTAGTCTTCGAACTGATTCTTTATCCAAAGTAACTGTGCACAGCAACTTCCTGCAGGGATGTACTCTGACTCGGCCGTTGAGATTGCCACACAGTTTTGCTTCTCGCTACTCCAGGAGATAAGCCTTCTTCCAAAGAATTGGCAAGTCCCTGAAGTGCTTTTCCTGTCGTCTTTGCTACCTGCAAAATCTGCATCTGAAAAACCTATTCATTCGCTATCATTACTTCTTCTGTACCATAAGCCAAGATTTGGTGTACCTTTAAGGTATCTCAAAATTTGCTTCGCAGCAGCGTAGTGAGATTCCTTAGAGTTCACCTGAAATCTAGCACAGACACATGTTGAGAACAATATGTCAGGTCTACTTACAGTAAGGTAGAACAAGGATCCAATAACTCTTCTGTACTTGGTTTCATCAAAAGGTTTCCATTTTTCATCCTTGTCCAAAGATATTGTTGAACCCATTAGAGTCCTCATAGAGGTTGCGTTCTCCATTCCGAATTTCTTAATAAGCACTTTGGTAAACTTGGTCTGCGAGATGAAAATTCCATCTTCAGACTGTTTCACCTGAAGCCCTAAGAAATACTTCAGCTCGCCCATACTGCTCATTTCAAACTTCCTTTGCATAAGTTTTGAAAACTTCTTGCAGAGGTTGTCATCGGTAGAACCAAAAATAATGTCGTCGACATAGATTTGCACTAGCAAAATCTTGCCTTTAATTTCCCTAAGAAATAATGTCTTGTCTATCTTTCCCCTTGTGAACTTATTCTCAAGTATAAAGCTAGACAGTGTCTCATACCAAGCTCGAGGAGCTTGTTTCAGACCATACAATGCTTTATGCAGTAAATAAACGTATTCATGAAAGTTAGAATCAATGAAACCTGGAGGTTGTTCCACATACACCTCTTCCTTTATGTCACCATTAAGGAAGGCAGACTTCACGTCCATCTGGTAGACAATGAAGCCTTTGAGTGCATCATATACTAGGAATAACCTTATAGCCTCCAGCCTTGCCACTGGAGCGTACGTCTGGTCGAAGTCGATTCCTTCTTCTTGACGATAACCTTTGGCGACAAGTCTGGCCTTGTTCTTTACTATCGTTCCATCCTCGTCCATCTTATTCCTGTAGATCCATTTTGTCCCAATGACGTTCTTACCTTTGGGTCTTGGGACAAGCTTCCATATTTTGCAGCGCTTGAACTGGTCCTGTTCTTCTTCCATCGCCATTATCCACGATGCATCTGAGTTTGCTTCCTCAAACTTCTTTGGTTCAACCTGCGAGAGAAAACTTAAATATAGATTCTCATTAGTTGTACCTCTACGAGTTCTGACACCATCTCTGGGATCTCCTATGATCTGGCCCATGGGATGATCCTTCAAATGTCTGAGCTCTAGAGTCCTTACATCTGGATTATCTTCTATCACCGGAGTGACTTCTTCATCTTGGATGACTTCTTCATCTTGATCATCAACCTCTCCAATAGTGGTTGGAGTGGTGATCTTGATGAACGTTTCACCTTTGTCTTCGGACGGTTCATCCAAGCTAATTTCTTTCAGCTTTGCACCTGCATCTTCAATAAGTACACTAGAAGAGTTGCTTTGCAGAAAACTCGTCTCATCAAATACAACATGTATCGATTTTTCTACCACCAGAGGTTTTCTATTAAATATCCTATATGCCTTACTATGGCTACTATAACCTACAAAAATACCTTCAAACCCCTTTTCGCTGAACTTTGTAGTATGATACTTGCCATTGTTTAGCACGAAGCATTTACAACCAAAAATTCTAAAATATGAGACTGTTGGTTTCCTGCCCTTCAGAAGTTCGTAAGGTGTCTTATCGTGGTTTTTGTTTATGAGAGCTCGATTTTGCACGTGGCATGCATTGTTGACGGCTTCAGACCAAAAATATTCCGGAAGTGAAGCATCACTCAACATGGTCCTGCAGTCCTCTAGAGCATTCTATTCCTTTTCTTGGCCACTCCATATTGTTGAGGAGTGTGAGGAGAGGAAAACTCATGAAATATACCCAGGCTTTCACAAAATTCTGTCATGGCCCAGACTTAAACTCTGTTCCATTATCACTTATGATTTTGACTATGGAGCAGTTGTACTCATTCTGGACTTGCCTGACAAAACTAGTAAGGATTCCAAAGGTATCTGACTTGTGTTTCAGAAGGAACACCCACGCAAAGCGTGAGTAATCATCAACAATTACCAACGTATAATCCTTACCTCCCAAATTTCTAATTTGCAGTGGACCAAACAAGTCCATATGCAGTAGATGAAGACATCTATTAGAATCCTTGCCAATAATGCTTTTAAAGGTAGCCCTTGTTTGCTTGCCTTTCACACATGCATGACAAGGTCTATCTTTCGACGTACTTGATATTTGGGGCATCACGTACTAAGTTCATTGAAAATAATTTATTAATAGTTTTGGAATTAATATGTGCTAAACTCTTGTGCCATTGGTCACCAAGAGACGCACTATCTTTTGCTAAAAAGCACACTGTCGTCGAAGAATCTATACAAATGAAATTCAAACAGAAAATGTTTCTGCTTCGAGTGCCGGATAGAATCGTTTCCATGTTGTCAACAGATTTTATCAAGCACTTGTTAGCGTGAAACTCAACTATGTATCCTTTATCGCAGAGTTGGCTTATGCTTAAAAGTTTATGTTCCAAACCTTCAACATAAGCCGCATCTGCGAAGGATAGATTACCGTTAGTAATCATACCGTAGCCTCTAGCAATTCCATGGTCTGAAACTCCAAAGATGACCTTCGGTCCGTTCTCGACTGGATTAAAATTCTGAATTAGGCTTCTTGTTCCGGTCATATGCCGAGAGCATCCACTGTCAAATTACCAGATTGGTTTTTTGTTGGCCTTTGGACATTCCTGCAATCACAATCAGTTAGCCTTAGGAACCCAAATATGTTTGGGTCCTTGGTCTCGGGTTAGAACACTCCCCCTACGAATATTAGCATTAGGAGTGGTCTTCCTCATATTTCTAACATGTGGGGATGCAACATTTCTAGGATTAAACCAACAATCAATGGCAAAGTGACCAATTCTGCCACAACACCAACAGTCAAATCTGTTGTAACTTCGCCTTAAGTTCTCCTGCTTGACCTTTTGGAATTGTGGTCTAGCAGGGGCAGCATTCTTGGAGGAAGATGTCTCATGATGATGATAATCATATGGCTTCTTCTCCTTCACTGGCTTTTCTACAACAGGCTTTGCTTTTGGTGCTTTCTTAATGTTATGGCCATGATTGAAAGGGCCATAGCTCTGAAGAATGAGTTCTTCATAAGGTTCCTTAAAGACACTTTCGCCAAAGTTTCTGGGTCGAGTCCTTCCTTAATAACGGGACTTTGGCTCTACATAGGTAGGCCTAACAAAGTGCCCGTAGGATGAGTCAAAATCAAACTCATTTGAAGGAAATATAACCTTCTTGAATGTGGTCTGATCTTTAGGTGCTTTCCCCTTCTCTTTGGTTAAGGCCTTTTTGGTGGGCTTATTCTTTCGTTGAGCCTTATTTCTCCTAGAGGATTTACTAGGAGCTTCTTCATGGCCTAATCCAGCACCCTTGGCCTTGGCTGAGAATTCAGCAACGAATGTGAGAACTGTCTTGGGCTTTGAGAAACTTTCAACAAGTTTCTTCTCAGCAGCAAGTTGGGCTTCCAGTTCCTTGATGATTTTCTCTTTGAGGTCAAGGTGCTCAAGAGCCTTATTATATTATTCAATAGTATTATTGAAGTTCTCTTCGAGCGAGTCAATCTTTGCGACTTTCTCTCTCAAGATGCTCTCTTCAATTTTGAGAGACTTTATCTCTTTAGCCTGGGTTTTCACGACTCGGCGACATTTGTCGTAAGCCATGATTAACTCCTTATATTGGGCCATGAGTTATGACTCATCATCAGAAGAGCTATCCTCATAATCATGTTCAGAAACTTCAGAATCAGAGAGAGGAGTGTGAGAGTTTACCTTTCCAGTGAACTGGGGCTCTTGTTCATCATCAGTTTGAGCCATGAGTCCAAAATAGGCTTCTTCTTCTTCAGTCGACTCAGATGAGTCAGGGTCACTAAGAGTATTGCCCTTTTTGGCCATCAAGCTCTTCTCTGTCCTCTTATTGCTGTACAAGGACTTATTTTCCTCTCTTCTACCACCCTCCTTCTTCTTGTGAGGGCAGTCAGCAATGACGTGTCCTGGCTTATTACAACAATAACAAATAATGTCTGTCAAAATATGTTTGTTTTGTTTAGAATTATACCTGTCATGGCTTCTTGAGCCTTTTATTTGCTGATCACCATCGCATCGTGATCTTATATAAGAGGCATCCTTGCCTTTCCATTGCCTCTTCTTGTTCAAGAATTTCTTGAACTGCCGAGATAGTAGTGAGAACTCTCCTTTTGATAGTTCAAAGCCTGAGGTGCTTGTCTCTGAGGTTTCTTCTTCACTAACTTCTGGAGGTGGAGTAGGAGGAACAGCCTTGGACTTCTTAGAGGTGTCTGCCTTTAAAGCAACAGACTTCTCTTTGAATGCAGACCTGTTTTTCTCTTCTTCAGCCTTCCTGGTGTTGAGTTGGAGCTCATAGTACATCAGCTTCCCGAAGAGATTCTGAGGATCTGTCTCGGCCAGTTTTCCAAACTCCCTTATAGCACAGATCTTGTTATCCCATTCCTTAGTCAGGGATCTAAGGAACTTATCGTTCAATTCTCCATTAGTGAATACTCTGTCGTATACCCTTATCCCATTCACTATCTTGAAGAAGTTCTCAAATGTGTCAGCAATGGTATCCTTGTTTCCTTATTGGAAAGCCTCATACTTCTGATTAAGTAGGGATCTTCTATCATACCTCACTTCTCGGTACCTTCCATCAAGGTAACTAGAGACTGCCATATCTCCTTTGCAGACTGGAAGTGAATCAGATTTTGCAGCATTGAATCATCGACTGCACTTGGTATGATATTTTTTCCTTTTTGTCCAATGAGACAAGTGCAATCTCATCCTTATCTAGATCCATAAGTTTCTTGGGGACTTTCTTAGTTGGATCTATAGTGGAGACAGTCATGGGAATATAAGGACCTTCTTCAACTATCATGAAGATCCTTGGATCCACAGCTTCCATGAAGAACTTGATTCTCTCTTTCCACATGGGGAAATTATTTTTGTTGCACAAAGGAGGCTTGGAAAAATCCTTAGCCTTGTCCATTTTGGTAGATCTCAAATGACAACTATAGAAGAATCTGATCAAGGTGTTAACCTTTTAACAATCAACCTGGCTCTGATACCAATTGAAAGATAATAGTTGCCAACCTAAATCACTTAGAGGGTGGTGAATAGGTGAGTTGTGCGTCTTTTTGCAGAATAAAAAAAATCTCAACCAATGCACAAATCTATCTACCAATCAGACAAACACAGATGAGGCAAGATTTATAGTGGTTCTCCTAACCTTGGGTACATCCACTTTCCCTCACCGATCTAGCAATACACTAGACTCGGCTACTCCACTATATCGGATTGGAAATCAATCCTACCCTTGGAACAATGTTCCTACAAACTCGATCCACAAAATGGATCTACACTCGGAAGGCAAAACATCCTACAATCTCAGAATTGAAAAACTCCTACACTCGGAGAAAACTTCTCCTACAATAATGAAATAAAGTTGTAGAGAAATACAAACAGTAAATCCTTGTCAGATCTGCAAGAAATCGGCCTGGATCTTCTTCTTTTAGAATTTTTGGCTTTATCAGAATGTTGAAGAAGAATCTCGGCAATATCAGATCTGGAACTTCTGGACTTTACACGATGGAATTAGAAGATGAAGCGTTGAGCGGAGATCTCGATCTGTAGAGTCTTCTTAATCTGAATCCTCAAAAAGGTAAAACCATAGCCGATCGGAAATTAGCGACGGCGACGGCGGCGAGTTTCTGTTTCTTGGAGAGAGAGAGAGGAGACAGAATTCTTTTTGAGAGTGACGGCTGCAAAATCTCTTAGAATAATTTTCTTTAAAAACTTAGGGTTTGTCAGATTAGACAAGACCTTTTATAAGAGAGAAGAAGATTAAGACTTAAATGATTTATATTGAGAAAGACACGTGTACCAATCACATCATAGTTTAAGAATAAGTCCGTTAGGTCTGGACTTAAAGAATTTCTGAAAAGTCAAAGTAAATTACTCGAGTCAAGCAAAACTACTCGAGTATATGCAGCACTGCTCGAGTAGGTAGAATATGACTACTCGAGTATATGAGAAAAATTACTCGAGAGAGTATGAGATGATTACTCGAGTACATGGAGTCAACTACTCGAGTAAATAAGAATGAGAAAGACTCAGCTACTCGAGTAACAAAATGACTTACTCGAGTACTTAAGTACTTACACGAGAGGTGGAGTATATTACTCGAGTACAAGAAATACTACTCGAGTATATAAAAATGAACTACTCGAGTATATCAGAAACTACTCAAGACAAACACTTAGAAAATTTTCTGAAACAGGAAAACAGAACTACTCGAGTATGCAAGATAATCTACTCAAGACATAAGGAATTACTCGAGTATATAAGATGAAGTACTCGAGATAAATAGAACTACTCGAGTATGTAACATGAAATACTCGAGACAAATAGAACTACTCGAATATATAACATGAACTACTTGAGTAATTCACTTAGAGAAATTTTCTGAAAAGGAAATCTGGATTACATGATGAAAGATTTAGTGCCTAATCACCTAGAGGGGGGGGGGGTGAATAGGTGACGAATATCTTTTTAACTTTTCAGGAAGAAATACAGTACAGTAAATGAATTCTACAATTATCACAACACAGCAACCACACAATCATATATATACAGAGTGCACACAGGATTTATAGTGGTTCCCAAGGTCTCGGTACATCCACTTTCCCCCTTCTCCTATCTAGTAGTATACTAGATTCGGCCTAACTTCTCCACTTCTTCTCAGATCCTCAGATCTTACAACTCAGAACCCCAAACAGGTTCCTACAACTCAGAGTGTCCCCACTCCTACAACTCAGGCACAAAGCCTTACCACTCAGTCTTCACCAAGACCTACACTCAGGCTAAACAAGCCCTACATCAGCCTTCAATCAAGGCCTACACTAAGAGAATAGAATCTCCTACACTCAAGCACAAAAGCCCTACCTCAGCCATTATAGTTTAGGCTTACAACTCAGATCTATACAAGATCCTACAGAAAATAAAGTTTACAAAGTATTTAACCATAACTCTGAAAGAGAGAGATGAGTTGACTGGCTTCTTGATGAGTTCTTGGAAGAACTAGGCAGAGATCAACCTCCCTTGGCTTTCTTCAAAGCTTCTTGAATTAGAACACAGTAGGGTTGAATCTTCTGTGCAGATGATCTTCAATCAACTGCTGTCTTGAGATTCAGATTTCAATCTGAATCTTACTTAGCAGCCCGGTTCAGTAGCTGTTCTTCTTAGAAGGAGCTCTCTCTCTCCAACTTCTTAGATCTTCTCTTGAAGGTCTTCTTCTTTGTTGTGTTGTTTGTCAATTCCTTGATCATGTTTTCTATTGAAGGAGAAAGGTCTTTAAATAGTCTTCCTCCAAGGTAACCGGTTGATCCAGTTTATAACAACCTTCTGATGGCTCTGACAGTTGCAGTTGACCAGTTGAAATGGCAGCTGTCAAGTCATCCAGTCACTTCTTGAAATCTCTGTCACTGTCTGAAAGTGTCGAGATAGATAGTCTTTATGTGTCGACATAAATAGACTAAGTATCGACACAAGTAGACTAAGTGTCGACACTAGCCTTGATGGTGTCAACACAACTCCTTGTGTTGTTGTAACAGCTTCTCGACACTGCTTCTTCAGAATATGTCGACACAGATTCTGTGTGTCGACACAAGCCTTCTGTAGAATGTGTCGACACTGATTGAGTGTGTCGACACAAGTACTTCTTCTTCAATACTTAGTTTATTTCTGCTGAGTGTCGACACAACTCCTTTGTGTCGACACATCTTCTTGTGATGAGACTTGCGGAGTGTCGACACATCTCCTTTATGTCGACACATGCCTTCATGTGTTGAAATTTTGCTGAGTGTCGACACAACTCCTTTGTGTCGACACATGCCTTCCTGTGTTGAAACTTTGCTGAGTGTCGACACATGCCTTCATGTGTTGAAACTCTGCTGAGTGTCGACACATCTCCTTTGTGTCGACACATGTACTTTAACTTTGTTGAAGTTTGTTGAGTGTCGACACAGCCTCCTGTTGTCGACACTTTTGCTATCGACAAAGTTTCTTTGGGTGTCGACACTGCCTCTAAGTGTCGATACTGATTCTGTAGACAATTCTTCACTGTGTGTCGACACTGATTGTATGTGTCGACACTTTTCTTCTGATGTCAACTCTGTCTTCCTGATGTCGACACAATTAATCCAAGTGTCGACACAGCTTCTCTAGGTGTAGACACAAGCGTTCTTAAGTGTCGACACTTCTCCTCTAGGTGTCGACACATGGACTTAGAAACTTTTCCTGCAATCCTGCAGTTGATTAACCTGCACAAATAACCTCAAAGTACATCAAATACACCTTGATGTATATCATTGAGTAGGGTGAGGCTTCTTCAAATCAGGTACATATATTCCAATGTACCCAATAATCTCTCCCTATTTGGAGAAGTCATAACCCTTAGTCAATGATATACACCATACATAACAAATTTTCAGTATGATGTAAAACAGTATTATATGACAGGGTAAATACTTAAACATGTATGAACAGAACATGTATAAACAATTATCTCAGAACAATAATGTAATAGATTGAACATATAACATTGTTCTTACAACTTCAAGCATTTTCATTAATCAAAAGTTTACATAGAGTTAAATGCAAATGATTACAAATTGTAAACTTAGGAAAATTTCTATCCTATGGCTGCTCAGGTTCCTTGATAACAATGCCCTTTCCAGATTGAATCTTTGCCTGAACAGGAGCTTCATTGTCATCAGCAGGCTTCTTTCCATTAAGATCTTTCTTTTTCTATTCTTCAGCCCTTATCTTCTGTCTTTCAAAATAGTGATAAGGCTTAGGGAAATACTTGCTAGGCTCCTGTGCATTAGGAGGTAGCTTCCCTAATTTAGCCTTTCTTCTATATTGTACTATTGTCTCTTTCCTAGCTTCATGCTTTTTCCATTCCTGTTCAGAATACCATTTGCCACTCTCTAGGAAATTATCTTTTGCAGCCATCCAAGCAGTTAATATGATATTCCTAGAGGTTGGGCTCCATTGCTCAAAGTCTGGCCTTAATTCAGCTTACTCTCTGAGCCTTTTCTTAGATAATTGGGCCTCTTGTTCTTTTAGTAATGCCTCTTGCTCTTTTAAGATTACCTCTGGCACAGGCTGGACTACTTTCTCAAGAATAATATTCTGATTAACCTCAGGAGGACTATACATAGACTGTACCTCCTGATGTATCATGTCAAAATCAGCAGGAGGGTATATCACTTGAGCCACTTCAGCTTGCTCTCCTCCAAAATAAGCAGGATTTATTCCAGACTCTGCCACATTATCATCATCACATAAAGGTGGATATCCAAGGGTGGCTCTGATGGAGTTTGAAATCCATTTTGCATGATCAGAGCCTGCTTTGACTAACACTCTCTCCCCCTTTATGACTTCTCTTTCTATATGATCCCTAAGATTATCCTTTTGGAATCTTATCTGTGCATTCAAATAGTTTACTTCTTCTTTATAGAAAGGTTTTAACCTTTGTAGCCTCTCAGTAATAATCTTTTGAGAATCTGCAATGGCAGTGTGAACTTCATGTAGGCTCTCTTGGAGTTGCTTATCAAACTCAGCCTTGGCAGTAGCACTTGCTACAGTCTAGGCAGTAGCTAGATTTTTTATTGAAGTGACTATCTCATTATGAGATTCAGTTAAATTTTCATTCATTCTAATCGGATTCTCAAGCACAAATCCTTGCTTGACTGCCATGTCATCCACCTGTGTTTTGATTTGCTCTTGATGAGTAGCCAGATAGACTACTGCATTCCCTCCTTTATGAAAGCAGTCTATCATTTCCTTTTTATGTTGATTTACTTCAGATCTTATGGATTTTATGTCTTGTGACAGATCAAATTGCAGGGATTTATGCCTTTCATCCATATACTTTTCTAAAGCTTTTCTTTGCTCATCCATCTTGATTTGCAATGCCACCATCAGAGAACTATAATCAATAGTTGGGGCAGGATTTGGAGCAATTGTTTGTAGTGTTTTCTTGTAGGTCTGGCTTCTTCTCTTGAAGACCTGGAACTTCCTTTTCGTGGCTCTAACAGCCTCTTCATCCTATGAAGCAGAAGTACTAGCAATATCTACTCTATCCTCAGGACTAGGAGGTAACTCCTTCTCAGTCCTTTGTATTTCTTCAGTATACTTTGGCTCGACAGTCTCTTTTCTTGCAGTTTCCTCTACAGGCTCTTCTTCAAGATTTACCTTCTCCCCCTCAACAGCTGCTATCTCTCTCTCAAGGTCTGTCTGTACAAGATCAGGGAGCAGCTCTTCTAATGTAAACTTATGCTGAGGATGGATTGGTGAATCTCTGTGCTCAGGAGCATCTAATACCTCTCTATCAGCAACTGATGTGTCCTCCATGACCACATCCTGGGGTTGACTATGTATATGTGTTTGCTGATAAACATCAGGTAATGAATTAGTCAAAACTTCATCCTCAATAGTGAAATCTAATTGATTAACTTCAGTGAGTACCTCTAGAATGGTGTGGGTAGCCCTTTCACTCTCTAATTGAGTTGCCTCATCCACATGTTGAGGCTCCCCCTGGAGTGGATCCAGGTGAATTGGGCTAGCTGAGGGTAGTTCCCCCTGCCTCTGAGCATCTTCTTGTCTTGCTGGTGACTATCCAGTATTGTCATCTCCTCCATCATCAAAACTGAAAACCACTTGCTCCTCTGAGCTACTTGAGGATTCTTGAGCCACAATGACTGTCTTCTTCTTCTTCTTCTGAGGTGTTTCCTTTTCTGGAGTTGGCAGTTCCTTTGTCAGCACTCTATCCCACCTTGAGAAAATTCTTTCATCCATTCTCCTCATGTGGTTTATCTTTGAACCTGCAGCTTGGTTCATCACTTCAGGAATACTGCCAGCTAAGTATAAACTCAGAATTCTACCCAGATTGGGTTTCTTCAGGCTCTCTTTTATCTTATCAAACATGACTGCAGACCAATCAGTATTAAGTTTGAAAATTATCCTTGTCATCAAACTGAACATATGAGATGAAATTCTATCATGTCCACCAGGCTTGCTTAGTATTACCTTGCCAACTATCTCAGATAAAAACTTGCCCTGTATGTTCATTCTTTTCCTGTTGAACACTGATCCAATCTTTAGATTTGAATCAAGTCCACACCATGTCAGTGCCTCCCTTGTCTTTGAAGCAGATACATCTTCCTCTTCTTTTGTTCTAGGGAGATGTAGAAATTTTCTTAGAGTCTTATGGGAGACCTTCACCTTTGCCCCATGAACTTTGGACTTAATCTTGAGTCCAGATTCATCAAGAGTAGCTGCACTCAAGAATTCGAGGACTTCCTTCTTCCAGATCTTGATAGGTTCTGATACAAGATACTCTAATCCAGTTTCTGCAATTAGGGTTACCACACCTTTGAATTCTGGTTCCGCGTCATCAAAGGCATATCGCACGAGCTCATATCCTTCATTAATGTTCTCTTCTAGCTTGGGCGCTATTAGGGTTTGAAGAAATTTTGAATTTAGAGAAGAGAGATGTTGACACACAAGTTTGGTCTCGAAACTAAGGTGAGCGTGTCGACAAACAATGGTGAAGACCTATTTATACCTTGCTAAAATTGAAGGTGAAAAGGCGCGTCAAAATACTTAAAATGTGTCGACACTGTTGAAAAGTGTCGAAACTTACTTCTAATGTCTCGACAACTATGTGTCGACACAAATATAGTCGACAGAATATATGTGTCGACACTTATATATCTCATCTCGACACTTAGTCGAGACTCTACTCGACAACTTCTGTGTAAATCCTAAGTGTCGACACCACCCTGGATATGTCGACACCTACACTGCATGTGTCGACACAAATTCTCTGAAGTATCGACACAGACTTTCTAGATGTGTCGACACCATTTCTCTGAAATGTCGACACTATTTTACTTAGCCAATTTTTTGTAAACTATCCTAAGTTTATCATTCCTAATTCAATTTTAAATTTATTGAATTTGGTTTCATCTAAGGGCTTAGTAAACATATCAGCTAACTGATTATCTGTCTTAACATACTCTAGGGAAATGTCTTCTATTTCCACATGTTCTCTTAGAAAATGATACTTAATTTCTATGTGCTTAGTCCTACTATGGGAGACAGGATTATTTGCAATAGAAATGGCACTAGTAGAATCACAAAATAAAGGTGTTCTACTTACTTGAATACCATAATCTTCTAGCTGATGTTGAATCCATAGAAGTTGAGCACAGCAACTTCCTGCAGCCACATACTCTGACTCAGCTCTGGAGATAGCCAAATTGGTCTACTTCTTGCTAATCCATGACACCAGCCTTCCACCTAGAAATTGACAGGTTCCTGTGGTACTCTTTTTATCTTCCTTGTAGCCTGCAAAATCTGCATCTGAATAACCTGTCAGTTCAAAATCTCCATTCATAGGGTACCAAAGGCCTAGATAATGTGTGCCCTTAAGATATCTCAAAATTCTTTTGACTGCTGTCAAATGAGATTCTTTAGGGCAAGCTTGGTACCTAGCACAGACACATGTAACATACATGATATCTGGTCTACTAGCAGTCAAATACAGTAGGGAGCCAACTATCCCTCTATACAAAGTTTCATCTACAGCTTTCCCTGCATCATCTTTGCTTAGAGACATGCTTGACCCCATAGGAGTTTTCATGGTAGTGGATGATTTCATACCATACTTCCTTATCAACTCTAGGGTGAACTTAGACTGGCATATGGATAATCCATCTTCAGTCTTTCTAACTTGGAGACCCAATAAGAACTTAAGTTCCCCCATACTACTCATTTCAAATTGTCCTTGCATAAGTTTTGCAAACTTTCTGCAAAGACTACTTTCTGTAGACCCAAATATTATGTCATCTACATATATTTGGACTAAGATAATCTTGCCTCTGGATTCCCTATGGAATAGAGTCTTGTCTATTTTCCCCCTTGAGAATTTATTCTCAATGAGGAAACTAGACAGGGTTTCATACCAAGCCCTTGGGGCTTGTTTTAACCCATACAAAGCCTTTCTAAGTCTATAAACATAAGCAGGTTTAAGAGAATCAACAAAACCTGATGGCTGCTCTACATAGACTTCTTCCTTCAGATTTCCATTCAGAAAAGCTGACTTAACATCCATTTGATAAACCTTAAATCCTTGATATATTGCATAGGCAAGGAACATCCTTATTGCTTCCAGTCTTGCTACTGGAGCAAAGGTTTGAACAAAATCAATACCTTCTTCTTGCCTATATCCCTTTGCAACAAGTCTAGCTTTATTGTTTATGATTATTCCATTTTCATCCAACTTGTTCCTAAAGATCCACTTAGCTCCAATAATATTGTGGTCCTTGGGTTTAGGAACTAGCTCCCAGACCTTGCATCTTTTGAATTGATTCAGCTCCTCTTGCATGGCCTCAATCCAATGAGGGTCTCGGATTGCTTCTTCAAACTTCTTTGGCTCTACTTGGGATAGAAAACTGGAGTAAAGAACTGTATTTAGATTCCTACTCCTTGTTTGCACCCCTTGTCTGAGATCTCCAATTATTTGATTTGATGGATGATCCTTTAAGTGCCTATTTGCTGGAGGCAGCCTGTCTTCAGGTTGTACACCTTCAGTCTCTTTATTTAACTGCATCTCTTGATCTTCTTCAGCATTAGGAGTATCTTGTACTCCCCCTGGACAAGAGCCACCTTCTTTCACTTGCTGACTTGCAGAAGAACCTTCTGTTAAGGTAAGCTTGTCCATTCTTTCAGTTACACATGTGGAGCTGCAAACACTTCTTGGCAATTCATTGTTAATGAGTCTAGCTTCATCAAAAACTACATGAACAGACTCTTCTACAACTTGAGTAATAAAGTTGTAGACCCTATAAGCCTTACTATTATTGTTGTACGCAATAAAGATCCCCTCTTGGGATTTGGCAGCAAACTTGGATAGATAAGACTTACCATTGTTAAGGATTAACACTTGCAACCAAAGATCCTGAAATAGGATAAATTTGGTTTTCTGCCCCTCACAATCTCATAGGAGGTCTTCTTGTAGCTCTTGGTGATAGTAGCCCTATTGATCACATGACAAGTAGTGTTTACTGTCTTAGCCCAGAAATATTCTGGGAGAGATGTGTCACTCAATAGGATTCTACCAGCCTCTATCAAGGTTCTATTTTTACTTTCAGCAATACCATTTTGCTGTGGTGTTCTTGGTGAGGAAAATTCCTGAAAAATTCCAAATTCTTCACACAGTTTTGTCATACTTTCAGACTGAAATTCAGTATCATGGTCACTTCTGATTTTGACTACTGTACTGTCCAATTCATTCTGAATTTGTTTAACAAAACTGTATAAGATACTTGGGGTTTCAGATTTTTGTCTAAGGAAGAACACCCAGGAAAACCTTGAATAGACATCCACAACCACAAATGTGTAAACCTTCCTACCTAGGCTGTGAACTGGCATAGGACCAAAAAGAACCATATGCAAGAGGTATAGACACCTCACAGAATCCTTGTTCTCAAGGATATGAAAGGTGGATTTAGTCTGCTTGCCTTTTTGACAAGCTGAGCATATCCCATCCTTTATACACTTAACTTGAGGACCATTCCTCACTAACTCTTTGCTAAAGAGTTGGCCAATTGTCTTATAGTTAAGATGAGCCAGCCTCTTGTGCTATTTAACATAATGTGAGACTATTTCATCAGCTACAAGACAAATAGGAGAAACATTGTTCTCACACATAATGTCTAGAAAATAGACATTTCTTTTCCTATATCCTGTCAGAATGATCTTTTGATCACTTGACCTTTTGATATGACAACCATCCTTGACAAATGAGATGTAATATCCTAAATCACTCAGCTGACTTATGTTAATGAGGTTATGTTTCAAACCCTTTACATAACACTCTTGAGTAATTGTAATTTGGTTACTAGTAATGTTACCAAAGCCTTTGATGATTCCTTTTTCTGAACCACCAAAGATAACTTTAGGGCCATCCTTGATTGGTGTATAGTCCTTCAACAATCCCCTAGTTCCAGTCATGTGTCTAGAACATCCACTGTCCAAGTACCATATAGGGGCATGGCCACTTGGACTCACATGCAAAACAGATTACTTAACCTTAGAACCCAAATAATTCTTGGGTCCTTGGTGCATATTAGTTTGACTTTTAACAAAACTACCTGTAGCTCTTCTAGCAGGTAGTTTGCTACTCTCCTTGACACTTGAATTGTGCCAACAATCTAAGGCAAAGTGGCCTATCTTGCCACAACAATAGCACTCAAACCTGTTGTACCTTTGTTTAGGTACAACCGTGGCTGGATTTTCCACTACAGCCTTCTTATTTAGTGCTGGGGCTTTGCCCTTAGATTTGGACTTTACTGTCCATGCAGGTTTTGTAAACCCCAGTCCAGTTTTACCCTTATGAGGTACAAACTCATCTATCAAAGGTAAAACAGATTTTGGTTTAGAAAAACTTGCTACAATCTCTCTCTCCTTCTGAAGTCTAGCCTCCAGATTTCTAATTTGATCATTCTTAAATGTAATAGTACCCATCTGAATAATAGTAATGTTATTCAGCCTGGCTATTTCATTCAGTTTTTGATCAAATAACTTGTCTGAATCAACAACAGCCAATTTAAGACTAGCAATCTCCTTTGCCTGAGTTTTGGCTAAGGTTTTGCTTTTCTTCAAGGCCTGCAACAAGTCCCTATATTCATCAATTAACTGATGAATATCTCCTTCAGATTCAGACTCACCCACATCACTTGATGCAGATGTATCTGATTCTGACTCAGTACAAGAAATTGAACTATAAGAACAACTTTGTACCTTACTTGGTGCAGGTTGATCCTAGATCTTGTCTCCTTCATAGAATGCCATCAGCCCTTTGCACTGATTGTCCTCATGCTCATAAATTGAATTCATTAACTGCATGAACTCATCTTCCTCCTCTTCAGCAACCAGTCCAATATAGGCTTCAGCTTCTGAATCTGTTTCTGAAGATGACTGATCAGTCAAACTTTTGTCTTTCTTGGCAACAAAGGACTTTTCCTTTTTGCCCTTAAACTGTGTCTTCTTTCTGTCAGTTGACTCCTTCCTCTTTTCAAGACAGTCAGCCACTACATCTCCTTGTCTATTGCAGCAATAGCAAACAATCTTTGAAGATGTAGCTTTGCTAGGCTTGGACTTTCTTCTGTCATTCCTTGATGACTTCCTGTTCTAATAGTAGTCATCTTTTGTCTGTGAAGTGGATGGCTTAGACCTACACTGCTTCTTCTTCGGAAACTTTTGAAAATATCTTGTAAAAGCAGCAAAGTCTTCATCACTTTCACTGCTATCAGAAATCTTGCTTTCTGAATTATCTGTCTCAGCCTCAGCAACTATTTGATGTGGAGATTGAGACTTGCTTCTATACTTCCTATTGGCTTCAATTTTGAAGGCCACAGATCTTTCCTTGTGCTCCACTCTAGTAGTCTTCTCTTCCTCCTTTCTAACCATTAACTGCATCTCATAAGATAACAGTTTTCCAAACAAAGTTGGGGGAGGTATATCAGCTAATTTGGCCATTTCCCTAATGGCACAAATCTTGGTGTCCCAGTCCTTAGTCAGGGATCTTAAGAACTTATCATTCAGCTCATAGTTGTTGAATTCTCTTCCATAGGACATCAATTCATTAACTATCCTATAGAACTTCTTGTAGCATTCAGTAATGCTATCAGACTTTCCTTGTCTGAAGCTTTCATATTCCTGATTTAACAAAGACTTCTTGTCTTGTCTTACTTCTTCTGATCCCTCCATATAGACTATTATTGTGTCACACAGTTCTTTAGAAGTTTTATAGTTAATTAAATTCTGAAATGTTGCATCATCAATTGCACTAACAATAATATTCTGCGCCCTCTTGTCCATAGTGGCCAGAATAATTTCATCTTTAGTCATTTCTAAATAGTCTTTGGGAGTTCTCTGATTTGCATCCAGAATAGATACTTTCATTGGCACATATGACCCTTCTTTGACTGTAATATATATCTTGGGTCAGAGGCTTCCATAAAAAGTCTAACCCTCTCTTTCCATATGCCAAAAATCTCTTTTCTACAGATTGGCAATTTCATGGACCCCAGCTCTTTGTGATTCTCACTAGAACCCATTTTCTTGATTCTTGTTTAATCTGATTCTGCCTACAGGATCTTACTCAGACTGTTATGTCCTTTTGGAGCAACCTGTCTCTGATACCACTTGAAAGAACTAGTGCCTAATCACCTAGAAGGGGGGGGTGAATAGGTGACCAATATCTTTTTAACTTTTAAGGCAGAAATACAGTACAGTAAATGAATTCTACAATTATCATAACACAGCAACCACACAATCATATATACACAGAGTGCACACAGGATTTATATTGGTTCCCCAAGGTCTGGGTATATCCACTTTCCCCCTTCGCCTATCTAGTAGTGTACTAGATTCGGCCTAACTTCTCCACTTCTTCTCAGATCCTCAGATCTTACAACTCAGAACCCCAAACAGGTTCCTACAACTCAGAGTGTCCCCACTCCAACAACTCAGGCACAAAGCCTTACCACCCAGTCTTCACCAAGACCTACACTCAGGCTAAACAGCCCTACCTCAGCCTTCAATCAAGGCCTACACTCAGAGAATAGAATCTCCAACACTCAGGCACAAACGCCCTACCTCAGCCTAAATAGTTTATGAAAGAAATTGTACATAATCACCTAGAGGGGGGGGTGAATAGGTGACCTTAATCTTTTTAAACTTTTAGGCAGATTTAATCACAGATTTCACAGAACATAAAACAACAACCACAGAATCATACACACACAGAGTACACACAGTTTTATAGTGGTTCCCCAAGGTCTAGGTACATCCACTTTCCCCCTTCGCATATCTAGTAGTGTACTAGATTCGGCCAAACTCCTCCACTATTCCTCAGATCCTCAGATCTTACACTCAGAACCCCAACCAGGTTCATACAACTCAGGCTCAAGGCCATACCACTCAGTCTTCACAAAGACCTACACTCAGCCTTCAGCAAGGCCTACACTCAGCCCTCAACAAGGCCTACACTCAGAGAAATGGATCTCCTACACTCAGGCACACATGCCTTACCACTCAGTCTTTATAATTTCAGGATTACAACTCAGATCCCTAAGGATCCTACAAGAAATTAAAATTACAATGTATATACCCACAACTCAGTATGAGAGAGAAGAGTTGACAGGTTTCTTGATGAGTTCTTGGAAGAACTTTGCTGAGATCAACCTTCCTTGGCTTCCTTCAAAGCTTCTTGAATTTAGAACACAATAGGGTTGAGTCTCTATGCAGCTGATCTTCAATCACTACTAACTTAAGAATCAGAACTAAGTCAGAAACTTTCTTCACAGTCTGGTTCCACAGCTGTTCTTCTTGGAATGAGCTCTCTCTCTCCAACTTCTTAGATCTTCACTTGAAGGTCTTCTTCTAGTTGTGTTGTGCTTTAATGATTCATTGATCAATCTCTGATTGCTGACAAAATAAGCCTTTATATAGGCTTTCTTCATGGTGACCGGTTGATCCGGTTTCTAACAACTTTCTGACATCTCTGACATTTGCAGTAGACCGGCTGGAATGGCAGCTGTCATGTCATCCAGTCACTTCTTGAATTTTCTGTAACTATCTGAAAGTGTCGAGACAGTCAGTCTTTAATTGTCGACACTGAATGACTAAATGTCGACACAAGTAGACTAAGTGTTGACACAAGCCTTCATAGTGTCGACACAACTCCTTGTGTTGTAGAATCTGCTTCGCGACACTGCTTCTTCAACATGTGTCGACACTGATCCTGTGTGTCGACACAAGTCCTTCTTCTTTGATACTTAGTTGATTTCTTGTAAGTGTCGACACAACTCCTTTGTGTCGACACATCTTCTTGTGTTGATCTTGTTAAGTGTCGACACATCTTCTTAATGTCGACACATGCCTTCTGTGTTGATTCTTTTGCTGAGTGTCGACACATCTCCTTTGTGTCGACACTTGTACTTAGACTTCATTGAAATTTGCTGAGTGTCGACACAACCTCCTAGTGTCGACACTTTCTTCATGTGTTGAGACTTTTGTTGTGTGTCGACACATTATTCATTATTTCGACACTTGTACTTAAACTCTGTTGAAGTTTGCTGAGTGTCGACACAGCCTCCTAGTGTCGACAATTGTACTTGAGCTTTGTTGAACTTTTGTTGAGTGTCGACACAGCCTCCAAGTGTCGACACTTTTGATGTCGACAAAGTTCCTCTAGGTGTCGACACTGCTTCTAAGTGTCGGCACTGCTTCTCTGGACATTTCTTCATTGTGTGTCGACACAACCTGTATGTGTCGACACTTTCCTTCTAGTGTCGACTCTGCATCCCTGGTGTCGACACAATTACTCCAAG
This sequence comes from Platanthera guangdongensis, assembly GCA_039583875.1. Lineage (NCBI taxonomy): Eukaryota > Viridiplantae > Streptophyta > Magnoliopsida > Asparagales > Orchidaceae > Platanthera > Platanthera guangdongensis. The sequence continues at coordinate 38,286,328 of CM077167.1, read as the reverse complement.
TGTCGACACAGCTTCTCTGGGTGTCGACACAAGTCTTCTTAAGTGTCGACACTTTTCTTCTGGGTGTCGACACATGGACTTAGAAACTTTTCAGCTTTCACTGCAAATACTTAACCTGAACAACTAAACTCAAAACACATCAAATACATTTTGATGTATATCATTAAGTAGGGTGAGGCTTCTTCAAATCAGGTACATTTATTCCAATGTACCCAACAATCTCCCTCTATTTGGAAAAGTCATAACCCTTAGTCAATCATATACACCATACATAACAAATTCACAGTATGATGTAAAACAGGATGATATAACAGGGTAATTACATAAACATGTATAAACAATACATGTATACACAAATTTCTCAGAACATTAATGTAACAGATTTAACATATATCATATTGTTCTAACAACTTCAACATATTCATTATTCAAAAGTTTACAGAGAGTTTAAAATCAAATGATTACAACTGTAAACTAAAGAAAAATTCTATCCTATTGCTACTCAGGCTCCTTGATCACAATGCCCTTTCTTGATTGTATCTTTGCTTGTACAGGAGCTTCAGCATCTTCAGCAGCAGCAGGCTTCTTTCCTTTAAGATCCTTCTTTTTCTGCTCTTCAGCTTTGATCTTTTGCCTTTCAAAGTAATGATAAGGCTTTGGAAAGTACTTGCTAGGCTCCTGGGCAGTAGGAGGTAGCTTTCCCATCTTAGCCTTTCTTCTATATTGCACAATGGCCTCTTGCCTGTTCTCATGCTTCCTCCACTCCAGTTCAGAATACCACTTATTTCTATCCTGGATATTGTCTTTGGAAGCCTTCCATGCAATCAAGATGATATTCCTGTAAGTGGGGCTCCATTGTTCAAAGTCAGGCCTAAGTTCAGCTTGCTCTCTGAATCTCTTCTTAGACAATTGAGTCTCTTGTTCCTTCAGCAAAGCCTCTTGTTCTTTCAGTATTGCCTCTGGCACTGGCTGAACTACTTTCTCAATGAAGACATTCTGAATTCCCTCAGGAGGGCTATACATTGATTGTATGTCTTGATGTATCATATCAAAGTCTGGAGGAGGGTATATTACTTGAGCCACTTCAGCTTGCTCCCCTCCAAGATAATCAGGATTAATACCAGACTCTGCCACATTGTCATCATCACATAATGGAGGATATCTAAGGGTGGCTCTGATGGAATTTGAGATCCACTTTGCATGATCAGAGCTGGCTTTGACTAATACCGTCTCCCCCTTTATGACTTCTCTTTCAATGTGATCTCTTAGATCATCTTTCTGGAATCTTATCTGGGTATTCAGATAGTTTACTCCATCTTTGTAGAAAGGTTTCAAACTTTGGAGCTTTTCAGTTATTAGCTTCTGGGAATCTTGAAGTGCAGAGGTAACAGCAGTGATACCTTCTTGTAATGCTTTATCAAATTCTGCCTTGGCTGTAGTCATGGCTGCAGTCTGACCAGTAGCTATATTCTTCATTTCTGTTACTATTGCATTGTGTGAAGCAGTGAGATTATCATTCATTCTCAGCTGGTTCTCCAGGACATATCCTTGCTTCACTGCAATATCATCTACTTGTGTTTTGATCTTCTCCTGATGAGTGGCCAGATAGAGTACTACATTCCCTCCTTTATGGAAGCAGTCAGTCATTTATTTCTTGTTCAGATTCATTTCAAATCTGATTGACTTGATGTCTTGGGCCAGATCAAATTATAATAACTTATGCCCCTCATCCATATACTTTTCCAGAGCTTGTCTTTGCTCATCCAGCTTAATCTGCATTGCCACCATCAATGAACTATAATCTGTAGATGGGGCAGGCTGTGGTGCAATTGTTTGCAGTGCCTTTTTATATGTCTGGCTCCTTCTCTTGAAGACTTGAAATTTCCTATTCTTGGCTCTTGCATCCTCTTCATCTTCTGATGCAGATGTGCTAGCAATATTCACTCTGTCCTTAGGACTTGGAGGTAAATCCTTGTCAGTCCTAGGAACCTGCTCAGCATCCTTTGGAACTTTAGGTTCTTTCCTTGCAGTTTCCTCAACAATATCCACATGCTCCCCCTCAACATGGGCCTTCTCCCCCTCAGCAGCTGCTTTCTCTTTCTCAAAATCTATTCGGAGAAGATCTGGGAATAGCTCTTCTAGGGTAAATTCCTGTTGAGGAAGGGTTGGAGAATCTCTTATCTCAGTAACCACTTGATCAGCAACAGATGTGTCCTCCATGACAACATCTTGTGCTTGAGGGTGTATCTGTGTTTGCTGATGAATATCAGGTAATAAATCAGTCAAAACTTCATCCTCAATAGGGAAATCTAATTTGTTGATTTCAGTTATTACCTCAAGTATGGATTGACTAGCTTGTTCACTCTCTAGTGGAGTAGGTTCTTCCACAAGTAGAGGCTCCCCCTGGATTGAATCTTGGTGAATAGGGCTTACTGAGGGTAGCTCCCCCTGCCTCTGTACTTCCTCTTGTCTTGCTGGAGATTGTCCAGCATTTCCAGTTTCTTCCTCATCTGGAGTGAACACTACATGCTCTTCAGAGCTGCTTGATGATTTTTGAGCCACAGGAGCTGGCTTCTTCTTCTTTTGCTGGGGTGTTTCCTTCTCAGGAGTTGGCATTTCTTTGGTTAACACTCTATCCCACCTAGAGAAGATTCTCAAATCCATTCTCCTCATGTGGTTAATCTTAGTTCCAGCTGCTTGGTTCATTACCTCTGGTATACTACCAGCTAGGTAAAGACTTAGTATTCTACCCAAATTGGGCTTCTTCATACTTTCTTTAATTTTATCAAACACAACTGTAGACCAGTCTGTATCTAGTTTGAATATTATCCTTTTCATGAGACTAAACATGTGAGCTGAGATTCTGTCATGGCCTCCAGGCTTACTTAGGATAAATTTGCCCACAATCTCAGATAGAAACTTGCCTTGCATATTCATTCCCTTCCTGTTGAAAACAGATCCAATTTTCATTTTGGAGTCCAGTCCACACCTTGTCAATGCTTCTCTAGTCTTAGAAGCAGAAACATCTTCTTCTTCCTTGGTCCTAGGTAGTTGAAGTACCTTTCTCAGACTCTTAGGAGAGACCTTCACCTTTGGCCCATGAACTCTTGACTTAATCTTTAGTCCTGATTCATCTATTGTTGCTCCATTCAGAAATTCCAGGACCTCCTTCTTCCAGATCTTGATCGGTTCTGAAACAAGAAATTCTAATCCAGTCTCTGCGATTAGGGTTATCACGCCTTTGATCTCAGGTTCTGCGTCATCAAATGCGTGCCGCACGAGTTCATATCCTTCATTCACATTCTCTTCTAGCTTGGGCGTCATTAGGGTTGGAAGAAATTTGAATTAAGAGAAGATAGGTGTCGACACACAAGTTTGGTCTCGAAACTTTGGTGAGCGTGTCGACAGACAATGGCGAAAACCTATTTATACCTTTCTAGAATCGAAGATGAAAGGGCGCGTCAAAATACTTAAATTGTGTCGACACTATTGAAAAGTGTCGACACTGACTTATAATAACTCGACAACTATGTGTCGACACAAGTATAGTCGACAGAATATATGTGTCGACACTTGTTTATGTGTCGACACCGCTTTGCTCGACACTTAGTCGAGACTTTACTAGACTAATTCTAAGTAAAGCCTAAGTGTCGACACCACCTTGGATGTGTCGACACCTACTCTGTATGTGTCGACACTAATTCTCTGAAGTATCGACACAGACTTCCTATATGTGTCGACACCATTTCTCTGAAATGTCGACACCACTTCTATGTGTCGACACCGACAACTCTGTGTGTCGACACCATTTTACTTAGCCAATTTTGAAAACTTATTCTAAGTTTATCATACCTAATTCAATTTTAAATTTATTGAACTTGGTTTCATCTAAGGGCTTAGTATACATGTCAGCTAGTTGATTATCTGTACTAATATACTCTAGTGAAATATCTCCTTTTTCCACATGTTCTCTTAGAAAATGGTATTTTATTTCTATGTGCTTAGTCCTACTATGGGAGACAGGATTGTTTGCAATAGAAATAGCACTAGTAGAATCACAAAATAGAGGTGTTCTACTTACTTGTATACGATAGTCTTCTAGCTGATGTTGAATCCATAAAAGTTGAGCACAGCAACTTCCTGCAGCAACATACTCTGATTCTGCTGTGGAGATAGCTAAACTTGTTTGTTTCTTGCTACTCCATGATATCAGTCTTCCACCTAGGAATTGACAGGTTCCAGTTGTACATTTTCTGTGTTCCTTGCAGCCTGTAAAATCTGCATCTGAATAACCTGTCAGTTCAAAGTCTCCATTCCTAGGGTACTAAAGGCCTAGATAAGGAGTGCCCTTAAGATATCTCAGTATTCTTTTGACTGCTATCAAATGAGATTCTTTAGGGCAAGCTTGGTACGTAGCATAGACACATGTAGCATACATGATATCTGGTCTACTTGCAGTTAAATACAATAGGGAGCCAACTATCCCTCTATACAAAGTCTCATCTACAGGTTTCCCTGCATCATCTTTGCTAAGAGACATACTTGACCCCATAGGAGTTTTCGTGGTACTGGATGATTCCATACCATACTTCCTTATCAATTCTAGGGTGAACTTAGACTGGCATATGGATAAACCATTCTCAGTCTGTCTAACTTGGAGACCCAAGAAGAACTTAAGTTCCCCCATACTTCTCATTTCAAATTGTCCTTGCATTAGTTTTGCAAACTTTTTGCAAAGACTACTTTCAGTAGACCCAAATATGATGTCATCTACATATATTTGGACTAGAATGATCTTGCCTCTGGATTCCCTAAGGAATAGAGACTTGTCTATTTTCCCCCTTGTGAATTTATTCTCAATGAGGAAACTAGACAGGGTTTCATACCAAGCCCTAGGGGCTTGTTTTAACACATATAAAGCCTTCCTAAGTCTATAAACATAATTAGATTTAGTTGAATCAACAAAACCTGATGGTTGTTCCACATAGACTTCTTCCTTCAGATTTCCATTCAGAAAAGCTGACTTAACATCCATTTGGTATTCTTTAAACCCTTGATATGTTGCATAGGCCAAGAACATCCTTATTGCCTCCAGTCTGGCTACTGGAGCAAAGGTTTCATCAAAGTCAATACCTTCTTCTTGCCTATATCCCTTAGCAACCAGTCTAGCTTTGTTCTTCACAATAACTCCATGTTCATCCATCTTATTCCTAAAGATCCACTTGGTTCCAATTATGTTGTGATCTTTTGGTTTAGGAACTAGCTCCCAGACATTGCATCTTTTGAACTGGTTCATCTCCTCTTGCATTGCCTCAATCCAATATGGGTCTAGGATGACTTCTTCAAATTTCTTTGGCTCTACTTGGGATAGAAAACTGGAGTAGAGTACTGAACTTAGATTTCTGCTCCTTGTTTATACCCCTTGTCTGAGATCACCAATAATTTGATTGGCTGGATGATCTTTTAGATGTCTATTTGCTGGAGGCAGCCTGTCTTCAGGTTGTACTCCTTCAGCTTCTTCAACTTGCTGCACCCCTTGGTCTTCTTCTGCATCAGGTGCATCTAGTACTCCCCCTGGACAACAGCCACTATCATCTACTTGTTGTCTTGCAGTAGAACCTTCTTCAATAGTGAGCTTGTCCATCTTCTCAGTCACACCTGTAGAGCTACAAATACTTCTAGACAATTCATTGTTAATGAGTCTAGCTTCATCAAATACTACATGTACTGACTCTTCTACAACTTGAGTAGTCAAGTTGTAGACCCTATAAGCCTTACTGTTGTTGTTGTACCCAACAAAGATCCCCTCTTGGGATTTGGCAGCAAACTTGGTTAAGTAAGACTTACCATTGTTAAGTATATAGCATTTACAACAAAAGATCCTGAAATAGGATAGATTTGGTTTTCTGCCTTTCACAATCTCATAGGGGGTCTTATTGTGACTTTTGGTGATAGTAGCCCTATTAATTACATGGCATGCAGTGTTAACTGCCTCAGCCCAGAAATATTCTGGGAGAGATGTGTCACTTAATAGGGTTCTACCAGCCTCAATCAAGGTTCTATTTTTCCTTTCAGCAATACCATTTTGCTGAGGTGTTCTTGGTGAAGAAAATTCTTGAAATATCCCAAACTCTTCACATAGATTTGTCATACTGTCAGACTGGAATTCAGTATCATGGTCACTTCTTATTTTGACCACTGTACTGTCTAACTCATTCTGAATTTGTTTGACAAAACTACAAAAGATACTAGGTGTTTCAGATTTCTGTCTAAGGAAGAACACCCATGAAAACCTTGAGTAGTCATCTACAACTACAAATGTGTAGACCTTCCTACCTAGTCTATGAATTGGCATAGGACCAAAGAGATCCAAATGCAAGAGGTATAAGCACCTCACAGTATCTTTGTTCTCAATGTTATTAAAGGTGGATCTAGTCTGCTTGCCCTTTTGACAAGCTGAACATATCTCATCTTTAATACACTTAACCTGAGGTCCATTCCTCACTAACTCTTTGCTATAGATTTGGCCAATTGTCTTGTAGTTAAGATGGGCTAGCCTCTTATGCCATTTGACACAATGAGAGACTTTCTCATCAGCTACAAGACACAAAGGAGAAACATTGTTCTCACACATAATGTCTAGACAATAGACATTTCTCTTCCTATAACCAGTCAGAATGATCTCTTGATCATTTGATCTCCTGATATGACAACCATCTTTGACAAATGAGATGTCATATCCTAAATCACTCAGCTGACTTATACTAATGAGGTTGTGTTTCAAACCTTTAACATAAGCAACTTGAGTAATTGTTATAAGGTTGCTAGAAATGTTACTAAAGCCTTTGATGATTCCTTTTTCAGAACCACCAAAGGTGACTTTAGGACCATCCTTGATTGGTGTGTAGTCCTTTAGCAATCCCCTAGTTCCAGTCATGTGCTTGGAACATCCACTGTCCAAGTACCATATTGGGGCATGGTCACTTCGAACATCCCCTAGTTCCAGTTATTTAGCAATCCCCTAGTTCCAGTCATGTGCCTGGAACATCCACTGTCCAAGTACCATATTGGGGCATGGTCACTTGGACTCACCTGTAAAACAGATTAGTTAACCTTAGAACCCAAAGAATTCTTGGGTCCTTGGTGCTGGTTAGTTTGCCTCTTAACAAAACTACCTGTAGCTTTTCTAACAGGCAGATTGCTACTCACTTTGGCACTTGAATTGTGCCAACAGTCTATGGCAAAGTGGCTTACCTTGCCACAACACCAGCACTCAAATCTATTGTACCTTTGCTTAGGTACAACCCTGGCTGTAGTATCTACAGCAGGCTTGTTGAGTACTGGGGCTTTGCCCTTAGACTTGAACTTTACAGTCCTAGCAGGTTTTGTAAACCCTAATCCAGTTTTACCCTATTGATGTACAAATTCATCTATCAAAGGTAAAATAGATTTTGGTTTAGAAAACATGCTACTATATCTCTCTCTTTCTGAAGACTAATCTCCAGATTTCTGATTTGATCATTTTTAAATGTTATAGTCCCCATCTGAATAACAGTTATGTGTTTCAGTCTGACTATTTCATTTAATTTTTGATCAAACAACTTATCAAAATCTGTTGTAGCCACTTTGAGATTAGCAATCTCCTTAGCCTGACTCTTGGCCAAGGATTTGCTTTTCTTCAAAGCCTGCAACACTACTCTATATTCATCAATTAATTGATGAATGTCTCCTTCAGATTCAGATCCACTCCCATCACTTGATGATGATGTATCTGAATCTGACTTAGTACTAGAAATTGAATCAGCAGAACAATTTAGTACCTGACTAGATCCAGGATGCTCCTGGATTTTGTCTCCTTCTGATAAGCCCATCAGTTCCTGGCACTGATTGTCCTCATGCTCATATATAGAGTTCATTAACTGTATGAACTCATCTTCCTCTTCTTCAGCAAATAGTCCAATGCCAGCTTCAGCTTCTGAATCAAGTTCTGAAGAAGACATATCAGACAGACTTTTGTCCTTCTTTGCAACAAAGGACCTTTCCTTTTTGCTCTTGATTTGAGTCTTCTTCTTATCAGTTGACTCTTTCATCTTCTCTGGACAGTCAGCAACAATATGTCCTTATTTGTTACAACAATAACAGACTATCTTTGAAGATGTAGTTCTACTTGACTTGGGCTTTCTCCTGTCATTTTTTGATGACTTCTGTGAAGTGGATGGCTTAGACCTCCACTGTTTCTTCTTTAGGAACTTCTGAAAATGTCTTGTGAAAGCTGCAAAGTCCTCATCACTCTCACTACTTTCAGAATTTTTACTGTCTGACTCATCTGTCTCAGTCTCAGCAACTTTTGGAGGTGGAGATGGAGACTTACTTTTATATTTTCTAGTGCCTTCTGTCTTGAAAGCCACAGCTCTTTCTTTGTGCTCAATTCTTGTAGTCTTCTCCTCCTCCTTCCTTACCATCAACTGCATCTCATAGGATAACAATTTGCCAAATAATGTTGGAGGAGGAATGTCTGCTAATTTGGTCATTTCCCTTATGACACAAATCTTGGTATCCCAGTCTTTAGTTAGGGATCTCAAGAACTTATCATTCAGCTCATAATTGCTGAATTCTCTTCCATAGGACATTAACTATCCTATAGAATTTCTTGTAGCACTCAGTTATGCTATCAGACCTGCCTTGTCTGAAGCTTTCATACTCTTGATTCAATAAAGACTTTCTGTCCTGTTTAACTTCTTCAGAGCCCTCCATGTACACTATCAGTGTGTCCCACATTTCCTTTGATGTTTTACAGTGAATCAAATTCTGGAATGCGGCATCATCTATTGCACTCACAATAATATTCTGGGCCCTCTTGTCCATAGTGGCCAGAATAATCTCATCTTTAGTCATCTCTGAAAAGTCCTTAGGAGTTCTCTTATTTGCATCCAGGACTGATACTTTCATAGGCACATATGGCCCTTCTTTGACTATGATATAGATTCTAGGGTCAGAGGCTTCCATAAATAGTCTAACCCTTTCTTTCCAGATGCCAAAAATCTCCTTTCTACAGATTGGCAACTTCATGGATCCAAGTTCTTTGTGATTCTTTGTTGAACCCATTTTCTTGATTTTCTTGATTCTGCACTTGATTATACTGAATCTGCCAACAGGATCTTTTACTCAGACTGTTATGTCCTTTTTGAGTAACCTCGCTCTGATACCACTTGAAAGAAATTGTACCTAATCACCTCGAGGGGGGGGTGAATAGGTGACCTTAATCTTTTTAAACTTTTAGGCAGATTTAATCACAGATTTCACAGAACATAAAACAGCAACCACAGAATCATACACACACAGAGTACACACAGTTTTATAGTGGTTCCCCAAGGTCTGGGTACATCCACTTTCCCCATTCGCCTATCTAGTAGTGTACTAGATTCGGCCAAACTCCTCCACTATTCCTCATATCCTCAGATCTTACACTCAGAACCTCAACCAGGTTCCTACAACTCAGGCTCAAGGCCCTACCACTCAGTCTTCACAAAGACCTACACTCAGCCTTCACGTCATTATGACTGATTATGACCGTTAGTCTCTCCTATATAAGGTCTTATTAGAAAATGACAAACCCTAAGTATTCTCAAAGCTTTCTTGTAATTTCTTTTTCGAGAAATATTGTTCAGTCGGCTCCTCTCTGATTTTCGCGAATCGGAAGCCGCCGCCGCCGCCTTCTTCTCCGGCCAAAGCTTCTACTTTCAGAGGACTATTCTGAAGAGAGTTACAGATCGAGATCGAGTTCGCTGATCATCTTCTCTCTCGATTTCTGTAAAAGCGAGTAGATCCAGATCGAGGCCGAGAACTTCTTCACCGGTTTCTGAAAGTGCTACAAAGTTGAAAAGAAGAAGATCTTGGCCGTTTTGATTTACTATTTGTATTCTTGAAAACACTGTATTAATTTTGTAGGAGAAATCTTCTCCGAGTGTAGGAGTTTTTCTTTACTCCGAGTTTGTAGGTAGTGTTATCTTCCGAGGTGTAGATCCGTTTTGTTTGGATCGAGTTTGTAGGAACTTTGTTCCGAGGGTAGGATCGATTTGTGATCCGAGATAGTGGAGTAGCCGAGTCTAGTTGATTGCTAGATCGGTGAGGGAAAGTGGATGTACCCAAGGTTGGGGAACCACTATACATCTTGTGTCGTCTGTGATATTGGTAGATATTTCTAAGGTGTGCTCTAATTATTTTTTATTCCGCAAAAGACACACAAACCACCTATTCACCCCCCCTCTAGGTGATTTAGGTCGACAACAGTTTTCTTTCAATTGGTATCAGAGGGAGGTTGATCGTCAAAAGGTTAACACCTTGATCAGATCCAGATCTGTTGTCTGTAAGATTCTACCACAAGATGGACAAGCGCAAAGATTTCGCCAAGCTCCCACTGTGCAACAAGAATAACTTTCCCATGTGGAAAGAAAGGATAAAATTTTTCATGGAAGTTGTGGATCCAAGGATCTTCATGATCGTTGAAGAAGGTACTTACGTTCCCATGACTATTTCCACTATCGACCCCACCAAGAAAGTTCCGAAAAAGCTAATGGATCTCGACAAAGACGAGATTGCACTTGTCTCTCTCGACAAGAAAGCTAAGAACATCATAGCAAGTGCAGTCGATGACTCGATGCTGCAGAATTTGATTCACTGTCAATCAGCCAAGGAGATGTGGCACTCCTTAGTCACTTTGATGGAAGGGACTGAAGAAGTAAGGGATGATCGAAGATCCCTTCTCAATCAAAAATATGAAGCATTCTGACAAGGGAACAAGGAAACAATTGCTGACACCTTTGAGAACTTCTTCAAGATTGTAAATGGCCTAAGGGTGTATGGTCGTGTCTTCACAAACGGAGAACTGAACGACAAATTCTTGAGATCCCTAACCAAGGAATGGGATAACAAGGTATGTGCCATCAGGGAGTTCAGGAAGCTAGCTGAAACGGACCCGCAAAATCTCATTGGAAAGCTTATGTCCTATGAACTCCAAATCAATACAAGAAAAGATGAAGAAGAGAAGGGCAGGTCTGCTCTAAAGGAGAAATCTGTCGCTTTAAAGGCAGACACCTCCAGAAAGACTAAGGCTGCCTCCCCCGCTCCATCTCCAGAAGTTGATGAAGAAGAAGAAACATCAGAGCCCAACACCTCAGGCTCTGAACTATCTGAAGGAGAGTTCTCCTTGCTCTCAAGGCAATTCAAGAAGTTTCTTAATAAAAAGAAACAATGGAAAGGCAAGGATGCCTCACACAGAAGATCGTGGCGCAATGACAATCGGCAAAGAAAAGGCTCGAGCAGCCACGACAGGTATAACTCTAAACAGAACAAATACACTTCAACTGACATCATTTGTTATTGCTGTAATAAGCCAGGTCACGTCATTGCTGACTGCCCTCACAAGATGAAGGAGGGTGGTAGAAGAGAAGAAAAGAAATCCTCATACAACAGGAAGAGGAAAGAGAGGAGCCTCATAGCCAAAAGGAGCAAGACTCTTAGCGACTCCGAATCCTCAGAGTCAAGCGAAGAAGAAGACGCTTACTTTGGGCTAATGGCTCAAACAGATGATGAACAAGAGCCCCAGTTCACTGGGAAGGTAAACTCTCACACCCCTCTCTCAGAGTCTGAAGTCTCTGAACATGATTGCGAGAGTAGCTCCTCTGACGATGAGTCAGAATTGATGGCCCGGTATAAGGAGTTAATCATGGCTTACGACAAATGTCGTCGAGTCGTGAAGACTCAGGCTAAAGAGATCAAATCTCTAAAAGCCGAAGAGAGTAACTTGAGAGAGAAAGTCGCAAAGACTGACTTCCTCGAAGAAAACTTCAATAATGCTATTGAAGAATACAACAAGGCTCTTGAGCACCTTGACCTGAAGGAGAAGATCATCAAAGGATTAGAAGCCGAACTTGCGGCTGAAAGGAAACTTGTTGAGAGTTTCTCGAAGCCCAAAACAGTTCTTCCATTCGTTGCTGAATTCTCAGCAAAGGGCAAGGGAGCTGGACTAGGCCATGAAGAAGCTCCTAGTAAATCCTCTAGGAGAAACAAGAATCAACAGAAAAATAAGGCTGCCAAAAAGCCCCTCAAAATCGAACCACATTCAGAAAGGTCATCTTTCCAACAAATGAGTTTGATTTTGACTCATCATACGGGCACTTTGCTAGGCCTACTTATGTAGAGCCAAAGTCCCGCTATCAAGGATGGGCTCGACCCCGAAACTTTGGCGAAAGTGTCTTTAAGGCACCTTATGAAGAAGTTGTTCTTCAGAGCTATGGCCCTTTCAATCATGGGCATAACTTCAAGAACGCACCAAAGACAAAGCCTGTTGTAGAGAAGCCCATAAAGGAGAAGAAGCCATGTGATTGCCATCATCATGAGGCATCTTCCTCCAAGAATGCTACCCCTGCTAGACCAAAGTTCCAAAAGGTCAAGCATGAGATCTTGAGGCAAAGGTACAACAGATTTGACTGTTGGTGCTGTGGCAAGGTTGGTCACTTCGCCATAGATTGCTGGTTCAATTCCAGAAACGTTGCAACCCCTCATGTCAGCAATATGAGAAAGACCGCTCATAATGCCAACACTCGTAGGGGGAGCACTCTAACCTGAGACCAACGACCCAAACATGTTTGGGTTCCTAAGGCGAATTGATTTTGATTGCAGGGATGTCCAAAGGCCAACAAAATGCCTATCTGGTACTTGGACAGCGGATGCTCTCGGCATATGACCGGGACGAGAAGCCTCATTCAGAACTTTACTCCAATCGTGAACGGACCAAAGGTCATCTTTGGAGGTTCAGACCGTGGAATTACTAGAGGCTATGGTATGATTACTAACGACAATGTATCCTTCTTGGATGTGGCCTATGTTGAAGGATTGGAACACAATCTCATTAGCATAAGCCAACTCTGCGACAAAGGATAAATAGTTGAGTTTCATGCTGATAAGTGCTTGATAAAATCTGTTGAGAATATGGAAACGATTCTATCCGGCACTCGAAGCAGGAATATTTTCTGTTTAAATTTCATCTGTATAGATTCCTCCACACCAGTGTGTCTTTTGGCAAAAGATAGTGCGTCTCTTGGTGACCAATGGCACAAGAGACTAGCACACATTAATTTCAAAACCATTAATAAACTATTTTCAATGAACTTGGTACGTGATGCCCCAAATGTCAAATGTGTCAAAGACAGACCTTGTCATGCATGCGTAAAAGGCAAGCAAATAAGGGCTACCTTTAAAAGCACTGTTGGCAAAGACTCTAACAGATGTCTCCATCTATTGCACATGGACTTGTTTGGTCCGCTGCAGATTAGAAGTTTGGGAGGCAAGGAATATACATTGGTAATTGTTGATGACTACTCGCGCTTTGTGTGGGTGTTCTTTCTGAAACACAAGTCAGATACTTTCGATATCTTTAACAATTTTGTCAGGCAAGTCCAGAATGAATACAACTGCTCCATAGTCAAAATAAGAAGTGACAACGTGTTGGAACACCCTATTACTAATTTGGGTCAGGATCACTATGTCTCTAGGAACCTTTGCTTGACCTCCTGTATAGCTTAAAAGGTCAATTAGAATTGAGTCTAAGGGTTAGAAGTCTAGGTTTGGAAGCTGCCCTGAAGACCAAGTTTTTCTGTCTGGAGACTAAGTCTGATCGTCGAGCTCAGCACGACGATTCGTCGAACTCCGGTCGACGATCGTCTAGCTCAACTTCGACAGATCGTCGAACTCCATTCGACGATCGCTGAGCTCAACTTCATAATATCGTCGAACTCCATTCGACGATCGGTGAGCTCAGGTCGACGATTTTGACTCTGCCTTGGATCTTTATCTCTGAGCTCAGTTCAACGATCTTTGAGCTCAGATCGACGATTATTCTTACTGCTGTGTGTTTTCAGATCGCTGAGCTCAGCTCGACGATAGTAGAGCTCAGTTCGACGATTTCAGATAACTTCCAGAATTCAAATTCAAATCAGTTAGGAGTTATTCTGCAATTAATTCAGAGATTTGCTAGCCGTTTTCATTTAATTCTGGACCAAGTTTCAAGGGATTTTTAAAGGAATGTCTCTGTGGACTTTCCTCCAGAAGAGTTTATGCAATTAAGGATGCAATCAATGCAGACCAACGGCTATCCTTGACAGAGAATAATATTCTATTCTGTACCAGAGAATAAATGACAGAATGTTTTTGAATCTCTCACAACAGAGCACACACAATACAGATTACAGAGACAACCTCAAAAATCTTCTGTGTAAAAGAATTCTGAAGAACATTCATCCAAGGAGATCAAGTTTTCAAATCTTCAGATCTCTTTTTAGTTTTCAAAGTGTTCAAGGCCAACATATTCCAGACTCCAGACACTCAACATTTCAGTCCCTTTTGCTGAAATCATCCATTGCTGGAGTTCAATATTTGAAGGCCTATCACCCTCAGCAAAGCTTTTCTTCCTGAAGATTTCAAGGATTCAGGGGGAGCTTTGACATCAATCCACATAGTCTTCTCAGTTGTTTGAGAAAGAGAAGACTGCCATCACTCTCTCACCCCCACTCTGTAAAGGGTTTTTCAAACTCCCTTCAAAAGTTTGAACCTGGTTTTTGAGCACCTTGTCAAAAGCTCATTGGTGGCAAGACACCTGATCAAAAAATCTGCTTTGGTTTTTGAGCACCTTATCAAAAGCTCATTGGTGCCCAGGACACCTGATCAACTCATCCTGCAGTGGATTCCTACCTAGGGTGGTAGAAGAGTGGACGTACCCAAGTTTGGGGAACCACTATATTTCCTTGTGTCTTCTGGTTCTGCTTGCTTTCATTTTTGTTTCTGGCCGTGATTTTTCTGTGCTTAGTTTTTGCATAGCTTAGTACTGTGATTAGATTTATTTCTGCTTCCCTGCTCACACATATTACAACAATTGTTGTAAAAGTTTGTAAAAGTTTTTAAAGCACCATATACTCTATTCACCCCTCTCTAGAGTATATCAGATCTAGTTGCACTTTCAATTGGTATCAAAGCGAGGTTGGTTAAATATACCATATCTGATTGGTTGTACATGCTAACACCTGAACCCCAAGATCCCAAACTAGATCTGTGTTCCTTTGGTATTTTATTATTAGATTTTGTTTGCACAAATCATGGCCCAAAACAAAGATTATGCTAGCACCAGACCTCCAGTGTGCAATCTTTCCAAGTTTGCACTTTGGAAAGCAAGGATTAGACTTTACATGAATTCCATTGACGAAGATATTTTAATTCTGTTTTGACAGTGTGTCCAAGACCCCCAGAGAGCACAAGTACAAATGCAGTTCCACCTCCATCAGGAACAGATACTGACATCAAAAAATGGAAAGTAGCTGATGCCAAGGCTATGAACATCCTAGCCCAGACAACGTCAGATGACATATTTCAAAAGGTAGCTGAATGTAATTCAGCCAAGGAAATTTGGGATAGACTCTCAGAAATAGTCTCAGGCTCAGCTGATGAGAGAAAGGACAGAAGATCTCATCTCATCTCTCAATATGAGAACTTCAAGAAGGGAGAGACTGAGTCAGTGGGAGACATGTACAACAGACTGAGTCTAATTATCGGTGAAATAAGGACATTGGACAAAGAGATTTCTCTAACTGAACTTAATGACAAGATCCTAATGTGCTTCCCCAGCACTTGGGATTCAAGAATCTGGCCAATTAAGGATGTCAGAAGTCTGAATGAGATCACCACTGAAGCTTTGCTGGGTAAGCTCAAATCTTATGAGCTACTCATCAAGAATAGAGAGGAAGAACAGAAGGCTGCTTCACCAGCCACAAGGAAAGAGAAGACCATAGCCTTTAAGGCAACTGAGGATCTGCCTGAAGATAAAGCTACAGGCAATGATGAACTACTCAGCTTGTTGGCCAAAAGATTCTACAAGATGGCCAGAAAGGATTTCAAAAGAAGATCATACAAGGAGCAGGATAAGCCAAGGTATGACAAGTCCATTGGTAATAATAAAGACATCATTTGCTTTGGTTGCAGGAAAGCAGGGCACATAGTTCCTGACTGCCCAGAGAACAACAACAAGGACAGAAGGGACAGGAAAGAAAGAAGGAAGGAGAAAGACTCCAAAAGGAATGGAAATGGCAAACCTTCTTCAAGCAAAAATAAGCATACAAGAAAAGGGTTTGTTGCTGAATCTTGGAGTGAGACAGAAGAGGAGTCAGAAGCCTCTTCTAGCTCAAGTGATGATGAGGATGATGCAGAAGAAAAGGAGTTCTACATGATGGCAATTAATGCCTCACAACACAATTCAGAGGAAGAGGAGTCAGAGTCAGACTCAGAGACCCAACCTGAAGAAGATCAGGTAATTAGTTATTTTGATTTTATTTCAGAAGATTTTAAATCTAAATTTAAAGCACTGTGTTTAGACCTGCTAAAGTCTGAGAAAGAGATTATCTCTCTCAGAAATCAATTATCTGAACACAATGTTTTAAAGTCAGAAAACCTCAAACTCTCTCAGGAGTTGGAGAACTGTAGAGAACAGATAGCTACACTGAAAAGTGAGCTCTCTGAGGCCAAGAAGCTTGAAGAATCCCTTAATGGGAGAAGCATCAAGCTGATGGACATCACAAGCACAGTGAACTATAGATTTAACAGTACACTGGGCTTGGGTGCCTCATCCAGCCAACCTATTGTTCTAACAACTCCCATCAAGTTTATTTCTGACAAGGGAAAGGGAGTTGTAGAGGTTGCTAGGACAAATTCTGATCTGCCCCAGAAAACCAAGTCCCAGCAGAAATCGTCGAACATAGATCGACGATCGCCGAATGAAGATCGACGATCGCCGAACGCAGCTCGACGATCTCAGGAAAAATCATTGAACGCAGATCGACGATCTCTGTCAAAGTCGTCGAACGCAGGTCGACGATCTCATATACCTGACCTCAGCCATAGTCGACCGTCGAACGGAGCTCGACGATCTGGCCCAAGATCGTCGAACGCAGCTCAAAGATCGTCGAACAGAGGTCAGAGCTCTGGAAACTTTTTCAAAGGCAAATCAAAATTGAATCCTAAGGGTCCTTCATCCCAAATCTATAACCCTTATACTGAATGGATTCTACCTCCAAGCAGATATCATCCTGAAGGATATAAGAGTCAACCTGGGATGTCTTTCATTTCTGAATTTAGAGGTTATCAACCTAGGCCCAAGGTAAACTAGGTCAAAAACAAATGAATTGTCTTATGTGCAGGTGAAGACCTATCCAACATCTAACCAGCAATGGTATTTGGATAGTGGGTGCTCCAAGCACATGACAGGGAATAAGGACAACCTCACATTCTTCAGAGCCAAGCTTGGACCCAAAGTTATTTTTGGTGATTCCAACTTTGGACAAACTAAAGGATATGGTGCAGTCCAGATTGGATCAGTAACTTTTAAGAAGGTAGCTTATATGGAAGGACTGAAGCACAACCTAATTAGCATCAGTCAGCTGTGTGATGAAGGCTACCAGGTGACCTTCAGCAAAACGTCATGCAAAATCAAGTCAGAGAGCAACACAACTGTGTTGACAGGTAAAAGGAAAGGTAACATCTACCTAGTAGATTTTCTTTCAACTGATGTAGATATCTGCTTGTTTAATTCAGTCTGTAGACCAAATGTTTTATGACATAAGAGATTAGGACACCTAAACCTTAGAACTGTTGCTAGGCTATCCAAGGACAATCTTGTTAGAGGACTACCTTCTGGCCCCTACAAGAAGGAAGGACTCTGCAGGGCTTGTCAATTAGGCAGTCAAACTAAAAACAGTTTTAAGTCACTTAATAAGAGTGATTCACCTAGGATATTGTATCTGTTACACATGGATCTGTTTGGACCCATCACAGTACAAAGCCTAGGAGGGAAATCCTACACTTTGGTAGTTGTAGATGACTTCTCGAGATTCACTTGGGTGTTCTTTCTAAGGAAGAAATCTGATAACTTTAAGTGTCTGACAGAGTTTCTCAAATGCATACAGATTGAGTTCAATACTCACATTGCCCTGATCAGAAGTGATCATGGGACAGAGTTTGATTCTCTTCTTATGCAAGAATTCTGTCCGAGTGAAGGGATCAGGCATACTTTCTCAGCTCCTAGAACTCCTCAACAAAATAGGGTAGCTGAAAGGAAAAATAGAACCCTTATTGAATCTGCCACTACATTGTTGTCAGATGCTCATCTACCTCTATCCTTTTGGGCAGAGGCAGTGAACACCTCCAACTATGTGTTGAATAGAAGTCTGATACATAAACTAAAGGGAAAGACTCCCTATGAATTACTCAAAGGGAAGAAACCTAAAGTTGACTATTTTAGAGTATTTGGTTGTATTTGCTACATTCACAATAATGACAAGAAATATTTAGCAAAATTTCAAGCCAAAGCTGATGAAGGAGTGTTTCTGGGATACTCCATGATCAGCAAGGCCTATAGGGTCTATAATAAATCATCTTTGAAAATTGAGGAATCTGTTCACATTTCATTTGATGAAGCTAACATGTCTTTTAAGGAGAAGAATTCTTCTACCATAGAACCTTTGCAGGAACATTCTCTAGTTGAAGACTTGAACAGGTTACAGGTTACTCAAGATGATGAAAGCAGTGAAGATGAAGGATATGATCAACACTTTGAAGCACAACCTGAAGAGCCAGTTGTTGTACCACAAGAGGAAACAACAACACAGGTTG
>CM077167.1:38193901-38267117 GCA_039583875.1 Platanthera guangdongensis | reverse complement strand
TAGTTTCTCGCGTAGGAGAGATGGTACTCCGAGTAGGAGAGTCCACTGACTCGAGTAGTGGACTACACGAGTGAATTAATTCCCTTACTCGAGTAAGTCAAGTGGACTACTCTGGTAGGTCCTCTGATTTCTCGAGTAGGTCAAGTCTTAAAAAATTGAGATGCCAGATTGACTAACCCTTTATATTATTTTGCTTTCTTGGAGTCCAAACTTCTTTAATCTTCCTTTTTGAGCATCCCAAGTTCCGTTTTTAAGAATGAGAACTTGATCTCATCCAGCGGCTTCGTGAAAATATCTGCAACTTGCCTTTCTGTGGAGACATATTGGAGATCTATGTCCCCATGCTCTACATGCTCCATAATAAAATGATACCTTAGCTCAATATGCTTTGTTCGGCTGTGCGAGACTGGATTATTGGCTATTGTAATTGCGCTGGAGGAATCACAAAATAGTGGGACATTCTTGAACTTCATGTTGTAATCTTCTAACTGATTCTTTATCCAAAGTAACTGTGCGCAGCAACTGCCTGCAGATATGTACTCTGACTCGGCCGTTGAGATTGCGACACAGTTTTGCTTCTTACTACTCCAGGAGATTAGCCTTCTTCCAAAGAATTGGCAAGTCCCTGAAGTGCTTTTCTGGTCATCCTTGCTACCTGCAAAGTCTGCATCTGAAAAACCAATTAGTTCGCTGTCATTACTTCTTGGGTACCATAAGACAAGATTTGGTGTACCTTTAAGGTATCTCAAAATTCGCTTTGCAGCAGCGTAGTGAGATTCCATAGAGTTCAACTGAAATCTAGCACAGACACATGTTGAAAACTTTATGTCAGGTCTACTGGCAGTAAGGTAGAGCAAGGATCCAATTATGCTTATGTACTTGGTTTCATCAAAAGGTTTCCATTTTTCATCCTTGTCCAGAGACATAGTTGAGCCCATTGGAGTCCTCATAGAGGTTGCATTCTCCATTCCGAATTTCTTATGTAGCTCTTTGGTGAACTTGGTCTGCGAGATGAAAATTCCATCTTTAGATTGTTTCACCTGAAGCACTAAAAAATACTTCAGCTTGCCCATACTGCTCATTTCGAACTTCCCTTGCATAAGTTTTGAGAACTTTTTGCAGAGGTTATCGTCTGTAAAACCAAAAATAATATCGTCGACATAGATTTGCACTAGCAAAATCTTGCCTTTAATTTCCCTAAGAAATAATGTCTTTTCTATCTTTCCCCTTGTGAACTTGTTCTCAAGTAGAAAGCTAGATAGCGTCTCATACCAAGCTCGAGGAGCTTATTTCAGACCATATAGAGCCTTGTGCAGTAAAAAGACGTAATTAGGAAAGTTAGGATCAACGAAACTTGGAGGTTGTTCCACATACACTTCCTCCTTTATGTTACCATTTAGGAAGGCAGACTTCACATCCATCTGATAGACGGTGAAGCCTTTGAATGCAGCATATGCAAGGAACAACCTTATTGCCTCCAGCCTTGCCACTGGAGCATATGTCTGGTCGAAGTCAATTCCTTCTTCTTGACGATAGCCTTTAGCGACGAGTCTAGCCTTATTCTTTATGATCGTCCCGTCTTCGTCCATCTTGTTCCTGTAGACCCATTTTGTTCCAATGACGTTTTTTCCTTTGGGTCTTGGAACAAGCTTCCATACATTGCAGCGCTTGAACTGGTTTAAATCTTCTTCCATTGACAATATCCACGATGCATCAGAGTTTGATCCTTAAACTTCTTTGGTTCAACCTGTAAGAGAAAACATAAATAAAGAATCTCGTTAGTTGTACCTCTTCGAGTTCTAACATCGTCCCGGGGATCTCCTATGATCTGGTCCATGGGGTGATCCTTCAGATGTCTGAGCTCTAAGTTTCTTGCATCTGGATTATCTTCAATCACTGGAGTGATTTCTTCATCTTGGATGACTTCTTCATTTTGATCATCAGCCTCTCCAATAGGAGTTGGAGTCGTGATCTTAATGAACTTTTCTCCTTTGTCTTCGTACGGTTCATCCAAGCTAGTTTCTTTCAGCTTTTCACCTGCATCTTCAATGAGCACACTAGACGGATTGCTTTGCAGCAAGCTCATCTCATCAAATACAACATGTATCGAATCTTCTACCACCAGGATTTTTCTATTAAATATTCTGTATGCCTTACTATGGCTACTATAACCTACAAAAATACCTTCAAAACTCTTTTCGCTGAACTTGGTGGTATGATACTTACCATTATTAAGTACGAAGCATTTACAGCCAAAGATTCTAAAGTATGAGACTGTTGGTTTCCTGCCTTTCAGAAGTTCGTAAGGTGTCTTATCGTGGTCTTTGTTTATGAGTGCTTGATTTTGCACGTGATATGTAGTGTTGACGGCTTCAGCCCAGAAGTACTCTAGAAGTGAAGCATCACTCAACATGGTCCTGCAGGCCTCTATGAGTGTTCTGTTCCTTCTCTCAGCCACTCCATTCTGTTGTGGAGTACGAGGAGAGGAAAACTCATGAAAGATACCTAAGCTTTCATAGAATTCTGTCATGGCCCCAAATTTGAACTCTGTTCCGTTGTCACTTCTGATTTTGACTATGGAGTAGTTGTATTCATTCTAGACTTGCCTGACAAAATTAGAAAAGATGTCGAAGGTATCTGACTTGTGTTTCAGAAAGAACACCCACGCAAAGCGTGAGTAATCATCAACAATTACCACGTATAATCCTTACCTCCCAACTTCTAATTTGCAGTGGACCAACAAGTCCATGTGCAATAGATGGAGACATCTGTTAGAGTCTTTGCCAATAGTGCTTTTAAAGGTAGCCCTTGTTTGCTTGCCTTTTACGCATTCATGACAAGGTCTATCTTTGACGCATTTGACATTTGGGGCATCACGTACTAAGTTCATTGAAAATAATTTATTAATAGTTTTGAAATTAATATGTGCTAGTCTCTTGTACCATTGGTCACCAAGAGACGCACTATCTTTTGCGAAAAGACACACTGGTGTAGAGGAATCTATACAAATGAAATTTAAACAGAAAATATTCCTGCTTCGAGTGACGGATAGAATCATTTCTATATTGTCAACGGATTTTATCAAGCACTGATCAGCATGGAATTCAACTATGTATCCTTTATCGCAGAGTTGGCTTATACTTATGAGATTGTGTTCCAATCCTTCGACATAAGCCACATCCGAGAAGGATACATTGCCGTTAGTGATCATACCATAGACTCTAGTGATTCCACGGTCTAAACCTCCAAAGATGACCTTTGGTCTGTTCATGACTGGGGTAAAGTTTTGAATGAGGCTTCTAGTCCCGGTCATATGCCGAGAGCATCCGCTGTCCAAGTACCAGATTGGCGTTTTGTTGTCCTTTGGACATACCCACAATCATAATCAATTTGCCTTAGGAAACCAAACACGTTTGGGTCCTTGGTCTCGGGTTAGAGTACTCCCCCTACTAGTGTTAGCATTATGAGCGGTCTTTCTCATATTGCTGACATGAGGGGTTGTAGTATTTCTGGGATTGAACCAACAATATATGGCGAAGTGACCAACCTTGCCACAGCACCAACAGTCAAATCTGGTGTATCTTTGTCTCATAATCTCCTGCTTGACTTTTTGGAATTGTGGTCTAGCAGGGCCAGCATTCTTGGAGGAAGATGGCTCATGATGATGGCAATCACATGACTTCTTCTCCTTTATAGGCTTTTCTACAACGGGCTTTGTCTTTGGTGCCTTCTTGAAGTTATGCCCATGATTGAAAGGGCCATAGCTCTGAAGAATAACTTCTTCATAAGGTGTCTTAAAGACACTTTCGCCAAAGTTTCATGGTCGAGTCCATCCTTGATAGCGGGACTTTGGCTCTACATAGGTAGGCCTAGCAAAGTGCCCGTAGGATGAGTCAAAATTAAACTCATTTGATGGAAAGATGACTTTCTTGAATGTAGTTTGATCTTGAGGGGCTTTTCCCTTCTCTTTGGCTAAGGCCTTTTTGGCGGCCTTATTCTTCCATTGATTCTTGTTTCTCCTAGGGGATTTACTAGGAGCTTCTTCATGGCCTAATCTGGCACCCTTGGCCTTGGCTGAGAACTCAGCAATGAATGGAAGAACTGTCTTGGGCTTCGAGAAACTTTCAACCAGTTTCTTTTCAGCTGCAAGCTGGGCTTCCAATTCCTTGATGATTTTCTCTTTGAGGTCAAGGTGGTCAAGAGCCTTGTTAAATTCTTCAATTGCGTTATTGAAGTTTTCTTCGAGTGAGTCAGTCTTTGGGACTTTCTCTCTCAAGATGCTCTCTTCGGCTTTTAGAGATTTGATCTCTTTAGCCTGAGTCTTCACGACTCGACGATATTTGTCGTAAGCCATGATTAACTCCTTGTACTGGGCCATTAGTTCTGACTCATCGTCAGAGGAGCTATCCTCATAATCATGTTCAGAAACTTCAGAATTTGAAAGAGGGGTATGAGAGTTTACCTTCCCAGTAAACTAGGGTTCTTGATCGTCATCTGTTTGAGCCATAAGCCCAAAATAATCTTCTTCTTCTTCACTCGACTCAGATGAGTCGGAGTCACTAAGAGTCTTGCTCTTTTTGGCTATCAGGCTCATCTCTTTCCTCTTCTTGTTATATGAGGATTTATTTTCTTCTCTTCTACCACCCTCCTTCTTCTTGTGAGGGCAGTCGGCGATGACGTGACCTGGCTTATTACAATAGTAGCAAATAATGTCAATTGAAACATATTTGTTCTGTTTAGAGGAATACCTGTCGTGGCTACTTGAGCCTTTTCTTTGCCAATCACCATCGTGTCGTGATCTTCTATAGTAGGCATCCTTGCCTTTCCATTGCTTTTTCTTGTTCAAGAATTTCTTGAACTGACGTGAGAGCAGTGAGAACTCTCCTTCTGATAGCTCAGAGCCTGAGGTACTAGGCTCAGAAGTTTCTTCTTCTTCACTAATCTATGGAGCTGGAGCTGGGGAGACAGCCTTTGTCTTTCTGGAGGTGTCTGCTTTTAGAGCAACGTACTTTTCTTTGAGAGCAGACCTGCTCTTCTCTTCTTCAGCTTTCCTGGTGTTGAGTTGAAGCTCATATGACATAAGCTTCCCGAAGAGATTTTGTGGGGCACAAACCTTGTTGTCCCATTCTTTGGTCAGGGATCTCAGGAACTTGTCATTCAGTTCTCCATTAGTGAATACTCTGTCATAGACTCTTACACCATTCACTATCTTGAAAAAGTTCTCAAATGTATCAGTAATGGTCTCTTTACTTCCCTGTCGGAATGCATCATACTTCTAATTGAGGAGGGATCTCCGATCATCCCTCACTTCCTGTTCCTTCCATTTAGGTAACCAAGGACTGCCACATCTCCTTTGCAGATTGGCAGTGGATTAAATTTTGCAGCATTGAGTCATCAACTGCACTTGCTATAATGTTTTTAGCTTTCTTATCCAGTGAGACAAGTGCAATCTCGTCCTTGTCCAGATCCATCAGCTTCTTTGGAACCTTCTTGGTAGAATCTATAGTGGAGACAGTCATAGGGATATAAGGACTGTTGGGTACATTGGTCAAATGTACCTGATTTGAAGAAGTCTCACCTAACTCAATGATATACATCATAATGTATTTGATGTTTGTTTGAGTTACTTGTGCAGGTTAGGTATTCACTGGACTGAAGCTAAAAGTTACTAAGTCCATGTGTCGACACCCAGAGGGAAAGTGTCGACACTTGAGAAAGCCTGTGTCGACACCCAGACAAGCAGTGTCGACACTTGGAGTAATTGTGTCGACACCTGAGAAGAAGAGTCGACACCAGACAGAAAGTGTCGACACTTGGAGCTGTGTCGACACTCAGTGAAGAAGAATGCAGAAAAGCTGTGTCGACACTTAGCAGAAGTGTCGACACCTAGAAGAGCTGAGTCTACATCAGAAAGTGTCGACACTTGGAGTTGTGTCGACACTCAGCAAAATTCTGCAGAGACTAAGGACAAGTGTCGACACTCAACACAATGTGTCGACACTCAATCAGCAGAGTCAACATATGAAGAATGTGTCGACACTCAGCACAATGTGTCGACACACACTCAAAGGAGTCAACACTTGAAGTATGTGTCGACACTCAGCACAATGTGTCGACACACAACCAGAAGAGTCAACACTTGAAGAAAGTGTCGACACCCAGCACAATGTGTCGACACTCAGTTGAAGACTCTACACTTGAAGAAAGTGTCGACACAAGGAGCTGTGTCGACACTTAGCAAAGAACAGAAATGTCTACAAAAATATTCTAAGTACAAGTGTCGACACTAAGGGAATGTGTCGACACTCAGCTGAAGAAACAAAATTGAAGACTTGTGTCGACACCAAGAAGCAGTGTCGACACTTGACAGTTTCAACACATGAAGATGTGTCGACACAAAGGAGATGTGTCGACACTTAGAAGAATTCAACAAGTTACAGAAGATCAAGTACTTGTGTCGACACTTAATTTCAGTGTCGACACTTGAAGAAGAATCTGTGTCGAGACATACAAGGAGTTGTGTCGACACCTTGTAGACTTGTGTCGACACTTACACAACATGTGTCGACACTTGGTCTATAAGTGTCGACACTTAAGAACAGAAAGTCTCGACACTATCTGACAGTTAGAGAATTTCAAGAATTGACTGGTGACATGACAGCTGCCGTTCCAGCCGGTCTTAC
This sequence comes from Platanthera guangdongensis, assembly GCA_039583875.1. Lineage (NCBI taxonomy): Eukaryota > Viridiplantae > Streptophyta > Magnoliopsida > Asparagales > Orchidaceae > Platanthera > Platanthera guangdongensis. The sequence goes on along the minus strand of CM077167.1, from coordinate 38,260,434 downwards.
AGCACTTGTCAGAGATGTCAGAAGTCAGTTATGAACCGGACCAGCCGGTTACCATGAAGAAGGCCTATAAATAGGCACAGACTGTTTACAGAAAGGGTTGATAGGTGTTAATAAGAAGTTGAAAAGAAGTATTGTTAAGAGATTAAGTTCTGACCCAGTGCAGAACAATCTAAGAGATTTGTTCAAGGGTTGCTGATCAAGTTATCCAAGTGATACAAATCAAGAAGATCTTGCTGTCCAACAGCAGATCTAAGAAGTTGGAGAGAGAGAGCTCCAATCAAGAATTCAGTCTTTGGAACTAAGGCTGAGAAGAGGATTCAGAATCATCTGGATCTCAAGAAGCAGAGGTCAAGGATCAACTGCAGAGGATTCAGACTAATTCAGTTCTACTCAAGAAGCTTTGAAGGAAGCTAAGTCAGTTTGGATCTAGCTGAGTTCTTCCAAGAACTCTTCAAGAAACTCTCAACTCCTCTCTTATTTTCTGAGTTGTAGAGTTAGTTATTGTAATTCATTTTAACTTGTAGGATCCATTGGATCTGAGTGAATTGTAAGCCTATATTATAAAGGCTGAGGGTAGGGCTTGGTTGCCTGAGTGTAGGAGTTGAAGAACTCTGAGTGTAGGCCTTAATTGGCTGAGTGTAGGCCTTGATTGGCTGAGTGTAGGCCTGGGTGGCTGAGTGTAGGCCTTGGTGGCTGAGTGTAAGGCTTTGGGCCTGAGGTGTAGGAACCTAGTTGGGTTCTGAGATAGTGGAGAAGTTTGGCCGAATCTAGTACACTGCTAGATAGGCGAAGGGGGAAAGTGGATGTACCCAAAGATTGGGGAACCACTATAAATTTGTGTGTCTGCTGTGCTGTGCTGTGCTGTGGATTAGCAGTTTATATTTTGTTATTGCTGTTAGCTGTAGAAATCTGTGAGATAACTGTTTTGCTGCCAACAAAGTTTCAAAAAGGTTTAGGTCACCTATTCACCCCCCCTCTAGGTGTTTAGGTACCATATCTTTCAAGTGGTATCAAAGCGAGGTTACTCAAAAAGGACTAACTGTCTGAGGAGATCCAGTTTGGCAGATTTAGTGTAAGTCAGAACACAGTTTCAAGAAAATCAAGAAACATGGGTTCTTCAGAGAATCACAAGGAATTGGGTTCAATGAAACTGCCCATATGCAGAAAAGAGATCTTTGGGATCTGGAAAGAAAGGGTTAGGCTATTTATGGAGGCCTCTGACCCTAGAATCTACATCACAGTCAAAGAGGGGCCATATGTGCCCATGAAGGTTTCAGTTTTGGATGCTACACAGAGAACTCCAAAGGATTTCTCTGAGATGACTAAGGATGAAATTGTCCTAGCCACTATGGACAAGAGGGCACAAAACATTATAGTAAGTGCCATTGATGATGCCACTTTTCAGAACTTAATTCACTGTAAAACAGCAAAAGAGATGTGGGATACTCTCATTGTCTATATGGAAGGTTCTGAAGAATTAGGCAAGATAGGAAGTCCTTGCTTAATCAAGAGTATGAGAGCTTTAGGCAAGGAAGAGGAGATAGCATCACTGAATGCTACAAGAAGTTCTATAGAATTGTTAATGAACTCATGTCCTATGGAAGAGAGTTCACTAACTATGAATTGAATGATAAGTTCTTAAGGTCCCTAACCAAAGATTGGGACACCAAGATCTGTGCCATCAGAGAAATGGCAAAGTTGGGAGAAATTCCTCCTCCCACACTGTTTGGCAAGTTGTTGTCTTATGAGATGCAGCTGTCAGTGAGAAAAGAGGAGGAAAAATCAACAAGGACTGAGCACAGGGAAAGGACTGTTGCCTTCAAGTCAGAAGTACCTAGAAAGGGCAGGACTAAGTCATCAACTCCTCCTCCAGAGGTAGTTGAATCAGAATCTGATGAGTCTGTTAGCACAAAGTCTACAAGCAGTGAAAGTGATGAAGACTTTGCTGCATTCACCAGACATTTTCAGAAATTCCTGAAGAAGAAACAGTGGAGGTCCAGACCTTCATTTTCCAAAGGGAAAGAAGTCCAGTATCAGGAGAAGAAGCCTTCAAAGAAGGACAAGAAAAAGACAAAGACTAGCAAGGCAACTGGGTCTAAGATAGTGTGTTACTGCTGCAATAGACAGGGTCATGTTATTGCAGATTGTCCTGAGAGAAGAAAAGAATCCAGTGACAAAAAGAAGACTCACTTCAAAGGAAAGAAGGAGAAGTCCTTTGTTGCAAAAATGAGAAGACTCTTTCAGACATTTCTTCTTCAGACACTGAGACAGATGCTGAAGCCTACATAGGGCTATTTGCTGAAGAAGAAGAAGAGTTTATGCAGATCATGGAATCAATCTATGAACAAGAAGAGTGTCAGTGCCAAGGACTGATGGCATTGACTGAAAGTACCAAATCCTGGAGCAGCCAGGACCTAGTCAGGTACAAAGTCCAACTCAAAGTTCAGATTCCAGTTCTAGTTCAGAGTCAGATTCATCTTCATCAAGTGATGAAGTGTTTCTGAATCTGAGGGAGATATTCATCAGCTCTTAGATGAATATAAAGTACTGTTGCAAGCCTATAAGAAAAGCAAGACCCTAGCCAAAAGTCAGGCAAAGGAGATTGCTGATCTCAAGGCAGCTGCAACAGATTTTGAGAAGAAATTTGATCAAAAGCTCAATGAGGTAGCCAGGCTGAAACACATTACTGTGATTCAGATGGGAACTATCACATATAAAAATGATCAAATTAAGAGACTGGAGATCAATCTTCAGAAGGAAAGAGAGCTAGTTGCTAGGTTTTCAAAACCTAAATCAGTGCTACCCTTGATTGATGAATTTGTTCATCATAAAGGAAAGGCTGGATTGGGTTTTATTAAACCAGCTAGGACTGTTCAGGATCAGTCCAAGTCCAAGGGCAAAGCCCCAACATTCAATCAGTCAGCTGCTGTAGTTAAGACAGCAAAGTCTGTACCTAAGCAAAGGTACAACAAGTTTGAATGCTGGTGTTGTGGCAAGGTTGGCCACTTTGCCTTGGATTGTTGGCACAATGCCAGTGCCAAGTTGTGTAGCAAGTTACCTGGTGGAAAGCCAGTAGGTAGCTATGTCATGTTGCAAACTAACAATCACCAAGGACCCAAGTTTACTTTGGGTTCTAAGGTTCATTAATTTGTTTTGCAGGTGAATCCAAGTGGCCATACCCCTACATGGTAATTGGATAGTGGATGTTCCAGACACATGACTGGAACTAGGGGACTACTGAAGGACTACATTCCAATCAAAAATGGTCCAAAGGTGACCTTTGGTGGTTCTGAAAAAGGAATCATCAAAGGGTTTGGTAACATTTCCTCAAACTTAGTTACCATTACTCATGTGGCTTATGTTAAAGGGTTGAAACACAACCTTATAAGTATAAGTCAATTAAGTGATGTAGGGTATGACATCTCATTTGTTAAAAATGGTTGTCATATCAAGAGGTCAAGTGATCAAGAGATCATTTTGACAGGTTATAGGAAGAGAAATGTCTATTGTCTAGACATTATGGTTGAGAACAATAGTTCTCCAATTTGTCTTGTAGCTGATGAGACAGTCTCTCATGTGTCAAATGGCACAAGAGGCTTGCCATCTTAATTACAAGACTATTAGCAAACTCTTTAGCAAAGAGTTAGTGAGGAATGGTCCTCAAGTTAAGTGTGTTAAAGATGGCATTTGCTCAGCTTGTCAAAAGGGCAAGCAGACTAAATCCACCTTTAGAAGCATTGAAACAAAGATGCTGTGAGGTGTTTATACCTCTTGCATATGGATCTCTTTGGTCCAATGCCAGTTCACAGCTTAGGTAGGAAGGTCTACACCTTTGTAGTTGTTGATGACTACTCAAGGTTTTCCTGGGTGTTCTTCTTAAGACAGAAATCTGAAACACCTAGTGTCTTCCATAACTTTGTCAAGCAAATTCAGAATGAACTAAACAGTACAGTGGTCAAAATTAGAAGTGACCATGGTACTGAATTTCAGTCTGAAAGCATGACAAGACTATGTGAAGACTTTGGGATATTTCAAGAATTTTCTTCACCTAGAACACCTCAGCAAAATGGCATTGCTGAAAGGAAGAATAGGACCTTGATAGAGGCTGGTAGAACCCTATTAAGTGATTCATCACTGCCAGAGTATTTCTGGGCTGAAGCAGTTAACACTGCATGCCATGTGATAAATAGGGCTACCATCACTAAAAGGTTAAACAAGACCCCCTATGAAGTTGTGAAAGGCAGGAAACCAAACCTATCCTATTTCAGGATTTTTGGTTGCAAATGCTTCATACTTAACAATGGAAGTCTTACTTAACTAAGTTTGCTGCCAAGTCCCAAGAGGGAGTGTTTGTTGGGTACAACAATAATAGTAAGGCTTATAGAGTCTACAACTTGACTACACAAGTTGTAGAGGAGTCTGTGCATGTAGTTTTTGATGAGACAAAACTTATTAACAATGAGTTGTCTAGTAGTGTGTGCAGCCCCACAGGTCTTACTAAGAAGATGGACAAGCTAACCATAGAAGATGTACCTGCTGCAAGACAGCAAGTAGAAGAAGATGGCTTATGTCCAGGGGGAGAACTACATGTACCAGGAGCTGAAGAAGTACAAGGAACTCAGCATGATGAAGATGCTGTAGAAGTACAACCAGAAGTAAGGATGCCTCCAGCCAACAGGCATCTAAGAGATCATCCAGTAGAGCTGATTATTGGAGATCCAAGACAAGGTGTTCAGACAAGGAGCAAAATCAGAATGCTGTAGTATATTCAAGTTTTCTGTCTCAAATAGAACCAAAGAAATTTGAAGAAGCTATACAAGATCCACAGTGGACTGAAGCAATGCAGGAAGAGCTTAATCAGTTCAAAAGGTGCAAGGTTTGGGACCTGGTTCCTAAACCTAAAGATCACAATGTGATAGGAACAAAGTGGATCTACAGGAATAAGTTAGATGAACAAGGAGTCATCATTAAGAATAAAGCAAGACTGGTTGCAAAAGGATATAGGCAAGAAGAAGGTATTGATTTTGATCAAACCTTTGCTCCAGTAGCCAGACTGGAAGCCATAAGGATGTTCTTGGCCTATGCAACCTATCAAGGATTCAAGGTATACCAAATGGATGTGAAGTCAGCATTCCTAAATGGTAATCTAAAGGAAGAAGTATATGTGGAGCAGCCTTCAGGTTTTGTTGATCCTACTCTTCCACATTATGTCTATAGACTTAGGAAAGCATTGTATGGGTTAAAGCAAGCTCCTAGAGCTTGGTATGAAACCCTATCTAGTTTCCTCATTGAGAACAAGTTCACAAGGGGGAAAATAGATAAGACTCTATTCCTTAGGGAATCTAGAGGCAAAGTCATACTTGTCCAAATATATGTAGATGACATTATATTTGGGTCTACTGAAAGTAGCCTTTGCAAAAAGTTTGCAAAACTTATGCAAGTCAATTTGAGATGAGTAGTATGGGAGAACTGAAGTTTTTCTTGGGTCTCCAAGTTAAACAGACTGAAAGTGGTCTATCCATATGTCAGTCCAAGTTCACCCTAGAACTCATAAGGAAGTATGGTATGGATTCATCCAGTACCATGAAGACTCCTATGGGGTCAAGTATGTCTCTTAGCAAGGATGATGCAGGGAAACCTGTAGATGAAACCTTGTATAGAGGGATAGTTGGCTCCCTTTTATACTTGACTGCTAGTAGACCTGACATTATGTATGCTACATGTGTTTGTGCCAGGTATCAAGCCTGCCCTAAAGAGTCTCATTTGACTGCAGTCAAAAGGATTTTGAGATATCTAAAGGGCACACCTTATCTAGGCCTCTGGTACCCTAGGAATGGAGATTTTGATCTAACAGGCTATTCAGATGCAGACTTTGCAGGATACAAAGAAGATAGAAAGAGCACTACTGGATCCTGTCAATTCCTAGGTGGAAGACTCATTTCATGGAGTAGTAAGAAGCAAACCAGTGTGGCTATCTCCACAGCTGAGTCAGAATATGTAGCTGCAGGAAGTTGCTGTGCTCAACTTCTGTGGATTCAACATCAGCTAGAAGACTATGGATTTCAGGTAAGTAGAACTCCACTTTTCTGTGATTCTACAAGTGCTATTTCAATAGCTAATAATCCTGTATCACATAGTAAAACTAAACATATTGAGATTAAATATCACTTTCTTAGGGAGCATGTAGAAAGAAATGATATTGCACTTGAATATGTTAAAACTGATAATCAGATAGCTGATATGTTTACTAAGCCCTTAGAAGAAGCTAAGTTCAATAGGTTCAAAATTGAACTAGGTATGATAAACTTAGACTAAGTTTACAGAACTAAAAATTGGCTAAGTAAAAAGGTGTCGACACATAGACAAGTCTATGTCGACACAGAATAGTAAGTGTCGACACTTCAGGAAAATGGTGTCGACACATCTAGGAAGTTGGTGTCAACACTTCAGAATGTTAGTGTCGACACATGTCGAGTTGGTGTCGACACATCCAATGAGGTGTCGACACTTAAGTTTTACTCAGAATTTACTAAGTAACGTCTCGACTACATGTCGAGTAGTGTGGTGTCGACACATAACCAAGTGTCGACACATAAAATCTGTTGACTAAACTTGTGTCGACACATGAGTGTCGAGACATTATAAGTCAGTGTCGACACTTATTGTCAGTGTCGAACACATCTTTAGTAATCCATCCCGCCTGTTCGTCTTCAAACCAGAAAGGTATAAATAGGATTCTGTCTTTGTTTGTCGACACTCTTTCAGAGTTTCGAGACCAAACTACTGTGTCGACATTTCTCTTTTCTAAAGACTAATTCTACAAACCCTAATGGCTCCCAAGCTCGAGGAGAACGTCAATGAAGCCTATGAACTGGTTCGTGGCGCGTTCGACGATGGCGATCAAGAAATCAAATCGGTGGTACCCTAGTCACCGATTCTGGATTGGAGTACTTGGTTTCAGAACCAACCAAAATATGGAAGAAGGAAGTTCTTGAATTCCTTACTGGAGCTTCTGTAGATGACTCAGGTTACAGAATCAAATCAAGAGTGCATGGAACCAAGGTCAAGATTTCACCCAAAACTCTGAGAAAGGTACTTCAGCTACCTAACATTCAAGCAGAAGAGGAAGTGACTACATCTAAGACCAGGGAAGCACTTACCTGGTGTGGTCTAGATCCTAAGATGAAGATAGGATCTGTATTCAACAGGAAAGGAATGAATAATCAAGAAAAATTCCTGTCTGACATTGTGGGGAAAGTTATACTCAGCAAGACTGGAGGGCATGACAGGGTGTCAGCCTCCATGTTCAGTGTTATGACCAGAATTATCTTCAACCTAAAAACAGACTGGTCAAGGGTTGTGTATGAGAAAATTAAGGATAGTCTGAAGAAGCCCAATCTGGGCAGAATACTAAGTCTCTACCTGGCTGGTACAATACCAGAGGTAATGAGCAATGCTGCTGGTACTAAAATCAATCACATGAGAAGGATGGATCAAAGGATATTTTTCAGGTGGGAAAGAGTACTATCTAAGGAAATACCTACCCCAGAGAAGCCAGTTACTAAGAAAGCTTCACCTCCAAAGAAGAAGAGGAAGATAGCTCCTGTGACACAGGAGTCCTCCAGCAGTTCAGGTAGTGAAGAACAAGTTGTTTTCACTCCTGATAGTCAAGAGGAAGTGGCTGCAGAGAAGTCTCCTGCTCCTCAAGAGACAGCTGAAATCCAGGGGGAGCTGCCTCCAGCTAGCCCCAAGTATAAGGATCCAAGTCAGGGGGAGCTTCCAGCAGTAGAAGAACCCTCTACTCTGGACAGTGAGCAAGCCACAATCATTATCCAAGAGGTACTTACTGACCTTAATACTTTAGATTTTTCTGTAATAGATTCTGATTTGTCTGATGTCCATCAGCAAACTCAGCAAGCAAATCAAGAACCAGATGTTGTTCTCCAAGACACATCAGTTATCCTAGAAGTGGTTCTTGATAAAGTAGTTGATGAACCCAGTACTTCTCCTGCACAGTCACCTCCTGAATACACAATGGAAGACCTCTTTCTGAATTTAGATCAAGAGGATTTTGACATGGACAAGGTTGCTGCTGAAGATAAGAGTACTGCTGCTGAGGGGGAGCACATATCAGTTCAGGATGAGCCTTTAAGGCTAGACACTGAGAAGGCACTAGATGTGCAAGCTGAAAAACTAGAAAGCCCCAAGGATAGGGTTGAGATTGCCATCACCTCTGCCTCTGAAGATGAGGAGAGTGCTAGGGCTAAGAAGAAGAAATTGTTTGTATTCAAAAGAAGAAGTCAGAGCTACAAGAAAGCTCTTCAATCCATTGCCCCACAGCCTATAGTTCAGCAAGCTCCAACTGCTGACCATAGTGCTTTACTGATTGCACTACAGATCAAGCTGGATGAGCAAAGGAAGGCTATAGAGACTTATGTTGATGAAGGGCACAAGACCCTACAATTTGATCTGGCACAGGACATCAAGTCAATAAGGTTTGAAATGAACCTTAATAAAAAGGAGATGACTGACTGCTTCCACAAGGGTGGGAATGCAGTAGTCTATTTGGCTACTCACCAGGAGAAGATCAAGACTCAAGTAGATGATATAGCATTGAAGCAAGGGCTATGTGCTGGAAATCAACTAAGGATGAATGACAATCTGACAGCTTCACACAATGCTATAGTCACTGAATTGAAGAGTAAGCCTGCTGAATCTTCAACATCTGCTACTGCAAAGGCTGAATTTGATAAAGCTTTTCAAGATGAAATTGCTGCTGTCAAGACTGCAATCAAGGATTCACAGAAGGTCATTTCTGAACATCTTACAAAGCTTAGACCTTATTTTAAGGATGGAATCAGGCACTTGGACAGCCAAATCAGGTTCCAGAAAGATGATGTAAGAGATCATGTTGCACAAGAAGTCATAAAGGGGGAGAGGGTGTTAGTCAAAGCAAGCTCAGACCATGCTAAGTGGATATCAAATTCCATATCAAATTCCATCAGGGCTACCCTTGGATATCCTCCCCTGTGTGATGATGATAATGTTGCTGAATCAGGGATTCAAAGTGCATATCTTGGAGGTGAGCAACAGGAAGTAGCTCAAGTGATTTATCCACCTCCAGATTTTGACATGGTTCATGCAGATGTAAGCACAATGTATAGACCAACTGCCGGAAAGTCAAATGTTGTTCTAGAAAAGGTTGTTCAACCTATATCAGCAGCTATGCAAGAGGCTTTAGACAAAGAAGAAGAGACAAGGCTGTCAAAGAGGAGGTTTAGGGAACAAGCAGAACAAAAGCCAGATTTTGAACAATGGAGCCCTACCTCTAGAAATATCATTCTAACTGCCTGGAAAGCTGCCAAGGCAACACTACTGATAGAAAACAAGTGGTTCTCAGAAGCTGAATGGAGGAAGCATGAGATCAGGCAGGAAGCCATTGTCCAGTACAGAAGGAAGGCTAAGTTAGGAAAGCTACCTCCTACAGCTGTGGAGCCTAGCAAGTACTTTCCTAAGCCCTATCATTATTTTGAGAGACAGAAAATCAAGGCTGAAGAACAAAGAAGAAGGACTCAAAAGGCAAGAAGTCTGCTGATGCTGAGCCTACTACTACTGCTGCTGTCAAAGCTCAAGTTAAAGCTGAGAAAGGAATAGTTATAAAAGAACCTGATCAGAACTAGACTAAGATTAGACTAAGAAACATTGTTGTAATCTTTTACATATGAAATATTTTTGTAAAACAATGGGAATGTATTAAAACAATGTTAGAACAATTTTTGATAAATATATCTCATGATTGTTCAGAAGCATGTGTCTATTTCTTATTTGTTCTGCAATGTTTAATGAGTATACATGTGTGCTTTATTACATGTTTAAGTTTACCCTGTTGACATATACCTGCTTTACATCATTTTCTAATTTTTAATTATGAGTGGTTTATATCATTGACTAAGGGTTATGACTTCTCCAAATAGGGGGAGATTGTTGGGTACATTGGTCAAATGTACCTGATTTGAATAAGCCTCACCTAACTCAATGATATACATCATAATGTATTTGATGTTTGTTTGAGTTACTTGTGTAGGTTAGGTATTCACTGGACTGAAGCTAAAAGTTACTAAGTCCATGTGTCGACACCCAGAGGGAAAGTGTCGACACTTGAGAAAGCTTGTGTCGACACCCAGACAAGTAGTGTCGACACTTGGAGTAATTGTGTCGACACCTGAGAAGAAGAGTCGACACCAGACAGAAAGTGTCGACACTTGGAGCTGTGTCGACACTCAGTGAAGAAGAATGCAGAAAAGCTGTGTCGACACTTAGCAGAAGTGTCGACACCTAGAAGAGCTGAGTCTACATCAGAAAGTGTCGACACTTGGAGTTGTGTCGACACTCAGCAAAATTCTGCAGAGACTAAGGACAAGTGTCGACACTCAACACAATGTGTCGACACTCAATCAGCAGAGTCAACATATGAAGAATGTGTCGACACTCAGCACAATGTGTCGACACACACTCAAAGGAGTCAACACTTGAAGTATGTGTCGACACTCAGCACAATGTGTCGACACACAACCAGAAGAGTCAACACTTGAAGAAAGTGTCGACACCCAACACAATGTGTCGACACTCAGTTGAAGACTCTACACTTGAAGAAAGTGTCGACATAAGGAGCTGTGTCGACACTTAGCAAAGAACAGAAATGTCTACAAAAATATTCTAAGTACAAGTGTCGACACTAAGGGAATGTGTCGACACTCAGCTGAAGAAACAAAATTGAAGACTTGTGTCGACACCAAGAAGCAGTGTCGACACTTGACAGTTTCAACACATGAAGATGTGTCGACACAAAGGAGATGTGTCGACACTTAGAAGAATTCAACAAGTTACAGAAGATCAAGTACTTGTGTCGACACTTAATTTCAGTGTCGACACTTGAAGAAGAATCTGTGTCGAGACATACAAGGAGTTGTGTCGACACCTTGTAGACTTGTGTCGACACTTACACAACATGTATCGACACTTGGTCTATAAGTGTCGACACTTAAGAACAGAAAGTCTCGACACTATCTGACAGTTAGAGAATTTCAAGAATTGACTGGATGACATGACAGCTGCCGTTCCAGCCGGTTTACAGCACTTGTTAGAGATGTCAGAAGTCAGTTATGAACCGGACCAGCCGGTTACCATGAAGAAGGCCTATAAATAGGCACAGACTGTTTACAGAAAGGGTTGATAAGGTGTTAATAAGAAGTTGAAAAGAAGTATTGTTAAGAAGATTAAGTTCTGACCCAGTGCAGAACAATCTAAGAGATTTGTTCAAGGGGTTGCTGATCAAGTTATCCAAGTGATACAAATCAAGAAGATCTTGCTGTCCAACAGCAGATCTAAGAAGTTGGAGAGAGAGAGCTCCAATCAAGAATTCAGTCTTTGGAACTAAGGCTGAGAAGAAGGATTCAGAATCATCTGGATCTCAAGAAGCAGAGGTCAAGGATCAACTGCAGAGGATTCAGACTAATTCAGTTCTACTCAAGAAGCTTTGAAGGAAGCTAAGTCAGTTTGGATCTAGTTGAGTTCTTCCAAGAACTCTTCAAGAAATTCTCAACTCCTCTCTTATTTTCTGAGTTGTAGAGTTAGTTATTGTAATTCAATTTTAACTTGTAGGATCCATTGGATCTGAGTGAATTGTAAGCCTATATTATAAAGGCTGAGGGTAGGGCTTGGTTGCCTGAGTGTAGGAGTTGAAGAACTCTGAGTGTAGGCCTTAATTGGCTGAGTGTAGGCCTTGATTGGCTAAGTGTAGGCCTGGGTGGCTGAGTGTAGGCCTTGGTGGCTGAGTGTAAGGCTTTGGGCCTGAGGTGTAGGAACCTAGTTGGGTTCTGAGATAGTGGAGAAGTTTGGCCGAATCTAGTACACTGCTAGATAGGCGAAGGGGGAAAGTGGATGTACCCAAAGATTGGGGAACCACTATAAATTTGTGTGTCTGCTGTGCTGTACTGTGCTGTGGATTAGCAGTTTATATTTTGTTATTGCTGTTAGCTGTAGAAATCTGTGAGATAACTGTTTTGCTGCCAACAAAGTTTCAAAAAGGTTTAGGTCACCTATTCACCCCCCCTCTAGGTGTTTAGGTACCATATCTTTCAAGGACCTTCTTCAACTATCGTGAAGAACCTTGGATCCACAGCTTCCATAAAGAATTTGATCCTTTCTTTCCACATGGGAAAGTTGTTTTTGTTGCACAGAGGAAGCTTGGCGAAATCCTTTACCTTGTCCATGATAGTTAGATCTCAAATGACAACTATTTGCAGGAATTGATCAAGGTGTTAACTTTTTAACGATCAACCTGGCTCTGATACCAATTGAAAGATAATAGTTGTCAACCTAAATCACCTAGAGGGGGGGATGGGGGGTGAATAGGTGAGTTGTCCGTCTTTTGCGGAATAAAAAATCTTATAACACAGCACATATCTATCTACCAAACTATCACAGACGAGACAAGATTTATAGTGATTCCCCGATCTTGGGTACATCCACTTTACCTCACCGATCTAGCAATATACTAGACTCGGCTACTCCACTATCTCGGATTGAAAATCAATCCTACCCTCGGAACAAAGTTCCTACAATCTCAATCCAATCCACTAGATCTACAACTCGGAAGAAACACCTTCCTACAAACTCGGAGTGGAAAACTCCTACACTCGGAGAAATATTCTCCTACAAAAATGAAATACAAGCATTGAAAAATACAAACAGTGTTATTGCCTGGTTCAGATCTGAAAATAAAACAGGAACTGGAATCTTCTTCTTGGCATAAGGCTTTATCAGAAAAGTTGAAGAAAGATTCTCGGCAACTGTAGATCTGAACTCCTTGCTTCCACGATCAGACAGATGATGAGTATGTGAAAATCGACCTCGATCTGGAGAGCTTCTTCAGTCTATTTCCTCTGAAGATCGAAACCCTTGCCGGAGAAGAACAGAGGCGGCGGATTTCGTTCCGTGAAGAGAGAGAGAGAGAGGAAACAATGATTCTTTTTGGAAAGCGGCGGCTGCAAAACTTAGAATAATTTTCTTCTTGAAAAACTTGTTTCTATCTTATTAGGGTTTGTCGATTAGACAAGACCTTTTATAGGAGCACAAATAACAGTCATAATTGGTTTTAATGACGTACACGTGGACCAATCATGTCACGAAATTTGAAAATCTGTCAAATCTGGACTTAGAAGAAATATCAGAGAAAACAAGGTCATATACACGAGTGGGTATAAAACTACTCGAGTAGTTCAAGGACTACTCGAGTAAGCCGAGAAATATTACTCGGGTATATAATTCATGGCTACTCGAGTAGGTAGAAGACAACTACTCGAGTGCATATAATCAACTACTCGAGTATTTAAAAGATCTACTCGAATACACAGAAAAAGTTTCTCGGGAAGGAGTTGAGCTACTCAAGCACAAGCTATACTACTCGAGTAGGCAGACTTGAACTACTCGAGTGGTTAGAAGAACTACTCGAGACAAACACTTCGAAATATTCTGCACGCGGGAAAAACTGCTACTCGAGTAGTCAAATAGAACTACTCGAGAGGAAAGAAATCTTCTCGAGTATATGAATGTGAAAGTGAAGCTAGATCTGATATACTCTAGAGGGGGTGAATAGAGTATATGGTGCTTTAGAAACTTTTACAACAATTGTTGTAATAGGAGTGAGCAGGGAAGCAATAATAAATCTAATCACAGAGCTAAGTTAAACAAAAGCTAAGCACAGAAAAATCAATGCCAGAAATAAACATAAACACAAGCAAAACCAGAAGACACAAGGAAATATAGTGGTTACCTAAACTTGGGTACATCCACTCTTCTACCACCCTAGGTAGGAATCCACTGCAGGATGAGTTGATCAGGTGTCCTGTGCACCAATGAGATTTTGATAAGGTGCTCAAAAACCAGAGCAGATTTTTTGATCAGGTGTCTTGCCACCAATGAGCTTTTGACAAGGTGCTCAAAAACCAGGCTCAAACTTTTGAAGGGAGTTTGAGAAACCCTTTACAGAGAGGGGGTGAGAGAATGATGGAAGTCTTCTCTTTCTCAAACAACTGAGAAGACTGTGTGGATGTTGATGTCAAAGCTCCCCCTGAATCCTTGAGATCTTCAGCAAGAAAAGCTTTGCTGAGGGTGATAGGCCTTCAAAGATTGAACTCCAGCAATAGATGATTTCAGCAATAGCTGAAATGTTGAATGTCTGGAGTCTGGAAATATGTTGGCCTTGAACACTTTGAAAACTAAAGAGATCTGAAGATTTGAGAAAGCTTGATCTCCTTGGATGTGTGTTCTTCAGAATTCTTTGTGACAGAAGATTTTTGAATGTGTCTTTGTAATTTGTATATTCTCTCTCTGTATTGTGTGTTCTATGAGAGATTCAAAAATTCTGTCTTTTTATTCTCTGGTACTGAACACAACATTCTCTCTGAGAAGAATAGCAGTTGGCCTGCATTAATTGCATCCTTAATTGCATAATCTCTTCAAGAGGAAAGTCCACAGAAATATTTCTTTAAAAATCCCTTGAAACTTGGTCCAGAAATGAATGAAAACGGTTAGGAAATCTCTGAATTAATTGCAGAATAACTCCTTAACTGATTTGAATTTGAATTTAGAAACATCCTGGGAGTTATCTGAAATCGTCGAACTGAGCTCTGCTATCGTCGGGCCGAGCTCAGCGATCTGGAAATATACAGCAGCAAAATATCGTCGATCTGAGCTCAAAGATCGTCGAACTGAGCTCAGAGATAAAGATCCAAAGCAGAGTCAAAATCGTCGACCTGAGCTCACCGATTGTCGAACTGAGTTCGAAGATATAATGAAGTTGAGCTCAGCGATCGTCGAATGGAGTTCGACGATCTTGTCGAAGTTGAGCTAGACGATCGTCGACCGGAGTTCGACGAATCGTCGTGCTGAGCTTGACGATATGACTTAGTCTCCAAACACAAAATCTTGGTCTTCAGGGCAGCTTCCAAACCTAGACTTCTAACCCTTAGACTCAATTCTAATTGACCTATTAAGCTATACAAGAGGTCAAGCAAAGATTCCTAGAGACATAGTGATCCTGACCCAAATTAGTAATAGGGTGTTCCAACAATCTCCCCCTATTTGGGTTACGATTACTATTTACAGACTTTGGAAAAACCATTTGAATAACAACATACAATTAGTAAAATAGAAAAACAACAGCTAGACATGCAAAATCACAGAGATATATATCATCCAGATAGAAATCAGAAATCACAGAATTTGTCTCCTTACAAAATCATTTCTTCTCTTTGCCTTTAACAAGTTTAATTTCTCTGTTAGGATTGAGGGCTTCCTTATTGGATCTGGTATCATCTGCTGCACCCAAATATGTTTGCTTTTTAGGCCTGGGGACTACAGCTTCAGGATGTAATTCCATATATCTGTCAGTATCAAAGAATTTACTTGAAGCATATCTCTCTAGTTCTTTTTGTCTCTGTTCAGACATAGTAGAAATGTTGGAAGAGTCTAATCCTTGTTCTCTGGCCTTTTTAATTTGGTCCAGTGCAGCTAATTCCTTTAACCTTGTAGTCTAAGCAGCTGGATTGTTTTCAGGATCCTCAAAAGGTACAGGTGGTTCATACCTGTTGGAGGGATTGTCTTGAGGAGGCCTGGCAGACACAGTCTCTTTCAGCTTGTAGGGGAAAGGACCAGAAGTTGTATCAGAAGAAATTTGTCCTCCCCTAGAGTATGGGTGTTGCCTGGAGTACCCTTTGGAATATACTTGAATATCTCTTTGACTTCCTCTATATCCTCCTCTCCTAGAATGTGAACCCCTGGATTAGCTTTCCCTGTGGTAAGATCTGGCATGAGGTTGATAGGGAGCCTGACTTCTGGCTGGGGGTTGACTTGCAGAGCTTGCACCTGGACCTGCATCAGGAGGAGGTGGTGGAGGAGGATGAGAGTGCTGGAATTGGGATGAACCCTTCTCATATTTTCTCTTTTTCTTCATTGCTTTCAGCTGATTTTTAGAGTATTGCATCCAGTGTTCATTAATTGGGCAGTTATGTAGAATGTAATATGGGATATCATTGTTATCTTTAACTTTAGCAGGAGGTACCCTTTTCATTGCTTTGCTCCTTGCCTTCCTTTTCCTGGCAATGGTAGCAGAAGAATCATCAGAGTCTATTTTAAATTCATCAAATTCAGAACTCTGGTCATCATAGAGAGCATCTATTTTCTTCATCAAGTCCTTTTTGAGGTTAACAGAAGCAGATGAGGCAGAAGTTAAAACAGCAGCAGCAGCAGGTGTTGAGATGGTAACAGCAGGGACAGCATCAGATGGAGAAGGTGAAGCAGAAACAACAGCAGCAGCAGCAGTAGGCTCTGGACAGGTGACAACAACAGCAACTTCACTAGCAACAGCAGAAACAACAGATTCACTAACAACAACAGAAATAGAAGGATCATCATCAAAGACTGCAGAAGGCTCAAATTCAGTGGCCTCTGACATCAGAATGTCCTTGGAAGATGGTTCATCAGAAACAGTAGGAACTTCAGCAGCAGTATGAATATCTTCAGCAGCAGCAATATAAACAATTACAGCAGCAGCAATTACTGAATTTACAAAATAGGTGATAATGCTAGGGCCACAGCAAGAAAAAGGCACAAGTGCCTTGGACAAATCTTCTGGAGGCTGGACAACATTGACTTCTGGCAGACAGCTAAAGTAGGCATAATCAAAAACTGATAGCAAAGACCTGAGGTCTATTGCAAGAACTGTAGTTGAAACCTGACTTTGTGCTTGAGGCACAGCAACAGCAGCATGAGGAGGAGCAGCAGAAGAAGCAGTACTAACAGCAGCAGTAGACAGACAACTTGCAGAAACAGCAGCAGCAGCATGAAGATTCACTTCATATGGCATCTCCCCCTGCCTAGATGCAGACATGTCTGGATCAAGGCACACTGCTGTAGCTGTTGCCTGAGGGAAGAGGGAAGAGAGCCTGGCAGAGAGGGCTGCCACTGACAGGTGTAGAGGAGCCAAGGAGGTCTCCAACAGTAGAGAGAGCTTGGGGGCAAGCAGCTCATACAACCTGTCAGCAAGGGCTGAGAGGTCTACTTGCTCAAGAGCTGGAGCAGAGGTAGAAGGTATGGAAGCAGCTGAAGGTTCTGGAAGTGGAGAGCTGGAGAAATGTGTAAGGGATGGCTGAGGTGTTGGCAAGGTGGAAGTGGAGGATAGGGGAATGGAGATAGATGGGGTGAATGTTGGTTGGTCTATGATTTGGTGTAGGAGGTCTTGAAATGAAGTGGAGGAGGAGGGTAGGTCAGGAGGAGATGATGGGGAATCATCCATAAAGGAATCATCAAGTAGGGTGAAGGATGGATGAGAGGGTGAAGAGGTGACATCTGGTGGAGGATAGGAGAATAGTGGGTGGAATTGTTCTGCTGGTGGAGGTAGAATAGGTTCTGGAGAAGGTGTTGATGTTGGAGATGGGCTGGATATGATGATGGTGGAGGGATCTGGAATGGTGGATGGTATGGGAAGGGATGGAATTGGAAGAGGAGGAGGAGAGGCAACAGCAGCAGCCAGGTCATCTGTAGTGGCAGGGACCTGTGGAGGAGTGACTCTTAGAGTCCTTGTGCCTGAATGAGCACTGGAGGAGGGCCTGCTAGGCTTGCTTATTTGTCTATCCCACTTTCCAAAGAGGGCACAAGACAATCTCTTGGAGGCATTGATATGAACTCCAGAGGAGACCAGCAAGGTAGGGCACCTGTGCTGCAGAAATACTCCAATAATTCTCCCAAAATTAACAAAACTTTTGTTTATTTTCTTTTTGATGAGGTCAAAGAAAACCTCTCCCTAATTCAGATTCTTCTTGTCCACAAGAGCTCCCATGAGGTAGAGCTGATATCTTGATATTGTATCATGGGCAGAGTGCTTTGTCAGTAGCACTTTCCCAACCACATCTGCCATGAACCTGTATTCTACAGACAGGTTCCTTTTGAGGAGCATGCTAGGGTTTCCCTCTGGATGACCCATCCTGGCAAGCAGTTCAGAATATTCTTCTCCAGATAACTCAGCAGAATCTTCTCCATTTCTCAATTCAAAAACTTCTGATAGAATGGTTGGGGTCAAGGGTACCTGATTTCCAGCTATTGACCCAACTATGGTGGAGTTATCTTGATTATGGGCAGTATAAACCCACTCCTTTATCTCATTAGAACCCAGCTTGATCCTGGTGGTCATTATTGCTGTCAGATTCTGGTCCTTGAACAAACCCAGTATATCTTGAAAAATCTGGTCAGTCGTGCTGAAGGATTCTATAACAATGTCAAAACCAGCATCAAACTTCATTACAGCAAGAACAGCAACTGACACAGCCATGTGTACCTGCAGAAAATTCAACAACCAAAACGACCAAGTGTAGAACCGTTTGGAGGGAAAGAAAGTTCTTGCAGAGAAATCGAAAGCGCAAAAGAGAACGATGGCGAAAAATGAGTTTTATATTAGGGTTCGACGCAGAAATGGAAAGATCGTTGAACTCAGTTCGACGATCGAGGCTACTAAAGGAATCTGAAGAGTCTTCAACATCGTCGATCTCCGTTCGACGATATTGGAGAGCGTCGAGCTGCGTTCGACGATCGTTCAGAGAATAAAATCGTCGAGCGCCGTTCGACGATCGTTGACCTGAAGAGATAGTCCATACTATCTGAGAGACACTGAACTCAGTTCGACGATTTTGGAAATCGTCGATCTCCGTTCGACGATCTTGGGGCAAATCGTCGAGCGCAGTTCAGACATCAGAAAAATTCTAGACACTAAGAAAAATCCGAATGTTTGCCTAGTCTTGGTCAATTTTTAAGCTTTCAAAATTCTTGGATATTATTTAAGACTTCCTCCATCTAACATTCCTAACTGATTTGGTAAGAAGGTGTGTTTCTTTTCATCCAATGGCTTGGTGAAAATATCTCCCCTTTGTAAATCAGTTGGGATATATTGTAATTCAATTTTATTCTTTTCAACATTATCCCTTAAGAAATGATGCCTAATCTCTATGTGTTTTGTCCTACTATGGAGGACTTGATTTTGAGCTATAGAAATAGCACTAGTATTGTCACAAAAGATTTTAGACTTCTCTAAGTTGTAGCCATAGTCTAGGAGTTGGTTTTGAATCCATAAGATTTGTGAACAACAACTGCTTGCAGCCATATATTCAGCTTCAGCAGTTGAAGTTGACACAGATGTTTGTTTCTTACAAAAACAAGAGACAAGTCTGTCACCAAAGAACTGACAAGTTCCACTGGTGCTTTTCCTGTCAATTCTACATCCAGCATAGTCAGCATCAGAGAATCCAGTTAACTCAAATGCTGAATCTTTTGGATACCAGAGACCTAGATTTGGACAACTTTTAACATACCTGAGAATCCTCTTTACTAAAGTTAGGTGTGACTCTCTAGGGCTTACTTGGAACCTTGCACATATACATGTTGCAAACATTATATCTGGTCTACTAGCTGTAAGATACAGTAAAGAGACAATCATTGCTCTATATGTTGTCTGATCAACAGGTTTCCCATGTTCATCAGCATCCAATACAGCATTAGTAGGCATGGGTGTTTTCATACAAGATGCTTCAGACATGCCAAATTTCTTAACCAGTTCATTTGCATATTTGGTTTGAGAAATAAAGATGCCTTCAGCATGTTGTTTGACTTGCAATCCTAGGAAGAAGGATAGCTCACCCATACTACTCATCTCAAATTTAGAATGCATCAGGTTAGAAAACTTCTGCACAATTTGGACTCAGTAGAACCAAAAATGATATCGTCTACATAAATTTGTACTAGTAGGGTATGGGACTTATGAGTTATAATGAAAAGAGTTTGGTCTACTCTACCCCTTATAAAACCATTTTCCAAGAGAAAGCATGCTAGGGTCTCATACCATGCTCTAGGAGCTTGCTTGAGACCATATAATGCTTTGTTCAGTCTAAAAACATAATCATGAAAAGTTGGAGAGATAAAACCTGGAGGTTGTCTGACATAAACTTTCTCTTTGATGTCTCCATTCAGGAAAGCACTTTTGACATCCATCTGATATACTTTGAAGCCTTTGTGAGCTGCATAAGCTAGAAATATTCTGATGGATTCCAATCTTGCAACAGGTGCAAAGGTCTGGTCGTAGTCTATTCCTTCTTCTTGAGACTATCCCTGAGCAACTAGCCTTGCCCTGTTCCTTATAATTACTCCTTGATCATCCAATTTATTTCTGAATACCCATTTTGTTCCAACAATTGAGTGATCCTTAGGCTTTGGCACTAGTTCCCATACTTTGTTCCTCTCAAATTGATGCAACTCCTCTTGCATTGCAATGATCCAGTGTGGATCTTGCTCTGCATCTTGAATGGATTGAGGTTCAATTTGAGATAGGAAGCAGGTGTGCAACAGGTTTTGGTTGACCTGATTTCTGGTTTGCACACCAGCTGAGATTTCTCCAATTATTTGGGAAATTGGATGGTCTCTTGATGTTACTAAATCAACAGGGGGTGTTGATTGTTCACCAACCTGTGTTGTTATTTCCTCTTGTGGTACAACAACTGGCTCTTCAAGTTGTTCTTCATTATGTTGAGCATTCCATTCATCTTCACTGCTTTCATCCTCTTGAGTAACCTGTAACTTGTTCAAGTCTTCAACTAGAGAGTGTTCCTGCAAAGGTTCTATGGAAGAAGAATTCTTCTCCTTGAAAGACATGTTAGTTTAATCAAATGAAATGTGAACAGATTCCTCAATTTTCAAAGATGATTTATTATAGACCCTATAGGCCTTGCTGATCATGGAGTATCCCAGAAACACTCCTTCATCAGCTTTGGCTTGAAATTTTGCTAAATATTTCTTGTCATTATTGTGAATGTAGCAAATACAACCAAAAACAATAAAATAGTCAACTTTAGGTTTCTTCCCTTTGAGTAATTCATAGGGAGTCTTTCCCTTTAGTTTATGTATCAGACTTCTGTTCAGCACATAGTTGGATGTGTTCACTGCCTCTGCCCAAAAGGATAGAGGTAGATGAGCATCTGACAACAATGTGGTGGCAGATTCAATAAGGGTTCTATTATTCCTTTCAGCTACCCCATTTTGTTGAGGAGTTCTAGGAGCTGAGAAAGTTTGCCTGATTCCTTCACTCTGACAGAACTCTTGCATGAGAAGAGAATCAAACTCTGTCCCATGATCACTTCTGATCAGGGCAATGTGAGTATTGAACTCAATCTGTATACATTTGAGAAACTCTGTCAAACACTTAAAGTTATCAGACTTCTTCCTTAGAAAGAACACCCATGTGAATCTAGAGAACTCATCTACAACTACTAAAGTGTAGGATTTCCCTCCTAGGCTTTATACTGTTATGGGTCCAAAGAGATCCATGTGTAACAGATACAATATCCTAGGTGAATCACTCTTATTAAGTGACTTAAAGCTGTTTTTAGTTTGCTTGCCTAATTGACAAGCCCTGCAGAGTCCTTCCTTCTTGTAGGGGCCAAAAGGTAGTCCTCTAACAAGGTTGTCCTTGGATAGCCTAGCAATAGTTCTAAGGTTTAGGTGTCCTAATCTCTTATGCCATAAAATATTTGGTCTACAGACAGAATTAAACAAGCAGATATCTACATTAGTTGAAAGAAAATCTACTAGATAGATGTTACCTTTCCTTTTATCTGTCAACACAATTGTGTTGTCCTCTGACTTGATTTTGCATAAGGCTTTGCTGAAGGTCACCTGGTAGCCTTCATCACACAGCTGACTGATGCTAATTAGATTGTGCTTCAGTCCTTCCACATAAGCTACCTTCTTGAAAGTTACTGATCCAATCTGGACTGCAACATATCCTTTAGTATGTCCAAAGTTTGAATCACCAAAGATAACTTTGGGTCCAAGCTTGGCTCTGAAGGATGTGAGGTTGTCCTTGTTCCCTGTCATGTGCTTAGAGCACCCACTATCCAAGTACCATTGCTGGTTAGATATTGGATAGGTCTTCACCTGCACATAAGACAATTCATTTGTTTTTGACCAAGTTTACCTTGGGTCTAGGTTGATAACCTTTAAATTCTGAAATGAAAGACATCCCAGGTTGACTCTTATATCGTTCAGGATGATATCTCCTTGGAGGTATAATCCATTCAGTATAAGGGTTAAAGATTTGGGATGAAGGACCCTTAGGTTTCAATTTTGATTTGCCTTTGAAAAATTTTCCAGAGATCTGACCTCTGTTCGACGATCTTGGAGCTGCGTTCGACGATCTTAGGTCAGATCGTCGAGCTCCGTTTGTCGGTCGACTATAGCTGAGGTCAGGTATTTGAGATCGTCGACCTGCGTTCGACGACTTTGGCTGAGATCGTCGATCTGCGTTCGACGATTGTGCCTGAGATCGTCGAGCTGCGTTCGGCGATCGTCGATCTTCATTCGTCGATCGTCGATCTCCGTTCGACGATTTCTGCTGGGACTTAATTTTCTGAGGCAGATCAGAATTTTTCCTAGCAACCTCTACAACTCCCTTTCCTTTGTCAGAAATGAATTTGATGGGAGTTGTTAGGACTATAGGTTGGCTGGATGAAGCACCCAAGCCCAGTGTACTGTTAAATCTAGAGTTCACTGTGCTTGTGATGTCCATCAGCTTGATGCTTCTCCCATTAAGGGATTCTTCAAGCTTCTTGGCCTCAGAGAGCTCACTTTTCAGTTAAGTTATCTGTTCCCTACAGCACTCCAACTCCTGAGAGAGTTTGAGGTTTTCTGACTTTAGAGTATTGTGTTCAGATAATTGATTTCTGAGAAAGATAATCTCTTTCTCAGACTTTAGCAGGTCTAAACACAGTGCTTTAAATTCAGATTTAAAATCTTCTGAACTAAAATCAAAGGAACCAATTACCTGATCTTCTTCAGGTTGAGTCTTTGAGTCTGACTCTGACTCCTCTTCCTCTGAATTGTGCTGTGAGACATTGATTGCCATCATGCAGAACTCCTTTTCTTCTGCATCATCCTCATCATCACTGGAACTGGATGAGGCTTCTGACTCCTCTTCAGTCTCACTCCAGGATTCAACAACAAACCCTTTTCTTGTATGCTTGTTTTTGCTTGAAGAATGTTTGCCATTGTCATTCCTTTTGGAGTCTTTCTCCTTTCTTCTTTCTTTCCTGTCCCTTCTGTCCTTGTTCTTGTTCTCTGGACAGTCAGGAACTATGTGCCCTGGTTTCCTGCAACCAAAGCAAATAATGTCTTTATTATTACTAATGAACTTGTCATACCTTGGCTTATCCTGCTCCTTGTATGATCTTCTTCTGAAGTCCTTTCTGGACATCTTGTAGAATCTTTTGGCCAGCAGACTGAGTAGTTCATCATTGCCTGTAGCTTTATCTTCAGGCAGATCCTCAGTTGCCTTGAATGCTATGGTCTTCTCTTTTCTTGTGGCTGGTGAGGCAGCCTTCTGTTCTTCCTCTCTATTTTTGATGAGTAGCTCATAAGATTTGAGCTTACCTAATAGAGCTTCAGTAGTGATCTCATTCAGACTTCTGGCATCCTTAATTGGCCAGATTCTTGAATCCCAAGTGCTGGGGAAGCACATTAGGATCTTGTCATTAAGTTCTGTTAGAGAGATCTCTTTGTCCAATGTTCTGAGTTCACTGACAATTAGACTTAGTCTGTTGTACATATCTCCCACTGACTCAGTCTCTCCCTTCTTGAAATTCTCATATTGAGAGATGAGGTGGGATCTTCTATCCTTTCTCTCATCAGCTGAGCCTGAGACTATTTCTGAGAGCTTGTCCCAAATTTCCTTGGCTGAATTACATTCAGCTACCTTTTGAAATATATCATCAGACATTGTCTGGGCTAGGATGTTCATAGCCTTAGCATCGGCTACTTTTCATCTCTTGATATCAGCATCTGTTCCTGATGGAGGTGGAACAGCATTTGTGCTTGTGTTCTCTGGGGGTCTTGGACACACTGTCAAAATAGAATTAAAGATATCTTCGTCAATAGAATTCATGTAAAGTCTAATCCTTGCTTTCCAAAGTGCAAACTTGGATAGATTGCACACTGGAGGTCTGGTGCTAGCATAATCTTTGTTTTGGGCCATGATTTGTGAAAACAAAATCTAATAATAAAATACCAAAGAAAAACAGATCTAGTTTGGGATCTTTGGGTTCAGGTGTTAGCCTGTACAACCAATCAGGTATGGTATGTTTAACCAACCTCCCTCTGATACCAATTGAAAGTGCAGCTAGATCTGATATACTCTAGAGGGGGTGAATAAAGTATATGGTGCTTTAGAAACTTTTACAACAATTGTTGTAATAGGAGTGAGCAGGGAAGCAATAATAAATCTAATCACAGAGCTAAGTTAAACAAAAGCTAAGCACAGAAAAATCAAGGCCAGAAACAAACATAAACACCAGCAAAACCAGAAGACACAAGGAAATATAGTGGTTCCCCTAAACTTAGGTACATCCACTCTTCTACCACCCTAGGTAGGAATCCACTACAGGATGAGTTGATCAGGTGTCCGGGGCCCCAATGAGCTTTTGATATGGTGCTCAAAAACCAGAGCAGATTTTTTGATCAGGTGTCTTGCCACCAATGAGCTTTTGACAACGTGCTCAAAAACCTGGCTCAAACTTTTGAAGGGAGTTTGAGAAACCCTTTACAGAGAGGGGGTGAGAGAATGATGGAAGTCTTCTCTTTCTCAAACAACTGAGAAGACTGTGTGGATGTTGATGTCAAAGCTCCCCCTGAATCCTTGAGATCTTCAGCAAGAAAAGCTTTGCTGAGGGTGATAGGCCTTCAAAGATTGAACTCCAGCAATAGATGATTTCAGCAATAGCTGAAATGTTGAATGTCTGGAGTCTGGAAATATGTTGGCCTTGAACACTTTGAAAACTAAAGAGATCTGAAGATTTGAGAAAGCTTGATCTCCTTGGATGTGTGTTCTTCAGAATTCTTTGTGACAGAAGATTTTTGAATGTGTCTCTATAATCTGTATATTCTCTCTCTCTATTGTGTGTTCTATGAGAGATTCAAAAATTCTGTCTTTTTATTCTCTGGTACTGAACACAACATTCTCTCTGAGAAGAATAGCCGTTGGCCTGCATTAATTGCATCCTTAATTGCATAATCTCTTCAAGAGGAAAGTCCACAGAAATATTCCTTTAAAAATCCCTTGAAACTTGGTCCAGAAATGAATGAAAACGGCTAGGAAATCTCTGAATTAATTGCAGAATAACTCCTTAACTAATTTGAATTTGAATTTAGAAACATCCTGGGAGTTATCTGAAATCGTCGAACTGAGCTC
This sequence comes from Platanthera guangdongensis, assembly GCA_039583875.1. Lineage (NCBI taxonomy): Eukaryota > Viridiplantae > Streptophyta > Magnoliopsida > Asparagales > Orchidaceae > Platanthera > Platanthera guangdongensis. The sequence goes on along the minus strand of CM077167.1, from coordinate 38,235,095 downwards.
TGCTATCGTCGAGCCGAGCTCAGCGATCTGGAAATATACAGCAGCAAAATATCGTCGATCTGAGCTCAAAGATCGGCGAACTGAGCTCAGAGATAAAGATCCAAAGCAGAGTCAAAATCGTCGACCTGAGCTCACCGATCGTCGAACTGAGTTCGACAATATAATGAAGTTGAGCTCAGCGATCGTCGAATGGAGTTCGACGATCTTGTTGAAGTTGAGCTAGACGATCGTCGACCGGAGTTCGACGAATCGTCGTGCTGAGCTTGACGATATGACTTAGTCTCCAAACACAAAATCTTGGTCTTCAGGACAGCTTCCAAACCTAGACTTCTAACCCTTAGACTCAATTCTAATTGACCTATTAAGCTATACAGGAGGTCAAGCAAAGATTCCTAGAGACATAGTGATCCTGACCCAAATTAGTAATAGGGTGTTCCAACAGAATGGCCTTCTCGAGTATTTCTTAACTACTCGACACAGAGAAGAGGGTTACTCGATACAGTGTCGAGAACTACTCGAGTATATAAGGTACCTACTCGAGTAAATGACTTAGAGTAAAATTTTTTTTGAGAAAGAGGTATCTAGAACAGGAAGAATAAACTACTCGAGTATGAACTACTCGAGACAGAATGAGCTACTCGAGTATATAACTTGGACTACTCGAGTGTTTTACTTAGAAGAATTTGGAAACTGAATTCTGGGCAACTCGGGTAGGAAGAATGATCTACTCGAGTAGTTAAGTAATCTACTCGAGTATGTCGGTGAACTACTCGAGTGTTTTACTTAACTTCACGAGAGGAAGAATTTTCTTACTCGAGTATGCAGAGGTGTTACTCGAGTATATCTCAAGCAATCTACTCGAGTAGTTAAAGACCTACTCGAGAGAAATACTTAGAGAAATTTCTGTCAGAAATTTTTCTTCTACTAGAGGGGAAACAGCATTAAGTATTTTCACAGTCCTATAGCTTGAATATGAAGTCTTTCCCAATAGAGAGGCTACACATGAGTCCACACTTTGGAACACACAATGAGGGATTACACTGTATGGTCCTGTGTTTGGTGACCCATTGTAGACTGACATTGGTCTACACTTCCCATTGGAGTCCTGCAAACACATAACTCAAACGAAGCATCAAATACAAACTAATTCATCTTAGTTCTAGGGTGACTTCATCAAATCTGGGTTAATGTGGACATAGTTTCCAACAGTTTGTAACTACTATGTGTTTGTAACTCCTATATAAGGAGACCTCTTTATGAGAATTAATAGAGAAGAAGAAGGATTTGAATCCAAAGAAACTCCCTAGGAGAAATTCGGCCAAGGAGAGACTCCAAGCCGCCGGCCAAGTGTTGTGAAGCCGCCCCCTTGCTTCCTTCCTCCCCTCTTCGGTGCGACGCTGGCGTGGTTTCCTTCGGTGCGACTCCGAGGAAGAAGGATTGCAGCCCCATTCGGTGTGACGCCGGTGGTTCCATGGAGAGAGTGAATCTCCCACCTATCTTGTGTGATTGATGTTCTTGGTTGGGTAATCTCTTCATCTTTAGTGATTCTTGCTTTGAGTTTGTGGAGGCTTTTGCGAACCGTCTTTTCCGTGATTTTAAAATACATCGCTTTCAAAATCTGATCCGGATTCGTTGTTATTGAATCTCTTGTATTTCGGATTGGGAAGATCCGTTGTGGGAGTGATACTTGGCCTAGCCTTGACTTGCTCTCCAAGATTGGAACACTTTGTGTCAACAAGGGAATTAATCTCAACTGGAACTCGACCGCCATTTGAAGTTTGCCGCTGCTCTGAAATAAATTATTGCTGCTTTTGAAACGGCTCAAGTTGGTACAATAGATGCTTGTGTAGGTGCGGTGAGTTGTGTGCTTGTTGGAGAGGTAGGTCTTAAGGACGTTGTATCGAGTCCGGCTGGAATCTTCTATGTTGATTTTATCATTCGGATTTGGGAGCCAACCTGACCCCCTTTTCGTTCGCTATTGGTCTGAGCCCTCCTATCTTGCTTTTATGCTTTGTGACGATAGTTTCCGTTAGTGTAGTCGAGCATGTATCACGGTCTCCCCTACACCACTTAGTGATGATGTTCTTGTATGATAAAAATATGGTGAAGCTAGTGGTGATCACGATCATAATGCTATCCAGACAGACGTTAGTGAGCCCTACACCTGAGGGTGGTCACATCTTGGTAACAGTAGGTGGGTAAGGTGTGGTCAGACAAGGGATTGTGAATGTTAATCCTATGGGTAGTTAATCACCTAGAGGGGGTGAATAAATGTCTTTTAAAATACTTTGTTAATTCTTTGTCACTTAAATGTTCAACAGATACTTGAATAATAATCTTTACAATAACACATCACAATCATTAATAGAATACAGTACAGGCAGTCCACTAAACACGACACAAGCAATCACATCACACAAAGAATCTATAGTGGTTTCCCTATCTAGGGTACATACACTTTCCCCATTCTTTCTCACTAGCAATGTGATAGATAAGGTTATAGCTCCTCCTCTTCAACTCAGATTCAAAGATCTTACAGGCTCAGTTTCAGTTAAGAGACCTACACTCAGACCCACAGGTCCTACCTTAGATATTTTCCCATTCTCCTACCTCATGTCCCTTAAGAAACCTACCTCAGCCTTTATAACACGAGTGTTGCTGAATAGAGACCGGGCTGTCTGGCGGTCTGACTCTAAAGGATTGCAATCCGGTCAGTCTGTTGGTTTGTCTCCAGCAGTTTGGTTGCAGGTCGGTTGTTGTTGGTGCCCTGGCAGTCTGACAATCTATCCCTGGCGCTTGGAGACCGGGCGACCTGGCGGGCTATAGTGGCGGCTTGGTGTATCCCTCTGGTGGATGCTGGGCGGTTTGCCCATTCATCAAACCGCATGGCTTGGCGGCTTGTATTTAGTTTAAACCGCTTGTACATGTAATTTTTTAGTATCACATTGTTTAATTGTAATCTCTCCCATCTCCTCCATTCTATAAAAGGGAGGTTATACCATATAATACACACCTTTTTTGGAATATAAAATTTTCAATTTTTACAATTTCGGGGCTCTCTTTTTTTTGTTCGCACATGGTATCAGAGGACGCGATCTTGTCCACCTGATTCGGTGCCTTCTCTTGTCCGTGCGACTTGATCTCCTTCTTACCGCTTGTTCGCGCGACTTGATCTCCTCCTTTCTCTCCTTTGTTGATGCTCTTTGTTTGCGCAGCCTTCTTCTCAGTCTTTCTCCTCGACCTGCTTTCGCGGCTTCTCAGTCTCCTATTCGCACGGCCTGCTCTCTTCCCACACGACTTCTTTCCCTATGCCTGCTGTGGTTTCCTCTCTTGTCCACTGCGGTTTCTTGTTCTATCCGCTGCGGAACCTTTCCTTGAGTCCGCTGCGGTCTTCTCTCTACCCACACGACCTTATTTCTGCCTTGACTTCTTTCTACCTGCGCGGCCTCTTTCTTTTCTCTACCAGCGCGGCTTCTTCCATGGCTCTTTCTGGCTCTTCTACCACCACCGCTACTCCTGTGGAAACTCCGCCTCCTCCTCCCCTTCCTTCCGGGAATCTTGGTAACGTCTCGAAGCTTGTTGGTTCCAACTACCCGGATTGGAGCGTCTCCTTCACCTTCCTCCTTCTCTCACAACGCAAATGCCACCACCTCACCGATGACCCTCCTCCTCCCACTTCCGCTGAGTTTGACTACTGGGATGCTAGCGATGCACTTGACAGCACTTGGCTCGGTAACAGTCTTTCCGATCAGTGTCTTCCTATCATCCGCCATGATGAGACGGTCAAGAAGGCATGACTTCATCTTACTGCTCTATAATCGAAGGGGGCTCAGATGTCCTGCATCTATACTTTGTATGTGGACCTCTTTGCCTGTCCTTCTATATCTCCTGCTGCCGCTTATCAACAGGTCCAAGATCTCGGGGCTGAGATTATTCAACATCGCAACTTCTCTGCGGATCTCGCCGAACAGCACAAGCACTTCCAAGAACTTCTTGTTGTGTGCTACCTCCTACGGCTTCCTGATTCGTACGATATGATCCGTCAACAAATCTTGGGTGAAGCGGACTCTCCCAACTTGGATACAACTGCTGCATGCATTGTCGCAGTAACATCTCTCCTTCAACGTCTACTTCTGTCTTCGCCTTCTCCAGAATAATATGCTCACCAGACTCAACGGAGTGGATCTGGTAGTCACAACCATCATTCCGGTGGCCGCAGTCCTTCGCGCTTCCTCAGCTCTCACTGTGGCCGCACTAGGCATCTTGTGGATCGCTGCTGGATGAAACATCCATATCTTCACCCTTCTGGTGACTTCCACCTCCTCCTCCAAGCCGTCCACTTCAGTGGTCACTTCCTCAGGTTGTGCTCACGTGGTTACTCAAGGTAAATGGCTCATCGACTCTGGTGCAACTAATAACATGACGGGCAATACACAATGCTTTTCTCTCCTTAAAACACATGATCGGTTGCCCCCGGTCCTTTTTGCAGACGGCTCTCCGTCCCCGGTTCATGGGACGGGAGTGGTTCATGACACTCTGTCTCTTCTCCTGACCGACACTCTCTATGACCCCAAGTTTCCATGCAATTAATTGTCGGTTACGTTTTTGTGCAAGCAACTTCAATGCTCCGTCATATTTACTCCAACTTCTTGCTATTTTCAGGATCCGAGCTCCCAACGGACGATTGCTACTGGGACTGAGAGCGGCGGCCTCTACTTCCTCGACAACGTTTCCGCTCTATCAGCCTTCCCCTCCTCCTCTACAGATCTCCTACTGTTGGGTACATTGATCTAAATGTACCTGATTTGAAGAAGCCTCACCCTACTCAATGATATACATCAAAATGTATTTGATGTGTTTTGAGTTTAGTTGTGCAGGTCAAGTATTTACAGGGAAAGATGAAAAGTTTCTAAGTCCATGTGTCGACACCCAGAAGGAAAGTGTCGACACTTAAGAAGACTTGTGTCGACACCCAGGCAAGCAGTGTCGACACTTGGAGTAATTGTGTCGACACCAGGGATGCAGAGTCGACACTAGACAGAAAGTGTCGACACATACAGTTTGTGTCGACACTCAATGAAGAGAAGTCCAGTAAAGCTGTGTCGACACTTAGAAGCAGTGTCGACACCCAGAGGAACTGTGTCTACATCAGAAAGTGTCAACACTGGGAGGCTGTGTCGACACTCAGCAAATTTCAGCAGAGTCTAAGTATAAGTGTCGACATAATAAAGAATGTGTCGACACTCAGCAGAAGACTCAAAACATGAAGAAAGTGTCGACACAATGAAGAATGTGTCGACACACAGCAGAAGACTCAATACATGAAGAAAGTGTCGACACTGGGAGGCTGTGTCGACACTCAGCAAAGTTCAACAAAAATTCTAAGTACAAGTGTCGACACAAAGGAGATGTGTCGACACTAAGCCAAAGTCTCAACAGAAGTAGAATGTGTCGACACAAGGAGCAGTGTTGACACTCAGCAAGTATCAACATAGAAGGCATGTGTCGACACCAAGAAGAAGTGTCGACACTGAACAAGTTCAACACAAGAAGATGTGTCGACACAAAGGAGTTGTGTCGACACTTACAAGAATTCAACTAAGTACTGAAGAACAAGAAGTTGTGTCGACACACAATGTCAGTGTCGACACATGATGAAGAAGCAGTGTCGAGATATAAATTCTACAACACAAGGAGTTGTGTCGACACCTTGAAGGATAGTGTCGACACTTAGTCTACTTGTGTCGACACTTGGTCTATAAGTGTCGACACTTAAAGACAGATTGTCTTGACACTTTTAGACAGTTACAGATATTTCAAGAAGTGACTGTATGACATGACAGCTGTCATTCCAGCCGGTCTACTGCAATTGTCAGAGATGTCAGAAAGCTGTTAGGAACCGGGTCAGCCGGTTACCATGAAGAAGGCCTATATAAAGGCTTATTCTATCAACAGAAGAAGAGGATTTTACACAAGATCAAGAGATTGAAAAAGAGAAGAAGATCTAGCTATTCATTGAAGAATCAAGTGAAGATTTAAGTAGTTGGAGAGGGAGAGCTCCTTCCAAGAAGACATCCATTGGAACCAGGCTGTGAAGAAGGGTTCAGACCTAGTTCTGAATCTTAAGTTGCAGTGATTGAATATCAGCTGCAGAGAATCAATCCTATTGTGTTCTACATTCAAGAAGCTTTGAAGAAAGCCAAGTGAGGTTGATCTCGGCAGAGTTCTTCCAAGAACTCATCAAGAACTTGTCAAATCATCTCTCTTTCTCTGAGTTGTAGGTATATTCTTTGTATTCTATATTTCTTGTAGGATCCTTAGGGATCTGAGTTGTAAGCCTGCAATTATAAAGGCTGAGTGGTAGGGCCTGTATGCCTGAGTGTAGGAGATCTATTTCTCTGAGTGTAGGCCTGTTGTGGCTGAGTGTAGGCCTTGTGGCTGAGTGTAGGCCTTGTGGCTGAGTGTAGGTCTTTGGAGAAGACTGAGTTGTAGGGCCTTGGGCCTGAGATGTAGGAACCTGTTTGGGGTTCTGAGTGTAAGATCTGAGGATCTGAGATAGTGGTGGAGTTTGGCCGAATCTAGTACACTACTAGATAGGCGAAGGGGAAAAGTGGATGTACCCAAAACTTGGGGAACCACTATAAATCTGTGTGTTCACTGTGTGCATGTTTGATTCTGTGATTGCTGATTGATGTCTGTGAAGTAGTAATTATATGATGGCGCGGCCCCTCCTCCACCGGTTGAAGACGATGCTGATGATGCTGTTGATGATCCGGTTGCTAAGGCCATACGACTCAAGCACGTGAGGCGGCACGATGACGCTAACGGACGGCTACGCTACAACCTCCGCCCGCGCCGTGCTACCGCCACGGCAACACCTTAGTTTTATTTATTTCCTTTTCGTGCACTATATTTTATAATTGGATTATAAAATTATCCTATGCTTATGTGATAATTTTATATTCATTGCATGTGTTGTTGTATTTTCAATTTGAACTATTTTAGTTTTGGTGTGCAATTAGCCATTCGGATGGATGAGATTAAATCTCCATCATGAAGGGCTAAGGCTTATTTGTAACTCCTATTAGCCATTCGGATGGATGAGATTAAATCTCCATCATGAAGGGCTAAGGCTTATTTGTAACTCCTATTTAAAGGAGGCTATCATGAAGAGTTAAAGCAATTGGAAAAGAAACCTAAAAAAACCCCCTTGTGGAAATTTCAGCCACCATGGAGAAATCCATAGCCGCCCCCTCCCCTTTGGTGTGAAGCCAAGCCTTGCCTCCTCCATCCCCGTTCGGTGCGACTCCGGCGTGGCTTCCTTCGGTGCGACTCCTTGGAAGAAGGTTGCAAACCATTCGGTGCGACGCCGGTGGATCCGTGGAGAGAGTGATTCTCCCACAATTATCTCGTGTGAACGTTTTCCGGTTGGGTAATCTCTTTCCCCTCCCTTGTGTGATTTCTTCTCTTTAGTTGTGGTGGATTTCGCTCATCGTTTTCTCCGGATCTTTAATTTAATCGCTGCAAGTTTTGAATCGAAATCGCCGTTGCAAGGCTTTTATTTCCGGATCGGGTGGATCCTATTTGCTTGAGCGGATCTTGGCCTATAGCCTTGGTCTTGCTCTCAAAAAGAAGTGGCAACCTTTGTGTTTTCTTGGGGAATAATTCGACTCCGATCGTTATTTTCGAGTCGACCATTCCTCCTTTGTTGTTTGTGCTGCGTTTAGTGACGAGGAAATATTGTGGGCGATAGGTGCTGTGTAGGTGCGGTAGATCTACGACGTGTTGTGCGTAGGGAGAGCATTAGCTTCGCGGAGATCTCCGTTTCCGGATAACCCTACATCAATTTGGTATCAGAGGCTGTCGTTTCAACTCCCACGTTGAAAACATCCCCTCTGCATTCCTTGTTGGTCGATCGGATCTAAAAAAAATCAAAAAAATTATTTCTGTGGTCTGCCAATAGCGGGCTGAAATCTTTATTTTTCAGCAAAATTTCAAAAAACATTTTTTTTTAACGATCTACGTGTTATTCACTTTGGGAATATATAAAAATATCTTATTTTCAATATAACTACAGCCCTAGGAAAATTCATCTTGCCCGGGGCCTCCCAAACCTGAATGCGCACAAGGCTAGGAACGGAGTACGCAACCCCGTCTACGTCTAGTATGGCTGCGAACGAGCATGGTGATCCCAACACCGCGGCTATAGAGGGTCTTCGTGCTGAAATGGCTGAGCTTAGGAACGTCTTAGCCTAGATCCTACAAAACCAAGCTAGGCCACCCCCGCCACCCGTTAATGTTGACCGGCACAACCGGCACCAACATAACTCTGATTCGGATTCTGATGGGGACTCCCCACGGGTGCCCCCTAGAGGACACCGCCCCGAGCGAGACTTTGACATTACTAGGGCCATTAAGATAAATGCCCCCACGTATGATGGCATGGGAGACCCCCAAATCTTCCTTAACTGGACTGTGGATATGGAGTGTTACTTCGAGTGGCACAACCTGACGGATCCCCAAAAGGTCCAAGTTGCCCGGATGAAGTTAACAGGTCATGCAAAGACGTTCTGGCTGAATGAGGAGCGAAGATTAGGAACCGGACACGGAGCCCCCTTTATAGGTTGGCCCGTAATGAAGAACCTGTTGACCGATCAGTACGTTCCTGCATACCATCGGACACAGATGTTCGATGAGCTTGCCACTCTGCGGCAGGGCTCAAGCTCGGTAGCTGAATATATGGGTGAACTTAAGGACCGAATGGTGCGATGTGACCTTAGGGAGATCCTCGAAGTCACTTTATCTAGATTTCGAAAGGGCCTTAACCCCGATATCCAAAGGAAGCTCTTGCGATATGGGCATACAGACTTGAACACGACTTTCAATGCCGCCTTGGACATTGAAAAACACCTAGCCTCTAAGGCTCACTCCCGTTACGCTCATGCAAAGAACAAGTCCACCACTGGGGCATCTTCTTCCACATATCCTGATAAGGGAAAGTTTAAATCTACCGAATCGAAGTCAATCGTGATCACCGCTAGGAACTCCAAGAACCCTTCGAGTGAACGTGTCCCTATCGGGAAGGTTAGCAAGGCTAACACCACTTGTTACTCTTGCGGCATTCAAGGCCACTATGCCTACGAATGCCCAACAAAGACAAAAACTCTAGCCTTGTTAGAGCCAACTACCGACCCTGACGATTATGTATACGAGGCCGCAGAAGAGAGTGACCCCGAATTAGTCCCTAGTGACTTAAAGGACGATCACCCCCTTATGGTGATGCGTTGTATTTTGACCACTCCTCGTCCATTAGATGATTGGAAGAGGACGAGCATATTTTCTCTGATTTTTAAGAGTGGCGAGAAGCTTTGCAAGCTGATTATTGATAGTGGTAGCTGCGTGAACGTCATATCAGAGAACGCCGTAGCACGTATGTCCTTGGTCACGGAACCACACCCGACCACATACCAGGTCGCTTGGATCAACAAGCTCTCTGTACCCGTTACCAAGCGATGCCAGGTCCCACTCTCATTCAAATCCTACATTGATGAGGTGTGGTGTGATGTCCTTCCGATGGACGCTTGCCATGTGTTGTTAGGCCGCCCTTGGCTATACGACCGTGATGTTACACATTTTGGTAGAGCCAACACTTATGAGTTCAAATTCAATGGCAAAACCATCACTTTGAAGACGACCATCCCAAAGGAGCCCGTAGTCTTGGCTAAGGACACCACTATTCTGGTAGAACAGAAAACGTTGAATCTCGTTGGTAGGAAAGAGTTTGAGAGAGATCCGTTCTTTGATGGAATTATGTATGCGCTAGTCCTCTTAAGTGCGAAGCCCGATTCTAGCATTTTGGATGAGCTACCTAGTGAGTTACGGGTACTGTTGGAAGAGTATAGGGACGTGTACCCGGATGAGTTGTCGCCCACGTTACCCCCGCTTAGGAATATCCAGCATGCGATAGATCTCATCCCGGGGTCTTCCTTGCCAAACCAGCCCCATTATCGACTCCACCCCGCGGCTCACCTAGAGTTGCAGTCTCAGATCGAGGGCTTGCTAGCGAAAGGTTTTATTAGGACTAGTATGAGTCCATGTGCTGTACCAGCCCTACTTGCCCCCAAGAAGGATGGTACATGGAGGATGTGCGTTGATAGCCGGGCTATCAACAAAATCACCATCAAGTATAGGTTCCCCATTCCCCGCCTAGATGATTTGTTGGATGTCTTGTCTGGAGCCACCGTATTCTCCAAATTAGATCTTCGGAGTGGCTATCACCAGATTAGGATACGAGAGGGCGATGAGTGGAAGACAGCGTTTAAGTCGAAGGATGGTCTGTACGAATGGCTTGTGATACCCTTTGGGTTGTCCAATGCCCCTAGTACCTTCTCCCAGATGATGACACACGTCTTTCAGCCATTTATGGGAAAGTTCGTTGTCGTCTACTTTGACGATATTCTGATTTATAGCACCTCTACTACCGAGCACATCTCCCATATGAGAGTGATCCTTTCCACCCTGCGGAAGGAGACGTTATTTCTTAACCTTAAGAAATGCACTTTCTATGTCTCGGAGGTAGAGTTCCTAGGCTATATAGTCGGCTCTGAGGGTATTCGAGTTGATCCGGGCAAGGTTCAGGTCATTAAGGACTAGCCCGTGCCAACCACACTACGTGAGGTGCGTAGTTTCCATGGGTTAGCCACGTTTTATCGTCATTTCATACGAGACTTCAGTAGTATTATTGCGCCTATCACAGACTGTATGAAGAAGGGAGAGTTTACGTGGATGAAGTCCGCCACCCATGCTTTTGAACGAATCAAACAACTTATGACGGAGGCACCTGTCTTACGTCTACCTGACTTTGCTAAAGTCTTTGAGCTCACATGCGATGCATCTGGGGTCGGGATTGGAGGTGTCTTGAGCCAGGAGGGCCATCCCGTTAGTTATTTTAGCGAGAAGTTGTCCGGCCCTAAACTGAACTATTCCAATTACGATAGGGAGTTTTATGCTGTAGTCCGATGTCTACACCATTGGAGGCACTATCTCCTCTCCAAGGAGTTTGTGATCCTCTCCGATCATGAGGCTCTACGTTTCATCAACGGCCAGCATAAGATCAGCCCACGACACGCTAAGTGGGTATCTTTCTTACAAGGCTACACGTTTAATCTCAAGCACCTTAAGGGAGCCGATAACCGAGTCGCGGACGCCCTTAGTCGTCTTACGCTTTTACTCACCTCTATGGAAGTACATGTTATAAGCTTTGAGCGGATTAAGGATGAGTACGCCACGTGTCCTGACTTCCAGGACTTCTATTTATCTGCCCAGGATAGCTCCCCCACGACGATATCTGCATACGTCATCAAGGATGGTTACCTGTTTAGGAACGGGAAGCTATGTATTCCGCAGTCATCGTTACGACTACATATTATATGGGAGTTGCATAGCAGAGGGTTGAGTGGCCACTTCGGTAGAGATAAGACCATTACGTTAGTCGAAGACAAATTCTATTGGACAAAACTGAAGGTTATGGTGGGACAGGTAGTGAGTAGCTGCCGCACATGCCAGGTATCTAAGGGTAGTAAAACCAATGTAGGATTATATACACCCTTGCCTATTCCTTCCAAGCCTTGGGTCGACGTTAGTATGGATTTTGTATTAGGCCTCCCCGTTACCCTACGCCGTCACGACTCAATTTTTGTAGTTGTGGATAGGTTTTCAAAGGTGGCTTATTTCATCCCGTGCAGTAGGATAAATGATGCGTCTCACGTCGCTAAGCTTTATTTTAAATAAGTCGTTAGTCACCGTGGAGTGCCCAAGACCATAGTGTCGGATAGGGACGTAAAATTCACTAGTTATTTTTGGAAGACTCTTTGGATATTAATGAGAACGAAATTATTGTTTTCCTCTGCCTATCATCCCCAAACTGATGGGCAGACGGAAGTGGTTAATCGGAGCTTAGGAAATTTGTTACGATGCCTCGTGAGTGATCACAAGAGCACTTGGGATCTTCTCCTTCCCCATGCCCAATTAGCCTACAATAATTCCAAGAATCGGTCTACGGGTCTGTCTCCAAATGAGATTGTCCACGGGTATAAGGCTCCTGTGCCGCTTGACTTGGTGTCGTTGCCCCCAACGTACAAGGCAAGTCAGTTTGCACAATCCTTCACCCAGCACATCCATGATTTACACGCACGTATATGGGACACCTTGACTATGCAATACGACTCTTACCAAGCGCACGCTAATTTAAATAGGAGAGTATCAGACTTCAAAATTGGCGATCTAGTTTTAGTCCGTTTGGTTCCCGAACGCTTGCCAACTGGCACCGTTAAAAAGTTAGCACCAAAGCGCGCCGGCCCTTTTCGGATTATTAAAAAGCTAGGTGACAACGCTTTCGTTTTGGACTTGCCTGCTGATTGGGGTATCTCCCCCATTTTTAATGTTTCGGATTTAACGATGTTTGTGTCACCACCACAAGAGTTGATTTCTTTGTCATCTTCTTCTCCCACTAAAAATTCTCATGGGTTGGGGAGTGGTAGTACGGATGATCTCTCTCTTTCGGTCCCCACAGGTATATCATCGGACGGTAAGTTGTCTTCTTTCCTGCCTACTGCTAATATGTTCCCCAGATTTCCACGGACGTTTTCCACTCCAGAGATGATACTTGATGCTGAGCCCGTTACCACTGCTGATGGCGACACCCACCGCTTTCTCATCCATTGGCGTGATCGGCCCCCTTCGGATGACTCTTGGGTACTCGAGACGGAGCTGCAGAGTTTGGATGCCGCTCTCCTTCACCGCTATCGCTTGGACCACGCAATAGAGATGCGTGCATTTGAGCGGGGGAGGATTGATGGCGCGGCCCCTCCTCCACCGGTTGAAGACGATGCTGATGATGCTGTTGATGATCCGGTTGCTAAGGCCATACGACTCAAGGACGTGAGGCGGCACGATGACGCTAACGGACGGCTACGCTACAACCTTCGCCCGCGCCGTGCTACCGCCACGGCAACGCCTTAGTTTTATTTATTTCCTTTTCGTGCACTTTATTTTATAATTGGAATATAAAATTATCCTATGCTTATGTGATAATTTTATATTCATTGCATGTGTTGTTGTATTTTCAATTTGAACTATTTTAGTTTTGGTGTGCAATTAGCCATTTGGATGGATGAGATTAAATCTCCATCATGAAGGGCTAAGGCTTATTTGTAACTCCTATTAGCCATTCGGATGGATGAGATTAAATCTCCATCATGAAGGGCTAAGGCTTATTTGTAACTCCTATTTAAAGGAGGCTATCATGAAGAGTTAAAGCAATTGGAAAAGAAACCTAAAAAAAACCCCTTGTGGAAATTTCGGCCACCATGGAGAAATCCATAGCCGCCCCCTCCCCTTTGGTGTGAAGCCAAGCCTTGCCTCCTCCATCCCCGTTCGGTGCGACTCCGGCGTGGCTTCCTTCAGTGCGACTCCTTGGAATAAGGTTGCAAACCATTCGGTGCGACGCCGGTGGATCCGTGGAGAGAGTGATTCTCCCACAATTATCTCGTGTGAACGTTTTCTAGTTGGGTAATCTCTTTCCCCTCCCTTGTGTGATTTCTTCTCTTTAGTTGTGGTGGATTTCGCTCATCGTTTTCTCCGGATCTTTAATTTAATCGCTGCAAGTTTTGAATCGAAATTGCCGTTGCAAGGCTTTTATTTCCGGATCGGGTGGATCCTATTTGCTTGAGCGGATCTTGGCCTATAGCCTTGGTCTTGCTCTCAAAAAGGAGTGGCAACTTTTGTGTTTTCTTGGGGAATAATTCGACTCAAATTTCTGATCGTTGTTTTCGAGTCGACCATTCCTCCTTTGTTGTTTGTGCTGCGTTTAGTGACGAGGAAATATTGTGGGCGATAGGTGCTGTGTAGGTGCGGTAGATCTACGACGTGTTGTGCGTAGGGAGAGCGTTAGCTTCGTGGAGATCTCCGTTTCCGGATAACCCTACATCATTATAACTCTGTGATATAATCTGCAATCTGCCTAAAAAGTTTAAAAAGATTTAGTCACCTATTCACCCCCCCCTCTAGGTGATTAGGTACAATTTCTTTCAAGTGGTATCAGAGGGAGGTTGCTCAAAAAGGACTTAACTGTCTGAGTAGATCCTGTTGGCAGATTCAAAATAAGTAAAGTGCAGAATCAAGAAAATCAAGAACTATGGGTTCAACTGAGAATCATAAGGAACTTGGATCCATGAAGTTGCCCATTTGCAAAAAAGAGATTTTTAGCATCTGGAAAGAAAGGGTGAGACTGTTTATGGAAGCCTCAGACCCTAGAATATATATCACAGTTAAAGAAGGGCCATATGTGCCTATGAAGGTTTCAGTCTTGGATGCAAATCAGAGAACACCTAAAGACTTTTCTGAGATGTCAAAAGTTGAGATTATTCTGGCCACCATGGACAAGAGGGCTCAGAATATCATTGTGAGTGCCATAGATGATGCTACCTTTCAGAACTTGATACACTGTAAGACATCTAAGGAGATGTGAGATACTCTTATAGTGTACATGGAGGGTTCAGAAGAAGTGAGACATGACAGAAAGTCAATGTTAAACCAGGAATATGAAAGTTTCAGGCAAGGTAGGTCTGATAGCATAACAGAATGCTATAAGAAGTTCTATAGGATTATCAATGAGCTAATGTCCTATGGAAGAGAATTCAGTAATTATGAGCTAAATGATAAGTTCTTGAGGTCCCTAACAAAGGATTGGGACAACAATATCTGTGCCATTAGGGAAATGGCCAAGTTAGCAGATATCCCTCCTCCAACATTGTTTGGAAAACTGTTATCCTATGAGATGCAGTTGATGGTGAGGAAAGAAGAGGCGAAGACTACCAGAATTGAGAATAAAGAAAGAACAGTGGCATTCAAGACAGAAGCCACCAGAAAATACAGAAGTAAGTCTCCATCTCCACCTCCAAAAGTGGCTGAGACTGAGTCAGATGATTCAGAAAGCAGAAAGTCTGAAAGTAGTGAGAGTGATGAGGATTTTGCAGCCTTCACAAGACACTTTCAGAAGTTCCTCAAGAAGAAACAGTGGAGGTCAAAGCCATCCACTTCACAGGGAAAAGATGACTATTATCAGAACAAGAAGTCATCAAAGAAAGACAGGAGAAAGACCAAGTCAAGCAAAGCAACTTTATCAAAAATTGTTTGCTATTGCTGTAACAGACAAGGACATGTTATTGCTGACTATCCTGAGAAAAGGAAAGAGTCTAATGATAAGAAGAAGATTCAAACCAAGGGCAAAAAGGAAAGGTCCTTTGTTGCCAAGAAGGACAAAAGTCTGTCAGACATATCTTCTTCAGAAACTGAGTCAGAAGCTGAAGCATACATAGGACTGTTTGCTGAAGAAGAGGAAGAAGAGTTCATCCAGATAATGAACTCTATATATGAGCAAGAGAACATCCAGTGCAAAGGACTAATGGCCTTAACAGAAGGTTACAAAATCCAGGATCAGCCTAGACCTAGTCAGGTACAAAATTATTCTTTAAGTTCAATTTCTAGTGCTAGTTCAGATTCAGTTACATCAGCATCAAGTGATGCCAGTGGATCTGAATCTGAAGGGGATGTTCATCAGTTGATTGATGAATATAGAGTTCTGTTGCAAGCATTTAAGAAAAGCAAATCCTTGGCCAAGAGTCAGGCTAAGGAGATTGCAAGTCTCAAAGTGGCTGCAACTGATTTTGATAAGTTAATTGATCAAAAACTGAATGAAATAGCTAGGCTGAAGAACATAACAGTTATTCAGATGGGAACTATAACATTCAAGAATGATCAAATCAGAAATCTGGAGATTAGTCTTCAAAAGGAGAGAGACATAGTTGCAAGGTTCTCTAAACCTAAGTCTGTTCTACCTTTGATTGATGAGTTTATACCTCACAAGGCTAAAACTGGATTGGGGTTTACTAACCCTGCTAAGACTGTAAAGTCCAAGTCTAAGGGCAAAGCCCCAGCTCTCAACAAGACAGCTGTAGATAGAACAACTAGGGTTGTACCTAAGCAAAGGTACAATAGAATTGATTGCTGGTGCTGTGGCAAGGTAGGCCACTTTGCCATGGACTGTTGGCACAATTCAAGTGCCAAAGTGAGTAGCAAACTGCCTGTTGGAAAATCTATAGGTAGCTTTGTTAAGAGGCAGACTAACCAGCACCAAGGACCCAAGAATTCTTTGGGTTCTAAGGTCAACTAATCTGTTTTGCAGGTGAGTCCAAGTTGCCATGCCCCAATATGGTACTTGGACAGTGGATGTTCCAGACATATGACTGGAACTAGGGGATTGCTAAAGGACTACACACCTATCAAGGATGGTCCTAAAGTCACCTTTGGTGGTTCTGAAAAAGGAATTATCAAGGGTTTTGGTAACATTTCTAGCACCCATATAACAATTACTCAAGTAGCTTATGTTAAAGGTTTGAAATATAACCTTATTAGTATAAGTCAACTGAGTGATTTAGGATATGACATCTCATTTGTCAAAGATGGTTGTCATATCAGGAGGTCAAATGATCAAGAGATCATTTTGACAGGTTACAGAAAGAGAAATGTCTATTGCCTAGACATTTTTGTGTGAGAATAATGGTTCTCTAGTGTATCTTGTAGCTGATAAGAAAGTCTCTCATTGTGTTAAATGGAACAAGAGGCTAGCCCATCCTAACTACAAGACAATTGGCCAACTCTATAGCAAAGAGTTAGTGAGGAATGGTCCTCAAGTTAAGTGTATTAAAAATGGAATATGCTCAGCTTGTCAAAAGGGCAAGCAGACTAGATCCACCTTTAGTAGCATTGAAAACAAAGATGCTGTGAGGTGCTTATACCTCTTGCATATGGATCTCTTTGGTCCTATGCCAGTTCACAGCCTAGGTAGGAAGGTCTACACATTTGTGGTTGTAGATGACTACTCAAGGTTTTTCTGAGTGTTCTTCCTTAGACAGAAATCTGAAACACCTAGTATCTTCTATAGCTTTGTCAAACAAATTCATAATGAGTTAGACAGTACAGTGGTAAAAATAAGAAGTGACCATGGTACTGAATTTTAGTCTGATAGTATGGAAAAACTATGTGAAGAATTTGGGATATTTCAGGAATTTTCTTCACCAAGAACACCTCAGCAAAATGGCATTGCTGAGAGGAAAAATAGAACCTTAATTGAGGCTGGTAGAACCCTATTAAGTGACACATCTCTCCCAGAATATTTCTGGGCTGAGGCAGTTAATACTGCATGCCATGTAATTAATAGGGCTACCATTACTAAAAGCCACAATAAGACCCCCTATGAGATTGTGAAAGGCAGAAAACCAAATCTATCCTATTTTAGGATCTTTGGTTGTAAGTGCTTTATACTTAACAATGAAAAGTCTTACTTGACCAAGTTTGCTGCCAAGTCCTAAGAGGGGATCTTTGTTGGGTACAACAACAATAGTAAGGCTTATAGAGTCTACAACTTGTCTACTCAAGTTGTAGAAGAGTCAGTACATGTAGTATTTGATGAAGCTAGACTTATTAACCATGAGTTGTCTAGAAATATTTGCAGCTCCACAAGTGTGACTAAGAAGATGGACAAGCTCACTATTGAAGAAGGATCTACTACAAGTCAGCATGTAGATGATAGTGGCTGCTGTATAGGGGGAGTACTACATGCACCTGATGTAGAAGAAGACCAAGGAGTGCACCAAGATGAAGTAGCTGAAGGAGTTCAACCTGAAGCCAGGATGCCTCCATCTAATAGGAATCTAAGAGATCATCCAGTAGATCAAATCATTGGTGATATAAGACAAGGGGTACAAACAAGGAGCAGAAATCTGAGTGCAGTACTCTACCCCAGTTTTCTATCCCAAGTAGAGCCAAAGAAGTTTGAAGAAGCCATCCTAGACCCTCATTAGATTGAGGCAATGCAAGAAGAGCTGAATCAGTTCAAGAGGTGTAAAGTCTGGGAGCTTATTCCTAAACCAAAAGACCACAACATATTTGGAACCAAGTGGATCTTTAGGAACAAAATGGATGAACATGGAGTGATTATCAAGAACAAAGCAAGACTGGTTGCTAAGGGATATAGACAGGAAGAAGGTATTGACTTTGATCAAACCTTTGCTCCAGTAGCCAGACTGGAAGCCATAAGGATGTTCCTGGCCTATGCAACCTATCAAGGATTTAAAGTATACCAAATGGATGTTAAGTCAGCCTTTCTGAATGGTAATCTAAAGGAAGAGGTCTATGTGGAACAACCATCAGGTTTTGTTGATTCAACTCAACCTAATTATGTCTATAGACTTAGGAAGGCTTTGTATGGGTTAAAACAAGCCCCTAGGGCTTGGTATGAAACCCTGTCTAGTTTCCTTATTGAGAATAAATTCACAAGGGGGAAAATAGACAAGACTCTATTCCTTAGAGAATCCAGAGGCAAGATAATACTAGTCCAAATATATGTAGATGAAATAATATTTGGGTCTACTGAAAGTAGTCTTTGCAGAAAGTTTGCAAAACTTATGCAAGGACAATTTGCGATGAGCAGTATGGGGGAACTTAAGTTCTTCTTGGCTCTCCAAGTTAGACAGACTGAGAATGGTTTATCCATATGCCAGTCTAAGTTCACCATAGAACTGATAAGGAAGTATGGTATGGAATCATCCAGTACCATGAAAACTCCTATGGGGTCAAGTATGTCTCTTAGCAAAGATGATGCAGGGAAACCTGTAGATGAGACTTTGTATAGAGGGATAGTTGGATCTCTATTGTATTTGACTGCAAGTAGACCAGATATCATGTATGGTACATGTGTCTGTGCTAGGTACCAAGCTTGCCCTAAAGAGTCTCATTTGATAGCAGTCAAAAGAATACTGAGATATCTTAAGGGCACTCCTTATCTAGGCCTTTGGTACCCTAGGAATGGAGACTTTGAACTGGCAGGTTATTCAGATGCAGATTTTGCAGGCTGCAAAGAAGATAGGAAAAGTACAACTGGTACCTGTCAATTCCTAGGTGGAAGACTGATCTCATGGAGTAGCAAGAAGCAAACAAGTGTGGCTATCTCCACAGCAGAATCAGAATATGTGGCTGCAGGAAGTTGCTGTGCTCAAATTCTATGGATACAACATCAGCTTGAGAATTATGGTATTCAGGTAAGTAGAACACCACTATTTTGTGATTCTACAAGTGCTATATCTATTGCAAACAATCCTGTTTCCCATAGTAGAACTAAACACATTGAAATAAAATATCATTTTCTAAGGGAACATGTTGAAAAAGAAGATATTTCACTAGAGTATGTTAAAACAGATAATCAACTAGCTGACATGTATACTAAGCCTTTAGAAGAAACAAAGTTTAATAGGTTTAAAATTGAACTAGGTATGATAAACTTAGAGTAAGTTTACAAAAATGGCTAAGTAAAATAGTGTCGACACACAGAGTTGTCTGTGTCGAGACAGAGAATTGGTGTCGACACTTCAGAGAAAAGGTGTCGACACATCTAGGAAGTTGATGTCGACACTTCAGAAAATTAGTGTCGACACATACAGGATAGGTGTCGACACATCCAAAGTGGTGTCGACACTTAGACTTTATGCAGAATTAGTGAAGTAAAGTCTTGACTAAGTGTCGAGCTAAGTGGTGTCGACACATAAACAAGTGTCGAC
Organism: Platanthera guangdongensis; assembly: GCA_039583875.1. NCBI lineage: Eukaryota > Viridiplantae > Streptophyta > Magnoliopsida > Asparagales > Orchidaceae > Platanthera > Platanthera guangdongensis. The sequence goes on along the minus strand of CM077167.1, from coordinate 38,215,422 downwards.
ACATATATTCTGTCGACTATACTTGTGTCGACACATAGTTGTCGAGACATTATAAGTCTGTGTCGACACTTTTCAGCAGTGTCGACACAATTTAAGTTTGTTGACGCGCCCTTTCATCTTCAACTCTAGAAAGGTATAAATAGGATTTCACCATTGTCTGTCGACACGCTCACCAAAGTTTCGAGACCAAACTTGTGTGTCGACACCTCTCTTCTCTCAATTCAAATTCTTCAAACCCTAATGGCGCCCAAGCTCGAGGAGAACATAAATGAAGGCTATGAACTAGTGCGACACGCGTTTGATGACGCAGATCCAGAGATCAAGGATGTGGTAACCGTAGTTGCAAACTCAGGGTTAGACTTTCTTGTTTCAGAGCCAACCAAAATCTGGAAGAAAGAAGTTATAGAATTTCTGAATGGAGCAACCCTAGACGAATCTGGATTCAAGATAAAGTCAAGGGTTCATGGAGAAAAGGTGAAGGTCTCACCTAAGAGTTTGAGAAAGGTACTAAACAGATGAAGTTTCTGCCTCTAAGACCAGAGAAGCTTTAACATGGTGTGGACTGGATTCCAAAATGAAAATTGGATCAGTATTCAATAGAATGGGAATGAACAGCCAAGGAAAATTTCTCTCTGAAATTGTTGGCAAGGTGATCCTGTGCAAGTCTGGAGGGCATGACAGAGTTTCAGCTCATTTGTTTAGCCTAATGACAAGGATTATCTTCACCCTACAAACTGATTGGTCTACTGTATTGTTTGAGAAGATTAAGGAGAGCCTGAAGAAACCCAATTTGGGTAGGATACTATATCTTTACTTGGCTGGTAGTATACCAGAAGTAATGAGTCAAGCTGCAGGATCAAAGATCAATCACATGAGGAAGATGGACATGAGAATCTTCTCAATATGGGATAGGGTCTTGACCAAGGAATTTCCAACACCTGAGAAGGAAACCCCACTAAAGAAAAAGAAGAAGACAGCCCCTATGGCTCAAGATTCCTCTAGTAGCTCTGAAGAGCATGTTGTCTTTACACCTGATGATGAACAAGAAAGTAGAACTGTTGGAAAGTCTCCAGATAGACAAGTAGCTGCAGACTGGCAGGGGGAGCTACCACAGGCTAGCCCTCTTCACCAGGATTCTATCCAGGGGAGTCTCTACTAGTTGAAGAGCCAACTCCTCTAGAAAGTGAAAGAGCTACACAAACCATACTTGAGGTAATAACTGAAATAAACCAATTAGATTTCTCTATTGAGAATGTAGTTATAACTGACACATTATCTACTGCAAATCAGCAACCTCAGGTTCCTAGTCCACCCCAAGATGTTGTCATAGAGGACACATCTGTTGCAGATCAAGTAATGTTTGATCGAGTAGTTGATGAGATCAGGAATTCTCCACCCCCTCATCAACAAGAGTTTACTTTGGAAGAACTTTTCCCTGATCTTCTCCAAACAGACTTTGAGAAGGAAAGTGCTGTTGCTAAGGGGGAGAAGGCCCAAGTTGAGGGGGAGCAAGTGGAAATTCTAGAAGAAACTGCAAGGAAAGAGACTGAAAGGCCTAAGAATGCTGAGGAATTACCTAGGAAGGATTTGCCTCCAAGCCCTAAGGAGAGGGTAGAAATAGCCAGCACATCAGCTTCTGAAGATGAGGAGGCTGCCAGAGCCAAAAAGAGGAAATTCCAAGTATTTAAGAGAAGAATCCAAACTTATAAAAAGGCTTTACAAACCATTGCCCCACAGCCTACACCACAGGAAGCACCATCTGTAGATTACAGTTCTCTGTTGGTTGCTTTACAGATAAAGCTTGATGAGCAGAGGCAAGCTCTGAAAAAGTATGTGGATGAAGGGCAAAAATCTCTACAGTTTGATCTGGCCCAGGACATTAAGTCTATTAGATTTTAGATGAATCTAAATAAGAAGGAGATGACTGACTGCATCCACAAGGGAGGGAATGCAGTAGTCTATCTAGCTACTCATCAAGAGAAAATCAAAGCTCAAGTGGATGAACTTGAAGTAAAGCAAGGATATGTACTGGAGAATCAAATCAGAATGAATGATAACTTGACAGCTTCTCACAATGCAATTGTCACTGAACTAAAGAATATAGCCACTGCCCAGAATGCAGCCCTGACCACTGCCAAAGAGGAATTTGACAAAGAATTGCAAGAAAGCCTAACTGCTGTAACTTCTGCAATTCAAGATTCCCAGAAGATCCTTACTGAAAAGCTCCAAAGGTTGAAACCTTTCTACAAGGATGGAGTCAATTACCTAAATGCACAAATCAGATTTCAGAAAGATGATCTACGAGATCACATAGAAAGAGAAGTCATAAAGAGGGAGAGGGTGTTAGTCAAAGCAGGCTCTGTTCATGCAAAATGGATTTCCAATTCCATCAGAGCCACCCTTGGATATCCTCCATTATGTGATGATAACAATGTAGCAGAGTCTGTGATTAATCCTGCTTATTTTGGAGGTGAGCAAGCTGAAGTAGCTCAGGTGATCTATCCTCCACCAGACTTTGATATGATACAAGCAGATATACAATCAATGTATAGCCCACCTGAGGGACAACACAATGTCATCATAGAAAAAGTGGTTCAGCTAGTATCTGAGGCTATACAAGAAGCTATACTGAAGGAACAAGAAGCTAAATTGTCTAAAAAGAGGTTCAGAGAGCAAGCTAAACAAAGGCCTGATTTTGAACAGTGGAGCCCCACCTCCAGGAATATTATCTTAACTGCATGGAAGGCTGCCAAAGACAATATTCAAGATAGAAACAAGTGGTTTTCTGAACTAGAGTGGAGGAAGCATGAGACCAGGCAAGAAGCCATTATGCAATACAGGAGAAAGGCTAAGATGGGAAAGCTACCTCCTACTGCCCAGGAGCCTAGCAAGTACTTTCCCAAGCCTTATCATTACTTTGAGAGGCAAAAGATCAAGACTGAAGAGCAGAAGAAGAAAGATCTTAAAGGCAAGAAGCCTGCTGATGCTGAAGATGCTGAAGCCCCTGAGCAAGCAAAGATACAGTCTGGGAAGGGCATATTTATCAAGGAGGCTGAGCAGGAATAGAATAGAATTTATCTTTAGTTTACAGTTGTAATCTTTTGATTTTAAACACTCTTTAAACTTTTGTATAATGAATATGACAAAGTTGTTAGAACAATGTGTTGTGTGAAAAATCTATTACATAATTGTTCTGAGATATATGTGTGTACATGTTTTGTTTAATACATGTTAATGTACTTTCCCTGATTCCATAATCCTGTTTTTCATCATACTGTAATTTTGTTATGTATGGTGTATATCATTGACTAGGGTTATGACTTCTCCAAATAGGGGGAGATTGTTGGGTATATTGATCTAAATGTACCTGATTTGAAGAAGCCTCACCCTACTCAATGATATACATCAAAATGTATTTGATGTGTTTTGAGTTTAGTTGTGCAGGTCAAGTATTTACAGGGAAAGATGAAAAGTTTCTAAGTCCATATGTCGACACCCAGAAGGAAAGTGTCGACACTTAAGACATTTGGAGGGGCCGCGCCATCATCTGCACTGTGTCAAGACAGTTGGATTGTCTCGATATAACTGTCTGCCAGATGGCGACACTACTATACTTGCTTTATTTCTTCACTGTGTCGAGACAGTTGAATTGTCTCGACACTCCAATCTGCTGGTGTCGACACTTTTATACTTGCTTTAATCCTTCACTGTGTCTAGAAAGTTGAATTGTCTTGACACTTTTTTACTTAGTATAATTTTCATTGTGCTAGTGTCGACACTTGTATAAGTCTACACTTCAGTCTTCATTGTATCGAGACAATTGTATTGTCTCGACACTATTTTACTTAGTATAATTTTCAGTTTGCATTGTATTGAGATAGTTGTATTTTCTTGACACTACTATCATGAATCTTCAATGTGTCGAGTTAGCTGACTTGTCTCGACACTACTGACTTAGTCTTCAAAGTGTCGAGTTAACAGACTTGTCTGGACACCTCTGACTTAGTCTCGACACTGCTTACTTAGTCTTCAAGGTGTCGAGTTAACAGACTTGTCTCGACACTACTTCTATAAAAGTGTCGACACAGTTGAAGTGTTTCGACACTTTTGTACATAGCCATTTTTCTGCACTGCAAGTTGCTAGATGTTGACTGTGCTGACTTCACTCAGCACTATGCTGACTTCACTCGATGCTTTTGCACTTAGACAATTTTCTTCACTTTCTAGTCAGCTTTTTAAAGTCCACCTATCAATAAAACTTGGACCAGCTATCCAATCAAAATGACATAGGCAACCTGCATGCATGAACTGAAATATACATCAAATACAAACTTGTGTATATCATTGAGTTGAAAGGACTTCTTCAAATCAAGTACATTGTTTCCAATGTACATAACAATCTCCCTCTATTTGGAGAAGTCATAACCCCAATTCAATGATATACACCACAATACCAAAATATGATAATTAAGATGTACAGGATATGTACTGGACAAAATTATAAAGAAACAACAATGATAACATAGATATCACACAGTGCAACCAACTTTTTCATTATAATATAAAGATACATTACACTTTTAATTTTTTTTTACAAGGTTCTAACAACAAAATTACATAATTCTTAGAAAAAGAAATAATATCCTAAGGTTGTTCTGGCTCCTTGATGACAATGCCTTGTTGAAAATTATGAAGTGAAAGTGAGTGATGGAGCAGACCGTGCGGTCTGGGCAGTTTGAGTCCGCGGCCTGGGCGGACTGTTGTTGCGGCCTGGCTTTTCAGTGACCAGGGTAGACTTGGCAGCTTGGGCGTCAAGTGGAGCGGCCTGGCCGGTCTTTCTTTGGCGGTCTGGTGGCATGCTTAGCTCGGCATGCGGTTCTGCAGATCTTGTTCTTGAAGCAACTGGGCGGATTGAAGATTAAATCCGCGGAGATGTAGCAGACTCGGTTAGAGTCTGCGGCATCCGTTTTGGCAGACTGGTTTTGGAGATCGCGAGATCAGCATTATTCCTTGCCAAGTTCTCTGGTGATGCGGTGGGTGATATCCACATTCATGGTGGCGGACTGTCCATGAAGTTGGCGGACTGGGTTTCATGTCCGCTGAGCTCGCATCATTTATTTGGTGGGTTGCTGGACTTGGTCAAAGTGTGATAAGTTTAGGGTGTTCGCAGAGTCTGCTGTTCACCGAGCGATCTGCCTGTTGGTCGTGGACTTGTGCGACGGGCTGATGTAGTGTCAGCAGAGTCTGCTGTTGACCGGGTGATCTGCTTGTTGGTCGTGGACTCGTGGCGGACTGAGGTATTGTTGTCAAGCTATGTGGATTGTCGCCATGTTTGCGTATGGCGTGCAGACTGATGCAGTACGGGTTGTGGCCGTGTTCGTGTGCTGTGTAGTGTGGCGGACTGGTGCAGTGCTTGCGAGCAGTGCGGGCTGGTAACATGTCTGCATATAGCATGCAGACTGACGCAGTGTATGGGATGTTGCTGTGTCCGCGTGCTGCTATAAGTGCAGACTGGCACAGTGTTCACCTGATGGTGTACTAACCTTAACTTGGCGCCTGGAGTGTTGTTTGGAGTCCATCCAAGTCCATGCGGAATCGGCGGACTGGGTTGTGCTAGCTGCGATCTGGGGTGGTGACTCTATTCACAAGGGCGGTGACCACACTCCTTACCCCGCTGATAAATAGACCCCCCTGGCACATCTACAGTAACGGAGTGAACAGTAAGTTGAGCGCGGGTCTATTGTTGGGAGCTCAGTTTTTCAGGTCGCTCGGTTTGAGATTTATCTGGCTGTTGTTTGCAGGTTGCGCGGCTAGCACTGTGAAGCCGGGAGTCTGGTTCTGATCAAGGTCAGAAAGTAGTGAAGCTTGAGGTTTACATTCAGCGGTTGTAGCAGGACGCACGCAGCGGACAACCAATTTTTTCTCCAGCAATTGAGTCTATGTTCAATAACCAAGTCGCGGTCTCGGCGGGCTTGGCGGTCTGTTCATTTAGTTCGGCGGCGGCTTGTAGATCGGGCGTCAGCAGAATAGTGGTTTGTCTGCGTGGTTTGTGCAGACTCCGTAGATCAGGGTAGCGGCCGCAGCTTGGCGGTCTCGATGGTCTCGACGGACTCAGCGGTCTTGGAGGCAGTCCACCAGGCTTGAATCTTGCTTTTGCTTGTTTTCTTCTCATTGTACTTGGCAAAATCATGTCTCGCCATGTATACCTTGCCTTGTAAACTTGATAGTGGATTAAAGCAAGATATGTGTTTGCTCTTCATTCCCTCGGATACATAGCTCAGTTTATGGTTGGAGTGTTCTTGTTCATAGTTCTCGCTTTTCGCTTGATCAAGTGATCAGCTCGATAGTTTTGGAAGTGGTTGCTTGACACCAGAACTACCAGTTGATCAACTTGTGAAATTTCAACATGGTATCTGAGCGAATAGTGGCTTGAGAAGTGAGCTGTGATCAATCTCAGATTGTGCTCGACGCTTCTAGAAGCTTTGTGATCAGTGGTTGTTTGCAATGGAGGGAGCTTACGGAAGAGGTCTTGGCATTGAGCTTCTTACAGTGACTAACTTCAAGAAGTGGAAGTCCAGTATGAAGAGCTATCTCTTGGGAGAGGAGTTGTGGGAGGTCGTCGGTGGTGATGATAAGCAAGAGGTTACTGCTGCTACTGGTACTGCTGAGGAAGTGAGAGTTTGGAGAAGAACTAATGCAAAGGCAGAGTTTGCTCTCATACGGGCTGTCTCACATGAGCTCTTTGATTACATCTTAGGATGTGAGTCTACTATAGAGATTTGGACAACCATTGATGGGTTGTTCAACAGGAAGAATGTGGCTAGGCTGCAGTTCCTGGAGAATGAGTTGGTTAAGGCAACTCAAGGTGATCTTTCTGTCTCTATGTTCTTTCTGAAGATGAAGAATCTGTGCGCTGAAATATCAATATTGGATCCTAATGAGCCCATCTCTAAAGCAAAGTTGAAGAGGCACATAGTCCGTGTGTTGTGGAAGGAATATGTGGCCTTTGTGACTTCCATGTAAGGATGGGCAACTCAACATTCTCTGCTGGAGCTGGAAAACTTGTTAGCATCACAAGAGTGCTTAGCCAGGCAGATGGCCGGTGTGACTATCTCTAAAGGAGGTAGTGAAGCTTACATCACAGAGAAGAAGAAGAAGAGATGGGAGAAGAAGAAGCCTGTTACTGAAGAAGGGCCTTCAACCTCTTATCAGCAAGCGGGGAGCTCTGCTCCTAAGAAAAACTGGAAGAAAGAGTTAAAGTGTTGCAGATGCAATCAGGCAGGCCACTTCAAGTACGACTGCAAGGTCAAGTTACAACCTGGATATATTGCTGGCAAAGAGGGAGCTTGTTCTAGTTCTGAGGAAGCCTGGTGGGGAGGAGCTCTTCTGACAAGCATGTGTGTTCGTGCTCTTGCCACCGTTGACTACCAAGATGACTGGATAGTAGAGTCGGGGTGTGGTCATCACCTCACTAGAGACGAGTCGAAGTTCTCATCTCTGCAACCGTTCACAGGTAATGAAATAATTATTACAGTTGATGATTTTGTTCATTCTGAAGAGTAGGAGGGCGTTGTTTCTTTGGAGAGTGCTCAGGGTCTGCTTACTCTAAGTAGTGTCAATCACGTACCTGACATGAAGAAGAACCTATTCTCGATGACCAACGCAGTCGATGCGGGCTTTCGTGTTCTGTTTGGCCCAACAGAAACAAGATTTCTCCGCATTGTATCAGCGGTTAAGGCTGATGTTGCTCATGTAGGGAGAAAAGTAAGAGACTTGTTTGTTTTATCAACAAGCTCTTATGTTGATCGGATGAGGGCCAATAATAGCGCGACTATCTGACATGAGAGACTAGGGCACGTGTGGATATACAAGCTCAAGACTATATCAATGAGGAGTCTGGTGAGAGGCTTGCCGAAGTTGTCCTCCATCGGAGATGACCACGTTTGTGCAGGATGTCAGTATGGTAAGGCTCATCGCCTTCCGTTTGATAAGTCTCAAACAAGGAGCAAGGCACCATTGGAATGTATCCATAGTGATTTGATGGGGCCAACAGTTACTGCTAGTCTTGGAGGTAACAAATATATGCTTGTGTTGATTGATGATTACTTAAGATATACTTGGGTGTATTTCATGAAAGAGAAGTTGGCAGCTTTCCTGTTGTTTGTGGAGTTCAAGGAGCTGGTGGAGGGACAGCTTGGCTTGTGGATCAAGAAGTTCAGATCAAAAAACAATGGTGAGTTTGTCTCATCTGAGTTCTCTAGTTTCTGCAGGAATCACGGGATCCAGAGGGAGCTTACTTGTGATCATATTCCACAATAAAATGGAGTAGCAGAGAGTAAGATCCGTCACTTGACGGAAACTTGCAAATGCTGGCTTCATGTAAAGGGCATTCCCAGGTCCTTCTGGGCAGAAGGAATGGCATGCGCAATGTATATCATCAATCAGATGCCTCTAAGTCCAATCAACATGAAGTCTCCGGTGGAAATGATGTTTAAGGAGAAGCCAAGTGTGGAGCACCTTCGGGTGTTCGGATCAACCTGCTATGTTCATGTCCCGGATGCTCAGAGGACCAAGCTTGATGCAAAGACAAGGAAGCTTGTCTTTGTGGGCTATGATGAGCGGAAGAAGGGGTGGAAGTGCATGGATCCTGCGATGAAAAAGTACTTTATTTCGAGAGACGTTGTCTTTGATGAGCTGATGTCATATGGAGGTGGCACTATTGAACTGCAGCAAAGCAGGGTTGATGAAGGGCATGAGGAAGTTGCTGAAGATCTTCACGTGGAGCTGTCTGTTTCACCAGGAGCTCCTGTTGGTTCAAACTCTAGGGCTAAAGCTTCTGGTTTGGGAAGCAGGGGGAGTGATGCTCCAAGTGTGCCCGAGAATAGAGTTGGTGCTGAAGAAGCAGCGGAGGTGGTGAGCAAGGAGCAGCCTCTTCCAAGATCAAATAGGATCATTAAGCGACCAGCTCGATATTGCGAAGGAAACACAGTGAGCTTTGTTACTTATTTCTTCGCAGGCCCCTTGGATGAGCGGGAGCCTTCAAAGTTTGAAGAGGCCACTGGAGTAAAGGAGTGGTTTGATGCCATGGATGAGGAGATGGCTGCCCTCAAGAAGAATGAAACTTGGGACTTGGTGCCCAAGGTGGACGGCGTTACTCCTGTTACTTGCAAGTGGGTTTACAAGCTGAAAAAGAAGGCGGATGTAAGCATCGAGCGGTAAAAGGCTCGGTTTGTAGCTCGGGGGTTTTCACAATAGTATGGCGAGGACTATGAGGAGATTTTTAGTCCGGTGGCAAAGATGAATTCGGTACGGGTGGTGATTTATTTGGCGGCTTGCTAAGGTTGGAAGATGTGGCAGCTGGATGTAAAGAACGCTTTTCTTTACGGGGAGATTGACAAGGACATCTTTATGGATCAGCCGCTCAGGTACATATCTGAAGAACATCCGGACTATGTTTGCAAGCTCCGAAAAGAACTTTATGGGTTGAAGCAGGCTCCTCAAGCACAGTATGGGAAGATTGCAAAATTCGTCCAATTTTGCGGGTATTTGGCTTCAAACTAAGATTAGAGCCTCTTCGTCAAGAAGCAAGGGGAGCTTATAGTCCTGGTGCTATTGTACGTGGATGACATGATCATCACGGGGAACTCCAAGGAGGAAGTAGCTGGGCTCAGGGAAGAGCTAGCTATCAGGTTTGAGATGAAGGATCTGGGTGAACTCCACCATTTCCTTGGACTTGAGGTGGAGAGGAAGGAGATTGGCATACTCGTGTCCCAGAAGCGCTATGCGGAACAGATTGTTCAGAGATTAGAAATGCAGAATTGGAAGAGTAGCTCTACTCCTTTTGATTCTGGCATCAAACTTCGGCGGGATGAGAGGAGGATTCTTCCAGATCCTTTGGTGTTTCGAGCTCCTGTTGGGAGTTTGATTTACGTGATGATTACAAGGTCAAACATTGCTTATGTGGTTGGTCGAGTAAGTAGGTATATGGCGGAACCCAGGAAGCCTTATCTAATGGCGGCTAGGAATATCTTGAAGTACATGAAGGCCACTTCTGACATGGGTCTCCTATATAAGAGAGGCACAGAGTTTGTTCTTCAAGGGTACTCGGATGCTGATTACGGGGGAGATTCAGACGACCGAAAGTCAACATCCGGTTACGTCTTCACTTGTTGATCAGGGAGTATTTCTTGGTGCAGCAAGAAGCAATTCTCAACGTCCGTCTCTACTACGGAAGTGGAATTCAAGGCCTCGGCCTTGACAACTCGGGAAGACATATGGCTTTGGAGATTAGTAGAGGACGTCTATGAAGAAGTGCACGGTCCTACTCTGCTGAGCGGTGACAATGAGATTTCCCTGAAACTGGTGAATAATCCAGTTTATCACGCTCGGACCAAACACATCGAGATTGAGCACCACTTCATACGGGAGAAGGTGTTGGAGGGATCTTTGATGGTGCAACATGTGATGAGTGAGGATAATGTCGCAGGCATTTTCACGAAGCTGTTGCCGAAGGTGCCGTTTACTCAGTTATGTGGATTGCTGGGCTTGATCACCACTTCTCACTTCAAGGGGGAGTGTTGAAAATTATGAAGTGAAAGTGGGTGTTGGAGCACACCGTACGGTCTGAGTTCGCGGCCTGGGCGGACTGTTGTTACGGCCTGGGTGGTCAATGACCAGGGTAGACTTGACGGCTTGGGCATCTAGTGGAGTGGCCAAGGTGGTCTGTCTTTGGCAGTCTGGGTGCTCGACCTGCGGTTCTACAGATCTTGTTCTTTAAGTAACCAGGCGGATTGGAGATTAAATCCGCGGAGATGTAGCGGACTCGGTCAAAGTCTGCGGAGTCCGTTTTGGCGGACTGGTTTTGGAGATCGCGAGATCGGCATTGGTCCTTGCCAAGTTCTCCGGTGAAGCGGTGGGTGATAGCCGCATTCATGGTGGCGGACTGTCCATGAAGTTGGCGGTCTGGGTTTCGTGTCCACTGAGCTTACGCCATTTATTTGGTGGGTTGCTGGACTTGGTCACAGTGTGACAAGTCCAGGGTGTTCGCAGAGTCCGCTATTGACCGAGCGATCTGCGTGTTGGTCGTGGACTTGTGTGGCGGGCTGAGTGTCTGCAGAGTCTGCTGTTGACCGAGTGATCTGCTTGTTGGTCGTGGACTCGTGGCAGGCTGAGGAATTGTTCTCGAGCTATGCGGACTGTTGCCATGTTCGCGTATGGTGTGCGGACTGATGTAGTATGGGTTGTGGCTGTGACCATGTGTTGTACAGTGTGGCAGACTGGTACAGTGCTTGCGAGCATTGCGGGCTGGTACCGTGTCTGCATATAACATGCAGACTAACTCAGTGTTTGAGATGTTGCTGTGTTCGCATGCTGCTATTTGTGCAGACTGGCACAATGTTAACCTGGTGGTGGACTGACCATGACTTGGCGCCTGACATGTTGTTTGGAGTCCAGCCAAGTCCTTGCGGACTCGATGGACTAGGTTGTGCTAGCTGCGAGCTGGGGTGGTGACTCTACTCACTAGGGCGGTGACCACACTCCTCACCCCGCTTATAAATAGACTCCCCCGACACATCTACAGTAACAGAGTGAATAGTAAGTTGAGAGCAGATCAATTGTTGGGAACATAGTTTTTTAGGTCGCTCGGTTTGAGATTTATCTGGCTGCTGTTTGCAGGTTGTGCGGCTAGCACTGTGAATCCGGGCGTCTGGTTCTGATCAAGGTCAGAAAATAGTGAAGCTTGTGATTTACATTCAGCAGTTGCAGCAGGTCGCACTTAGCGGCCAACCAGTTTTCTCTCCAGCAATTGAGTCTAAGTTCAATAACCAAGTCGCGGTCTCGGTGGGCTTGGCGTTCTGTTCATTCAGTTCGGCGGCGGCTTGTAGATCGGGCGTCACTAGAATAGTGGTTTATCCGCTTAGTTTGTGCGGACTCCGTAGATCAGAGTAGCAGCAACAGCTTGGCGGTCTCGGCGGTCTCGACGGACTCAGCGGTCTTGGAGGCAGTCGACCCAGCTTGAAGCTTGCTTTTGCCTGTTTTCTTCTCATTATACTTGGCGAAATCATGTCTCGCCATGTATACCTTGCCTATTAAAGTTTATAGTGGATTAATGCAAGATCTATGATTGCTCTTCATTGCCTCTGATACATAGCTCAATTTATGGTTGGAGTGTTCCTCTGCCTAGTTCTCGCTTTCCGCTTGATCAAGTGATCAGCTTGATAGTTTTGGAAGTGGTTGCTTGACACCAGAACTACGAGTTGATCGACTTGTGAAATTTCAACATGGTATCAGAGCGAATAGTGGCTTGAGCAGTGAGCTGTGATCAACCTCAGATTGTGCTCGGCGCTTCTGGAAGCTTTGTGATCAGTGGTTGTTTGGAATGGAGGGAGCTTATGGAAGCTGTCTTGACATTAAGCTTCTTATAGTGACTAACTTCAAGAAGTGTAAGTCCTATATGAAGTGCTATATCTTGGGTGGGGAGTTGTGGGAGGTCATCGGTGGTGACGATAAGCAAGAGGTTACTGCTACTACTGGTACTGCTGAGGAAGTGAGAGTTTGGAGAAGAACTAATGCAAAGGCAGAGTTTTCTCTCAAACGGGCTGTCTCACATGAGCTTTTTGATTACATCTTAGGATGTGACTCTGCTGTAGAGATTTGGACAACCATTGATGGGTTGTTCAACAGGAAGAATGTGGCTAGGCTGCAGTTCCTGGAGAATAAGTTTGCTATGACAACTCAAGGTGATCTTTCCGTCTCTAAGTTCTTTCTGAAGATGAAGAATATGTGCGCTGAAATATCATCATTAATCCTGATGAGCCCATCTCTGAAGCAAAGTTGAAGGGGCGCATAGTCCGCGGGTTGCGGATGGAATATGTGGCCTTTGTGACTTCCGTGTAAGGATGGGAAACTCAACCTTATCTGTTGGATCTGGAAAACTTGTTAGCGTCACAGGAGAGCTTGGACAGGCAGATGGCCGGTGTGACTATCTCTAAAGGAGGTAGTGAAGCTCACATCACTGAGAAGAAGAAGAAGAAGAGATGGGAGAAGTAGAAGAAGCCTGTTACTGAAGAAGGGCCTTCAACCTCTTATCAGCAAGAGAGGAGCTCTGCTCCTAAGAAAAACTGGAAGAAAGAGTTGAAGTGTTGCAGATGCAACCAGGCAGGCCACTTCAAGCACAACTGCAAGGTCAAGTTGCAACCCGGGCATGTTGCAGACAAAGAGGGAGCTTGTTCTAGTTCTGAGGAAGCCTGCTGGGGAGGAGCTTTTCTGATAAGCTCGTGTGTTCGTGCTCTTGCCACTATTGACTACCAAGATGACTAGATAGTAGACTCGGGGTGTGGTCATCACCTCACTGGAGCGAGTCGATGTTCTCATCTCTACAACAGTTCACAGGTAATGAAACAATTATTACACCTGATGATTCTATTCATTCTGTAAAGAAGGAGGGCGTTGTTTCTTTGGAGAGTGCTCAGTGTCCGCTTACTCTAAGGAGTGTCTATCACGTACCCGACATGAAGAAGAACCTCTTCTCGATGACCAACGCAGTCGACGTGGGCTTTCATGTTCTGTTTGGCGTAATAGAAGCAAGGTTTCTCCGCAATGAATCAGCGGTTAAGGCTGATGTTGCTCATGTAGGGATAAGAGTAAGAGACTTGTTTGTTTTATCAACAAGCTCTTATGTTGATCGGATGAGGGACAATGATAGCGCGGCTATCTGGCATGAGAGACTAGGGCACGTGGGGATAGACAAGCTCAAGGCTATGTCAATGAGGAGTCTGGTGAGAGGCTTGTCGAAGTTGTCCTCCTACGGAGATGACCACGTTTGTGCGGGATGTTAGTACGGTAAGGGTCATCGCCTTCCATTTTGTATGTCTCAAACAAGGAGCAAGGCACCATTGGAATGTATCCATAGTGATTTGATGGGGACAACAATTACTGCTAGTCTTGGAGGCATCAAATATATGCTTGTGTTGATTGATGATTACTCAAGATATACTTGGGTGTATTTCATGAAGGAGAAGTCGGCAGCTTTCCAGTTGTTTGTGCAGTTTAAGGAGCTGGTGGAGGGCCGGCTTGGCTTACGAATCAAGAAGTTCAGATCAGACAATGATGGTGAGTTTGTCTCATCTGAGTTCTTTAGTTTCAGCAGGAAGCACGGGATCCAGAGGGATCTTACTTATTCTCATACTCCACAACAAAATGGTGTAGCGGAGAGGAATATTTGTCACTTGACGGAAACTTACAAATGCTGGCTTCATGCAAAGGGCATTCCCAGGTCCTTCTGGGCGGAAGGAATGGCATGCACAACGTATATCATCAATCGGATGCCTCTAAGTCCAATCAACATGAAGTCTCCGGTGGAAATGATGTTTAAGGAGAAGCCAAGTATGGAGCACCTTCGGGTGTTCAGATCAACCTGCTATGTTCATATCCCGGATGCTCAGAGGACCAAGCTTGATGCAAAGACAAGGAAGGTTGTCTTTGTGGGCTATGATGAGCGGAAGAAGGGGTGGAAGTGCATGGATCCTGCGATGAAAAAGTACTTTATTTCGAGAGACGTTGTCATTGATGAGCTGACGTCATATGGAGGTGGCACTATTGAACTGCAGGAGAGCAGGGTTTATGAAGGGAAGGAGGAAGCTGCAAAAGATCTTCAGGTAGAGCTGTCTGTTTTACCAGGAGCTCCTGTTGGTAAAAACTTTGGGGCTGAAGCTTCTGGTTCGGGAAGCAGGGGGAGCGATGCAACAAGTATGCCCGGGAACAGAGTTGGTGCTGAAGAAGCAGCGGAGGTGGTGACCAAGGAGCAGCCTCTTCGAAGATCAAATAGGATCATTAAGCCAACAGCTCGATATTGCAAAGGAAACACGGTGAGCTTTGTTACTTGCTTCTTCGCAGGCCCCTTGGATGAGCGGGAGCCTTCAAAGTTTGAAGAGGCCACTGGAGTAAAGGAGTGGGTTGATGCCATGGATGAGGAGATGACTGCCCTCAAGAAGAATGAAACTTAGGACTTGGTGCCTAAGGTGGATGGCGTTACTCTTTTTACTTGCAAGTGGGTTTACAAGCTCAAAAATAAGGCGGATGGAAGAATCGAGCGGTACAATGCTCGTCTTATAGCTCGTGGGTTTTCACAACAGTATGACGAGGAATATGAGGAGATGTTTAGTCCGGTGGTGAAGAGGAATTCGTTACAGGTGGTGATTTCTTTGGCGGATTGCCAAGGTTGGAAGATGTGGCAGCTAGACGTAACGAACGCTTTTCTTTACGGGGAGATTGACATGGACATCTTCATGGATCAGTCGCTCAGGTACATATCTGAAAAACATCTGGACTATGTCTGCAAGCTCTGGAAAGCACTTTATGGGTTGAAGCAGGCTCCTCGAGCATGGTATGGGAAGATTGCAGAATACCTGCAGTTTTGCGGGTATCTGGCTTCAAACTTAGATTCGAGCCTCCTCATCAAGAAGAAGGGGGAGTTTCTAGTCCTAGTGTTGTTGTACGTGGATGACATGATCATCACGGGGAACTGTAAGGAGGAAGTAGCTAGGCTCAGGGCAGAGCTATCTATCAGGTTTAAGATGAAGGATCTGGGTGAACTCCACCATTTCCTTGGAATTGAGGTGGAGAGGAAGGAGAGCGGCATACTCGTGTACCAGAAGGGCTTTGTGGAACAGATCGTTCAGAGATTCGGCATGCAGGAGGGGAAGAGTAGCTCTACTCCTTTTGATTCTGGCATCAAACTTCGGCAGGATGACAGGAGGATTCTTCCGGATTCTTTGGTGTTTCGGGCTCCTGTTGGGAGTTTGATTTACCTAATGATTACAAGGCCAGACATTGACTATGCGGTTGGCCGAGTAAGTAGGTATATGGTGGAGCCCAGGAATCCTCATCTAATGGCGGCTAAGAATATCTTGAAGTACGTGAAGGCCACTTCTGACATAGGTCTCTTCTATACGAGAGGTATGACGTTTGTTCTTCAATGGTACTCAGATGCTGATTACGGGGGAGATTCTGATGACCGGAAGTCAACATCCGGTTACA
Source organism: Platanthera guangdongensis (assembly GCA_039583875.1). Lineage (NCBI taxonomy): Eukaryota > Viridiplantae > Streptophyta > Magnoliopsida > Asparagales > Orchidaceae > Platanthera > Platanthera guangdongensis. Next base: position 38,199,384 of record CM077167.1, on the reverse strand, counting down.
TCTTCACTTGTGGATCCGGGAGTATTTCGTGGTGAAGCAAGAAGCAAGACTCAGTGTCTGTCTCTACTACGGAAGCGGAATACAAGGCCTTGGCCTTGGCATCTCGGGAAGCCATCTGGCTCAGGAGATTAGTAAAGGACGTCTATAAAGAAGTGCACGGTCCTACTCTGCTGAGCGGTGACAATGAGAGTGCCCTAAAACTGGTGAATAATCCAGTTTATCACGCTTGGACAAATCACATCGAGATTGTGCACCACTTCATACGGGAGAGAGTGTTGGAGGGATCTTTGATGGTGCAGCATGTGCGGAGTGAGGATAATGTCGCAGACATTTTAATGAAGCCTTTGCTGAATGTGCCGTTTACTCGGTTACGTGGATTGCTAGGCTTGATCACCACTTCTCATTTTAAGGGGGAGTGTTGAAAATTATGAAGGGAAAGTGGGCGATGGAGCACACCGTGCGATCTGGGTGGTCTGAGTCCGCGGCCTAGGCGGACTGTTGTTGCGGCCTGTGTGGTCAATGACTAGGGTAGACTTGGCGGCTTGGGCGTCTAGTGGAGCGGCCTTGGCGGTCTATCTTTGGAGGTCTGGTGCCGTGCTCAGCTCGTCCTGCGGTTCTGCAGATCTTGTTCTTGAAGTAACCGGGCAGATTGGAGATTAAATCCGCGGAGATGTAGCAGACTCGGTTAGAGTCCGCGGAGTCCGTTTTGGCGGACTGGTTTTGGAGATCGCGAGATCGGCATTGGTCATTGCCAAGTTCTCCAGTGATGCGGTGGGTGATAGCCGCATTCATGGTGGTAGACTGTACATGAAGTTGGAGGTCTGGGTTTCGTGTCCTCTGAGCTCGCGCCATTTGTTTGGTGGGTTGCTGGACTTGGTCACAGTGTGACAAGTCCAGGGTGTTCGCAAAGTCCGCTGTTGACCGAGCGATCTGCCTGTTGGTCGTGGACTTGTGCGATGGGCTGATGCAGCGTCCACAGAGTCCGTTGTTAATCGGGTGATCTTCCTGTTGGTCGTGGACTCGTGGCGGGCTGAGGCGTTGTTCTCGAGCTGTGTGGTTTGTCACCATGTCCGCGTATGGCGTGCAGACTGATACAGTAAGGGTTATGGCTGTGTCCGTGTGCTGTACAGTGTGGCGGACTGGTACAATGCTTGCGAGTAGTGCGGGCTGGTACCGTGTCCGCATATAACATTCAGACTGACGCAGTGTATGAGATGTTGCTGTGTCCGCATGCTGCTATATGTGCGGACATGCTCGGTGTTCTCCTGGTGGTCATCTGACCTTGACTTGGCGCCTGGCGTGTTGTTTGGAGTCCGGCCAAGTTGTTGCGGACTCGACAGACTAGGTTGTGCTAGCTGCGAGCTGGGGTAGTGACTCTATTCACCAGGGCGGTGACCACACTCCTCAGCCCGCCTATAAATAGACCCCCTCGACACATCTACAGTAACAGAGTGAACAGTAAGTTGACCGCAGATCAATTGTTGCGGACTCAGTTTTTCAGGTCGCGCGGTTTGAGATTTAACTGGCTGTTGTTTGCAGCTTGTGCGACTAACACTGTGAAGTCGGGCCTCTGGTTCTGATCAAGGTCAGAAAGCAGTGAAGCTTGCGGTTTACAATCAGCGGTTGCAGCAGGTCGCACTTAGCGGCCAACCAGTTTTCTCTCCAGCAATTGAGTCTAAGTTTAATAACCAAGTCGCGGTCTCTGCGAGCTTGGCGGTCTGTTCATTCAGTTCGGCAGCGGCTTGTAGAGCGGGAGTTAGCAGAATTACGGTTTGTGCGGACTCCGTAGATCAGAGTAGCAGTAGCAGCTTGGCGGTCTCGGCGGTCTCGACGGACTCAGCGGTCATGGAGGCAGTTCGCCCGGCTTGAAGATTGCTTTTGCTTGTTTTCTTCTCATTATACTTGGCGAATCATGTCTCGCCATGTATACCTTGCCTTGTAAATTTGATATTGGATTAATGCAAGATTTGTGTTTGATCTTCATTGCCTCTGATACATAGGTCTGTTTATGGTTGGAGTGTTCGTGCGCCAAGTTCTCGCTTTCCGCTTGATCAAGTGATCAGCTCAATAGTTTTGGAAGTGGTTGCTTGAAACAATAACCACCAGTTGGTCGACTTGTGAAATTTCAACATACCTTTTCCTGATTGTATTCTATCTTTGACTTCTGGCATCTTGCCATCGGCCACCTTCTCCTTTCCCTTGGCATTCTTGGCTTTAGAAATCTCTTCTTGCTTGATCCTTTGTCTTTCATGATAATGATAGGGCTTGGGGAAATACTTGCTAGGATCTATTGAATCAACTGGAATCTTCTCTGCCTTTAGATCTTTTCTGAATTTTTGGGTGATCTCCTGCTGCGTGGTGTGCTTGACCCACTCTTACTCTGAATAAAATTTCCCCCGTCAGTTTTATTATTATTAACTGCTTTCCATGCAATGAGTATAATTAATCTAGATGTTGGACTCCACTACTCAAAATCAGGCTTAGCTTCAGCTTGCTCCCGGAATCTTTTCATTGATAATTGAGCTTCCTACTCTTTTAATAATGCAGAAGCAGTTATCTCCACCTCTTCACATATTATATTCTGAATTTATGGTGGAGGACTGTACATGGACTGGACAGCAGTTTGAATAGCCTCAAAAGGAGCTGGTTGTTGACCACCAGACTCAGCAGTTTGATCTTCATTGTACCATATGGGAGGATGGCCTAGAGTTTCTTTGATTCTATTGGATGTACAGATAGCATGCTCAGAGTTTTCCTTTATCACCACTCTCTCCCCCTTTATGATTTCTCTTTCTATATGATCCCTTAAGTCATTCTTGTGAAATCTAACTTGACCATCTAGATAATTTATTCCCGAGGATAAAGTATTTTTTACTTTGAGTAAATGTTCATCCAATTCTTTGTCAGAAACCTTGATATCCTTAAGCAAAGAGGCTGAGTGAGTTGTCAGCTGTGTTTCAATATCCTTGGAGGTAGATGTTATCATGGTCTCCAAAGCAGTAGTCTGCTCAGCCAGCTTAACCAGTGAGACATTATTTAATTCAATCATGTTTTCATTCATATTATTTTGATTCTCAAGGACATAGCCTTGTTTTACAGCTATTTCATCTTCAGTTTTCTTTGAATCTTGCTGCTGTTTTGCAATATAAACTACAACATTGGCTCCTCTTTCAAATAAATCAGTCATATCTTTCTTTAGTAATTTTACTTCAAATCTAATAGATTTGACGTCTTGAGCTAGCTGAAATTACAACTCCTTGTTGTTTTCATCTACATACTTCTCAAATTGAGTCCTTTGTTGATCTTGCATAATCTGCATTTTAACGAGAAGTGAACTAAAATCTATAGTAGGAGCAGAAGTTCTGTTAGACTGAATTGTTTTCTTGTAGCTTTTAATCCTCATTTTGAGTTCAGTTATTTTCCTCTTCTTTAGCCGAGAGGCTTCTTCCTCCTTAGATTTTGATGAACTAACCACTTCAACTGATTTTGGCTCTTCTACACCTTCAGTACTTGGGGCTGTTAAATTTTCTCAATGTGGTCAGCAAGGTAGCCCAAACGCCAAATTAATATTTCGGCACTACCCAGTTCTCACGTTGAACCAGCGGAAAACCAAGGAACAAAGGTTAATCCAACAAACAATGGAAGCACAAGCAGATCTTTTATTCATTCACTTCTTTACAACACGAGGCTACATAGCGAGACATGATTTCGCTAGTATAACAACTGTAAACAGAAAGACCCAAATCCAAGCAGGGCGGATAGCACCGGAGTCCGCCGAGACCGCCGAGGTCGCCGAGTCCGCTGAGATCGCCGAACTTAAGCTCTGCAATTCGCCGAATAGCCACGGAGTCCGCCGAAGCCGCGAGGGCCGTGCGGACACACCATTATTCGTCTCCTGCTGAAGCTGAACTGAGGAACACCCCCTACCCGCTGAAGCTGACAGACAGGTTATTGAAGCTGGCAAAGATAAAACAGAGCTGACAAGTTCAGAGCGACCTCCTGCTGAATCCGCAGAGACCGTACAACTTCCAAGTACTTAACCGAAGTCAAAGCCAAACTCCTGGCTCCTTGAAGCTATCCGTGCGACCTGCACACAGCAAACGTCAGCACTGAAACAATCCGCGCGGACAGACAAACTGAGACCGTAGCTCTTTGCCCAACCCAACTTACTGTTCACTCAAGTTACTATAGACCTGCCAGGGGGGTCCTATTTATAGGCGAGGTGAGGAGTGTGGTCACCTCCCTATAGATAGAGACACCTCCCCAGCCCGCGCGATAGCAAAACACCGTCCGCCGAGTCCGCAAGGACTTAGCCGGATACCAAGGAAAACCGCCAGGAGCAAGGCAACATTGGCGAACCCTCATCAGTCCGCCTAGGCTATGCGGACAAGGCATCAGCCCGCAAAGCCTCCGACCACTGCAGGACAACAACCCCCTTCAATAGTTGTCCGCACAACCCCGAGGCAGTCCGCAAGACTCAAGCCTCAATCCGCCATAAGTCCACGACCAAAGGCAGATAGCAAGTCCGCCCGGTCAATCAGCGGACTTGGCGGATACTGCGAACACCATGGTCTTGACACAGAGTGTGACCAAGTACAAAACCATCAAAGGCCAGTGCGAGCATGGCGGACACCAACTCTCATCCGCCAAACACCATAGCACACACCGCCAGCAGTCCGCAAGCTCCTCGCACTCCTGCCCAACGCAGCAACCACCTCCCGGACTCCAAACCTGGTCCACCAACGACCTCTACAACAAAGCACCTGCTGTATCATCAGAGCTCGACAAGGCCTCAGCCAAGCTCTAAGCCCAGTCCGCAACAACCCATACCACAGACACGCCAGTCCGCAAGCTTCCCGCGGACAAGAGCCAAACCGCCTATCAGCACAAACTTGCACCACGGCCACTGAGCTAAGCACCAGTCTGCATAGTCCGCAGACTTCATCCGTGCAACTCGCTCAGAAGAATAGCTGGATTCCACTAGACTTTCCACTAGGTCGCACACAACAGTCCGCCCAGTCCGCCCAGTCCGCCAAAGCTGTCCGCCCAGGCCACCCGGTCTGTGCCGTCAACCACTTCCACTTCACAAATTTCAACACTCCCCCTTGAAGTGGGAAGTGGTGACCAAGCCCATCAAGCTACGCAAGCGCTCAAAGGGCCCCTTCGACAGTGGCTTCGTGAAGATGTCAGCAAGATTATCTTCACTCCGAGCATGCCCGACCAGTAGAGATCCTTCCAACACCATCTCCCGAATGAAATGGTGATCAATCTCTATATGCTTGGTCCTGGCGTGACACACTGGATTGTTAACCAGTTTGAGAGCACTCTCATTGTCACCCGGTGTAAAGTAGGCACTTGCACTTTTCATGAACATCTTCTTAAGCCTCCTAACCAAATGGCTTCCCGAGCAGCCGGCGAGCCTTATACTTCACCTCCGTGGTTGAAACCGACACCGAGTCCTGCTTCTTGCTACACATGAGATG